>BSBK01011721.1:0-149030 GCA_027943335.1 Chamaecyparis obtusa
TATATATACACATATATACATATATATACATATATATAGATATATATATGTATATATATACATATATATATATATATACATATATATATATATACATATATATACATATATATATATATATACATATACATATATATATATATATATACATATACATATACATATACATATATACATATATATATATATATGTATATATATATATATATATATATATATGTATATATATATATATATATATGTATATATACATATATGTATATATATATATATATATATGTATATATATATATATATATCATTAATTAAATTTAACATTCCTTTTTTAACCATTCATTTGTTTTTGACAATTAATGTTTTAGAAGAAGTGCCCATAGTTGGAACAATTGAGAGAGAGAGAGAACTTCAAATCAATAGCCTTATCATTCAAGTAGCTTGTATACATTATTTTAGACCTAAAATTTATGAATAAAACTCCAACCAAATGATGAAAAAGTGAAGCGTATAAGGTGAAAACCATATTTTCAATATTAGAAAGGATGATGAAAAAAATTGCATCACACTTTTGTAGGTTTTGAAATCTGAATTTCTTTTATATGCTTCAAGATGGATTAGCATTGTGTCCACTATAGATTTAACTTAGAATTTAGTATACAATCCAAGTATTTGGTAAAAATAACGTATTATAGTTATTACTTGTACATTGGAATGATTGATGTGCAAGAGGAAAGCTAACGAATTGTAAAAGTGACCATGATTTGAGGAGAGGTAATGATGGTGAACAACTTATTGTTTCTTTATTACACACAAAGACAGAGAAATTAAGTAAATTAAATACAAGACCGATATGAAAGTGAAAGATTAGTTAGCTACATATTTTAAGAAGAATTATATTGTTAAAATTTGCTAATCTATTGTATATATATGATTTTTTTTTACCATTGATTTGTTTTGACAATTAATGTCTCATAAAATTTTCATATGATAGGTAGAAGTGCCCATAGTTGGAACAAGTTTTAAAATGAAATAAAACAAACAAAAAATAATGCTGGAGACTGGGTCATCCATTCACATTCACTTTAAATAGATCTACTCACCTCAGCCTACCGAAATTTCGAATTTGTGCTGCGTCGACGAGTTCAGCTTTTCAAAGCTTAAGCTCCCTCTTCTGTTTGAGTTTTCGAGGGAAAACGTTGACGGGGCAGCGGCAAAGCCTGCACAAACTACCTGCCAAATAATAAAATATATGTAGCAGGCTCGGATTATCCTTTCGAAGCTTCGGTGAATTATCTTGTAACACGGAAGTCAGTTATTGCCTGGTCATATTCCCCTCGTTTCCAATCCATTTATAAGCCCAATTGGTCCTTGTGTTAAACCACATCTTCTTTTCTTCTGTAATCTTCCGAAATGTATTTCTTAGCGACTGCATCAAAAAGAATGCCGCTCATGTTTCTAGCGGCTTTTCTCCTGTTCTCTGCTGTAATGATCGAGTCCTCGGACGAGGGGGGGCGAAATATATGCAGCATGTAATGTGGCAAAATACTCCAACGGCTCCGAGTTTGATAGCAACCTGCAGGAGCTCTTAAAATCTGTGACGGAGAACGCAGCATACGCCGGCTTCGGCGCTTCTGTTTATGGGCACGAGACGCCGAACGAGGTGTCGGGGCGCCTTCAGTGCAGAGGAGATTTGACTCCCGCCGACTGTCGCGCCTGCTCAGCGGAGGCGGTTGAGGTCGTCCACCGCGACTGCCCAAACGCCATTGGCGCCCGCGTTCAGCTGAGCATTGCTTCCTTCGCTACGAGAATTACACCTTTCTCTCCGATTTGGACACCAACTTCTGGTACGGCGTTGCAAACGTAAGTAAGGAGACAGACATCCACTTTAATGCAACTGTCAGGGATGTGTTGGCGGATCTGTCGAGCAGGGCCCCCGCCAGTCCTATCAAGTTCGCCTTGGGCTCATCTGCTGTTACTTCCTCGAATGTGACCATCTATGGCATGGAGATGTGCTGGCGAGATATCTCCAGGAAAGACTGTGCGGCCTGCCTGTCGAAGGGAATTGAACAGCTCTTCAGCTTGTCTAGCCAAAGCGTGGGTGCTCAGGTTTTCATGGGCAGCTGTACTCTGCGCTATGAAATCTACCCTTCGCCCATCACTATTAGACTCTATAATTGTTATTCAATTTGTTCTTTCTGGTTGGGGTGATCACGCCAAATAGCATATCTGTAGTAACTATACCACAAGCAGATAGTTTCATGGCCTTAATAAAATCTATTTTGCAATTCTTTACAGATGAATTGAGATGAAGCATGGTAAGATTGCAAGCATTTAATCATAACGGTGAATTGTTCTTTGAGTTTGGTTATAAATAGATCATTTTAAGAAGTAATTTTTCAATGACCGTAACGATAATCTATCGTTGTCGATTGGTACTGACTTTTAGACCTCAGTATTTTATATATATATTCAATTTTTTATTTTTTATTTTTACGATAGTATCGCATAATCGATAGTCAATTCTACATTTTGTTTATAAACGTTTTTCTTTTTTTTACAATCATATCGCATAATCGATTACCAGTTCTACATTTTATTTATAAATGTCGTTTAATCAATATTCAATGTTTGGAAATGGAAAAGTTTTGATAACTTCAAATCCCCTCTCCACTCATTCGTGGGAGTTCTAACTTATCAAATCCCCTCTCCACTCATTCGTGGGAGTTCTAGGTTTTATTTTATCTTATTTTATGAAATGTATGGACTTGAAGACACTTGCAAATACTTTTGTTTGTTCCACATAATTATTTTTATAGGAACCATTTGCATTCCACAAGGCAACAAAAATAGCATGAAGTATATAAAACGAATGACCATGTGGAGCAAATTGAATGCATTGCACAAATGTAATGCATTGGTAGTGTTCTGATTTTCTTTCCTTCACTTGTCGATGGTGAAGAGGCTAGATGTCATAGGGCTGGGTTTTCCCACTTCTCAGATAAACATTTTCTCTTTGAGAATTCTAAATCTCACATGGCATTGATAAACCTTACCCGTGACTCTTGTTGTAGACAAGACCTTTATTTCTCCAAGACCATACCTTCCATACTAAATTGCCCCACACCAAACTTTACTAACACATATCCGTGTCGAATAGAAGTGCATGTCCACTTTCCTTATGAGCCTTCTTCCTTTGGTACTCCTAGCAAGTTCTCCTCACTAGCCTTCTTCCTTTAGTACTCCGAGCACTCTCCTCAAGCCTCCAACTCTACTCCTATCCAAACTTGTTGAATCTCTCTTGCACCTATGCACAAGCTTCAGTAGCCTCCCAATGCATTCATCATTTGTGTTCCCCATAAGACAAATCTACAAAGATTAGCCTCCTTGGAATACCTTGAGTCCTCTTTAAACACTCCTTGGGTATGCCCAATAATCCCTGAGCACTAGAGCACCATGTTGAACTCCCTTGATCCACAACCCATCAAGAATGAAACCTTTCTCATGAGATAGCTATAATCCCTGAGCTAGCATTGAATCCATCCTCTAATCTCTGACTACCTTAACCCATGGCTGTCATCTAAATGCCCCTATTGGTAAGCCCTCTTCCTCATTTATTCAATGCACTCCAACCAACTCCATACAACCAATTAGTCTAAGATTTATGGATTCCCTTTGCAATGCACACCTCCTTGAGCTCAAGCTCCAAGTTCCAAGCTGCTACCTTCATGTTGCACTCCTAGAATGTGGTTATTCCCAACAACCAAATATTTCCTTCTTATATAAGTTTTATGGTTGATTCTCAGGCTATGGCAGAGTGAGATCCCAAATGGTCCACCATCCCAAAACTCTCTCTTTCTTGGAAATACCCTAGGCACCCCCCACACTTGATGTGTCACCCTATGGGTTTCTAGCCCCTTGCACTAGGGATGAGAACATTCTCTTTTATTTTCTTTCATTTAAACCAAATGCACAAGCTATATACACCAAGTAATTAAGGATGGGGTTCTCATTTGATTCCTTTCCCTATTTAAAAATCCAATACAAATCAAGTTTTAGGTGAAATGAATGCAATATTGATTCAATTGAAATAAGTATTTTAAACTATTTGAAGAGCGACCATATACTAGCTATTTTTTATATATATTAAATATCAACAAAACTATAGAAAGAGGGTATCAAAACTTTGAGTTTTCTATTTTTTTTACTACATCATATAAAAATATGTTTAATACACATAAAAAAGGTTGTCTATAGCTTACTAATCTTTGCATTTTATTTCTATTATAATATTTCAAATACGATCTCACATCTTTGTTTTTTTTTTCTTTATCTTAGTGTGAAGGGGGAAGTTGGATCTCATAAGAGTAAAGGTTCATAAAAACAATTATATAATTTACTAAGAGAAATATAATAGGGTAATTAGAGGAATGCACATTTGTTTCATGGTTGCACTTATAACTAAAGTATGTAAAATTATTCTATTCCATAAGAGGCATCTTATTTACTTGTGTCTCTCTACAATAGGTAATAATTTTGTAACTACAAAATGTTAACTATTTTTTGTAACAATAAGTTTATGTCAAGTGTTGTTATGGAGATTACACTTCATATAAGAGAAGCCAAAGTGAACTTGAATGTGTGTGTGTAAATACGTGCATCCATGCATGCGCTTGTGCACATACTGTGAATGCAAATTGTAGAAGGGGACTTTATTTATTGAATGATTTTAATTGATGGTTGGTGATTTCAATATCAAGGAGGTGTTTTGAATAATTGTTTTGTTATTAATTTATGAAAATATTCTTGCTAGTACAAAGACACACAATGTAGGAAAAGTGAGGAAATAAAGAAAATGTATGCAAACTAATTCATGAACCATTTCATATGCATTTTATTGATCGCATAATAAGAGTAATACAAGTTAATGAGTAAAGATAGTTTAAGTAAAACATGTAAAAATTGAATTTGTTAATTTACAATAGTAAATTTGAAATCTGATTTAGCACAAGTGATTTACAATAAAAAGGGTATAACAAATTTGTGCATTATCATGTGTGAAAACTATATCAGGTAAATGTTGTTTGATAGTGAAAAATGATTAAATATAGATGAATGAAAAAAATTCACAAACAAACAATTAGAAGTAGATTTTGTTAGGTGTAATGGTTTCAATAGTTTGATAATCTTCTAGATAAAATGTGAATGCAAAGGGATACATGTGAATCATTTGATAAAACATCTCAAAAATAAATTATTTTAATGGGTAAAATATTTCATAAGAAATATTTAAAAAAAAAGTAAAAATCAAATGTTTCTTTCTAGGAATATTGAAAGTATAATATAATATTTTGCCAAATTTGTGTATTTTAAACTACAAGAATGTTAGGAGAGAATTAAAATATTTAAGAAATTTTAATTTCACTTTATCAAGTTGAAGAGAAAGGAAGGAGCCAAAAGATTTGGTTGGCATATTCCATGTGCCTATGTGCAATTGAGTATGAAGGGTCCATATGGTGCTAGACCTATTGTATTTATATTTTTGAATTTTTGTACATTCTAATGGTTTATCTTTTCTTGTCTTCAGACATGTTCTTGAGAATTGGTCTACTCTAGCATCTATTTCTATAAACTAATTATACAATTACACGTCATGATCCATATAAAATGTTAACATAATTTTTTTCATTTTAAAATTATTCTAATTCAAAAATCTAATTTAAAATTTAATGATTGATATAATTAAAAAATAATAATCTTATGTTATTTCAAAAATATACATAATCTATGTTTAAAGAATAAATATTGATATTTCTAAGAAAAATAGACATAACTTAAATATAATAAAATATCTCCTCTAAAATTCCAAACTTGCTCCAGGTGTGATGAATGCCTCCTCAAGTGCTCGATAAATAACTCAACCAAATCTTGCACCCCCTCAATCCTTGAAGGGAAAACCATGATGCCAAGCCCCGTATTTTATTTAGGAACACAAATATGATAACCCCTCTCTATTCTTTAGGGACAAATGTGCCAAGCCCCCTCTTTTCTTCAGGGACACAAATGGTGCTTCTCCTATAATGAATCATATTTGAGAAAGAAGCTAGCTCAAGATGATAGAATACCTCCCGCCTCCATTGCCTCTAGGCTCCTATAATAACCTACTTTAGTTTCTAAGTCACATAATATTTATAAATATCACAATGTGGTGAATCTCTAGGGTCCTTGAAATTACCAAGTGTAATATGAATGGGCCCGAAAGCTCTAGCATAAAGTGTCATTATTTAAATTTTCTTTACATATTCAATATATAATATCCAAAGTACATTTATCTCCTTACCTAGCTTCCTCTTTATCACTTCAACCTTGAATGGATACATTAAAAAATATAATATATTTAGAATTTTGTTTATGATACCCCTTTTTCCCTAATATATAAATAACTTTAGTAGTACAAAAATAAATAGTGAGATTCACAATCATCTAATAGCCTGAAGTTATCCCATAAACTAGATTTTGATAATTATTTCTCCTTTGAATACTATAATAGTCCACTCAAGAATGACACTTTTGGAAACATAGGTAGTATATATGATGGTTGACAATGCTCTCGTAATTTATTTTTTCTCTACATAATGATTGACTCCAGTTGATCATAGACACAAATCAATGTCTCATGCCAAGTAACAATACACAATAATATTACCCTTAATAGTTATAGTTATGTGTTCAACATGTCTTTATAGTTATAGAACAAAGGGACGATCTTGAGCAGTGCTGGTAATCTCCAACTAGTGGCTTCTACTCTCCAGGGGATATCTGTTTAATTTGTCCCTTTTTAAGATCAAAAGCTACATGGCAGATAGGCTTGAAAAGATTCAAAGAACATTTGTGTGGGCTGGCTCTAAAGAGAAAAAGAGGATTTCCTTGGTCAATTGTGAAATGGTTTGTTTCCTAAAATACTAAGAGGACTGGGTCTTAGGAGAATTGGCATACTGAACACGGCCCTCACCACGAACGTGGCATGGAAGCTTATAGAAAGAAAAGCTGATTGATGCAAAATTATGGAGGCTAAGTACCTACAATGGAACCCTTATGGGATGATGTATCAAGACAATGACCTTCCTCATGGTTCCAAACTTTGGATGAACATCTGCAAATGCAAAACTATACTTTCTAAGGGTGCCTTCTGGCAACTCGGGAATGGGTGATCCATCAAATTTTGTAATGACTCTTGGCTCCAAAATTGGACTACCCTTGTTGGGAAGTTTGGTCCCCTCATGACCTACCTCAGGCCTATTCTTGGGGATAGAATTTATAGTTACATGACTGGAGGTTGATGGAAAGATGTCTCGTACCTTGTTAGGAACATACTTGAGTTGGAACACTTGGCTAATGAACTTATGGAAATTTTGGAAAATGTCAAAATTTATGGAATTAATGGCTAGGACTCTATCATTTGGGCCCCCACCCAAGTGGGAACCTTCTCAGTCAAGACTTCTTACAACCTACTTCTAAAGGAGGAGAATAACCCTAGAAATTGGAAAAATGTGTGGATCCCTCACCTCACTCTAAAAATCAACTTCTTCTGGTGGACACTCATTCATGGAAAAGTGTTAACCCATGACAACCTTATAAAAAGTTATTTCTCCCTAGCCAACAGATGTGTCCTTTGCAAAAAGGAGGAGGAAACTATGAATCACCTATTCATATACTATGACTACTCTGCTAGTATTTGGCAGGGAGTTATTGAAAAACTAGGGATCCCTTGGGTCCTTAGGGAGGATATCCACCAGTTTACTAATTGGTGACCCCCTTCCAATCACCCTCTCCTCCAGCTCATATGGCGCTTACTCCCCCCGCACATTTGCTAGACTATCTGGAAAGAAAGGAATAATAGGATCTTCAAGGAGACTGATTTCCCACTTGAGGTCTCTCTCCGTTAAGGCACTAAGCTCCTAAGTGAGAATGCTACCTTGGCTAAATGGAAACTTCCCTCTGCACCCCCTTCAGCCTCGAAGATCAAAATTGCTGACAATTGGAACTTGTTGGCTGACTTCACTAGTTTCGACAAATCTAGGTTGATAGCCCGGAATGCTACCCACTGGGTTGCCCCGCCTGTTGGCTAGATTAAACTAAATTTTGATGGGGTGGCAAACAATCTTTCCCAAGGTGGGGGTGGAGTGCTATGGGACCACAATGATTCTTTCCTTTTTCCTTATGCTAGGCCACTCAGAAATATTATTGTTAACCAAGCTAAAGGCACGACTCTTGTATGAGGTATAAAATTTTCCATCTCTAAGAATATCGGGATGCTGATGATCAAGGGACACTCCAAAGTAATTATGGAGGCTGTTAATCGAAGGTCAAATGTGGGGTGGTGGGTGAACACCATCATAGAAAAAATTCGGGAGCTTCTCAACAACTTTGAGAACACTATCACTTCCCATATCTACAAGGAAGGTAACTCGATGGCTGATTTTGTGGCTGGTATTGGGCTCAACCAAACTAGGGTGGTCAGTTGGGAGGAGATTAGTACACTACCAAAGGAGATCTATTGGCTAATTGAGTAGGAAAAACACAACACCATTAATGTTTAAAATGGGTTGCATTGGTGATAGAATTGTTGAGGGCCCCACCAAGCTTCTATGCTGGCTTAATGTGATGATAATAATTCTTATGATTATGTATGTGCAAAATTTAATAAAGGTCCATAATTTCCCATTGAGAGATTACGTGTGGAATGGAGGTTGTCCGCATCAGCATGTCATTTTGACTACCAAGGACATTAATGACAAAAATAGCTTAAATTCTAATTATTATGCCTAGAGATCCACTGGATTTCACTGTACAGGACTCATTTATCCAAAGACCACCTTAACTGTTCCTTTTATGAGAAAAATTAACACAAGGCAATTAATTCAAAAGGACCTATTTTACATCCTAGCCTACAAAGCTTAGCTCTCTAATTTTCAGAAGGCGACCATTGTGGAGACAAGTCCATTCAAGATGGGTGGCAATAAACTGTGCATTGAACCTGACAAAATTGAAGAGGAGTTCACTTCCGATCCTTTGGTTATTCACTAGTGCAAAGAGAGTGGTATTTGGGGTTTTATGGAAAGAATGAAGGGCGGCCATGATGAAAAAATTTCTAAGAAATTTGTGTCATCATTGAACAACATAAATGTGTCTGTCAAGGGCATCCACTTCCAAATCAATGAAGAAGTCATTGGAAAAGCGATGGGGCTCTCGACGAAGGGAAGGAAATATAGGAAAAACAACTGAATGTTGGACATGACCAATCTCAACCAATTCTTCAGGCCTAGAGAAAAGCCTGTGAAAAAGTTTGGGGGTTTCAATCATGAGCTTCTTTTCAATTTTTGGCCTAAGGTTTGTCATATTATCATGAAGTATATCACTTTAGAGGGAAAATTTACTATCTTTTACTACTATAATTTGTTGTTTCTTAATCATATTATAAATAGAGACCTTATTTCTATTCCTTTCTACCTCCTCGACTCATTGGAAAGCAACATTCTAGACCTTAAGGAGAAAAAAAACCCTGAGAAGCTAATTCCCATCCTGCACCAAGGCCTTTTACTTTGTTTGTTCAAGTTCCACAAATCCATTTTCCCCCAACCTCAACCACCCCTAACTATCATTGAAATCACCTCAAACATTAGTCCTTCGGGAGCTAATAACCCCTCTCAATCCCCCTCTGAGTCCAACCAGGAGCCTAACCTTATCCCCCATGATGGCAAGGGCTGCAAGAGGTGTGTGTGGAACCCCTTTAAAAGGTCAGAGGAATTAGAGGATTCCCATGTTTCTAATTCCATGGAAGAAAAAGAGAAGATGGTGGATGATAGCACCACCGAGGCTGAGAAGAGGCTTAAGAAAATGAAAAAATTTGGGCAGTCAGTCGGGGTCAGAGGTTGAAATGGGTGGTACCATCTAGCGATCCAATAGAATTGCTAAAGAAAAATGTAAAAGATGACTCAAGGAAATGACCTTTGAGGATAGGACTCTTTCAGAGGATATGGATACCTCTGGCTCCTCTAGGTAGATTAAGGGCTCCTCGACTGAGTGTTTGAGCCCCCCTAGGTCTTCCAGTGCTCCTCCTACGAATCCCCCGCCCGTGGTGAATGAAATCCCTCACTGTAATACCCTGACCCCGCCCTCTCCCCACACACAAAAGGTCAACTCCCCCTGCACTGATCATGTTACCATGGTTGTGGCTAAGAATGGCAGGTTCAAAGGATCCCTCAAGCATAAATTCACTAAGTTGGATAATGATATCCTCATTCTCAAGTAGGATACGAAGTAAATCAAGGCCCTCATCACTGACTCCAATAAGTTTTCCCTTAAAGTGATGTACGCGTCAGCGGTGACTCTGTGTAATTTGCAGGAAAAGATTGTTGGTGGTAAGCTAGAAACTAATGATAACAAAAAGACCTCTTCATGTTTCTACAGGAAGAATGGGCTTCCACCTTGTTGTCCAAGTGGTTGGGTGAGAGGACCTAACTATTGCTGGTGCCATGGTGATATTGTCTTGTTCTGAGCCCTTGGGTCCCAAGTTTTATTTTGTGTTTTTCTGTTATATGGTTAAGAGGTTAAGAATTTGGTTTAGCCCTACTAGGCCATTTATTGTTATTATGTTCAAGGATTTTTGGTTAAAATATAACCCTAGATCGCTATTTTTGTTAAGGATCTACAAGTTTGTTTTTGATAGAGGCAGACTAGACATTGTTACTGTGTTGATTATCTATTGTGAAGCTAGTGCTGTTAATGTGCTCTTAGTCTTCCTTATTCCACGAGCTAGCACCCTCTTGCTTCTTTTTGTATTAAAAATAATATGTGTTCAGAGGCATCTAACTATATGAATCCTTCAATATATTTAATAACATATAAATACAAATATTAACCTCAATAAGTTCCATAACTTCTCACAGAACATCAAGCTCATCTTTAAATACAAAATTCTCACATAATAAATAAAGCTCCTCTAATTTACAAGGAATGAAGTCAACAATAAAGTGGATAATACAATCATGAGATGCCAAGAACAATACTCCAAAATAAAATGATCAACCATTCAACTAATTAGAAACCCATTCAATCCTACACACGTAGACCTAATATCTGATAATGATATGCAAAATCTCTTTGAATCAATTACAATAGCTTACCTCATTATCATTGGAGAAATACACCATTAAAATTACTTGAATTCTGCCATAAATTTTTAACACTAATCAGAAATAATCTTGACAAGAAAATCGTTATTATGTTATTACCTCATGCCATCCTCTCCTATAGAAATCCTCCCAAGTATTTATTGACATTAAAAGAGACAAAAATGAATGTTTACACCATCTAACTTCCCTTTGATGACACATAGATGTAAATAATTAGTAATGAGCTCTGATACCAGATGAAAATGATGAAAGAAAAAAACAAAAAAAAATTGATTGATATTCATTAGATGCATTATAATATTGAGTGTAAATGCTTTTAAAGTATTGTATTTATTTAAAAAGCTACTTGAAATACCTGTTGCCCAAAATTCCCTGTCTTTCTTTTTTTTTTCGGCCACAGCCCTGTTTTCCAAGTGAAATGCTCAAGTGTCGAAAACCCAGTGTGTTTTCGACTTCCTCTTTGTAGGCTCGAGATGTTCTTCCTTTTTCTCTGAAAGTCCTGTATGTTTTCAACCTCTAAGCTCTGAAAATTCGGTGTGTTTTTGACCTTCACTTGAAAACCCTCTATGTTTTCGGCATCCTCTATGTTTTGACCCTAAGTGCGCAACTCTGATCAGGCAGGTCCCAGTGCCTAGGGCCATTCCCATGTAGTCAAGATCTGACAGTTGTCACATGATCACATGGGATCTTTTGATCCCATGAGATCATACGACAACCATTGATGTGATATCGGGGTCACAAGTTAACGTTGCTGCATGACCGCATAGGCCTTCTTAGCCACATGCGATCATGCGACAAGCGATAGGCGGTCTGGTTTCAAGTGGTGGTGGTCAGTGGCTAGCATCATGTGGTTGGTCGCATGATTTCATGGGCTCTTCTGAGCCCATGTGATCATGCGACAAACCATCAGCGGTTAGCATGCTTTCAGGCGGTGTTGTTGTGGGTTCGTGCCAGGGTGCTGAGGTGTTTGCTGATGTGGCGGTTGGACCGAATGGGGAAGTGACACGTGGTGGTTTTGGGCTTAGGGTTGGTAAGCATTGCATGGTTGCGCAGTTGGAGGTGGGCCTGGTTCTATGTTCGGTCGGGTAATCTCACAATAAAAAGAAGAATATTCTTTCTATCTAGCGATTAAGAGAAATCCCTTAGTCGGGTAATCTCCTGATGGAAGAGAATATGCCAAAAGTTTTTTGAGACCCAGCGACTACCGTCGGATGAAGCAAAGATCAAGGGTTTTTGCGTGGTCGCTAAGGGGTGCCCGGGGTTAAGGAAGAAACAAGTGATTCAACGACTAGAGGAGAAAGGTGACCCGGGGTGAAACCAGGGTTAAGTTTGCAGTGCGATCGTAAGCCCGAGCTTTTGTGGAAAGCGGAGGTGAGTTTTCTAAGGGTTGTCGCATGATCGCATGATGCCTTTTGGGCCCATGTGATCATGTGACCGCTGACTTTTCAAGGTCATGTGGTCAGCTCCTATTGGGCTGCGTGGCAAGTTTGACAGGTGTTATGTTTTGTAGGCCCCAGGTGTCTTTCGTGGGCAGAGGTAGATTTCAAAAGACTTGTCGCATGATCACATGAAGGCCTTTCTGCTCACGTGATCATGCGACCATTGCTTTGTCAAGCGGTGGCAGTCTCAAAGGAGTTGTCGCATGATCGCATGAAGCCTTTCAGCCTCATGTGATCATGCAACCATTGCTATTACAAGGGCGGCGTGATTGCTTTGGTGGGCTTTCTTCTACAGAGATGTTTGCAAAGCGCAGGTAGCTGAGAATTGATGTTTCCAAAGGCAGTTATAGCTGGAAAGTTTGCAGAGATCTTTTAGGCTACCATTTTTGGGTCCTTTCGAGGATCTAATCAGATTTTTGAGCATTCATGATAGAGTAGGCTTGCAAGGGGGTAGATGGATCAAATTTGTTGATCAATTCAGAAGTGGGCACGCAGAAGAAAATATCTGATTGGCCATGATATTTGTAAAACACATTTATGATCAAAAGTGACTGATTTTAGGGATGATTATTATAATGCATATTTATGTAGCCCTAAAAGATTTTTGATTCCTGCCTGCGTGCAAAGAGTATATATTCTTTTTTGGAGCCTAAAGTGCTCAGAATTGACATTTTTTTAAAAAAGAAAAGGCTCCTTTCTTGGAAAACTATCTGTAGCATTCCTTCCTGCTCTTTGGTTTTCCACATTCTGTAAATTCCCATTGATTGTTCAAATACTGCAAGTATTCTGTGATATTCTTGTTGTCCTCATGCTTGCTTGTCTAGATTATCTCTTATTGGATCAAAGTGTATGCATGATTTCAATGATATCTCAGGTTTCTTGATTCCTCTTGCTTTTTGCAATTTTGTGTGTTTCCTATGTCTGATCTGATTTAGGTGTTTTGCAGGTATACTACAGCCCCTAGCAGCCTTGTCTCATTCCTACACCTAGTTGCAGAAAAGGATGTCTGTTTGCAGGTAATAGGTTGAGCCTTTGTTCAGACCCTCCTATGAAATACTTATGCAAGCCTATCTAGTTAGTTGTAACTTATTGGACCTAATTCCTTCATTGTTTTCATCCCTCTATACTGAGATCTAAACCCTAGTTTTGTTGTATCACCTGGTAGGATAGATTTTCTTTCTGTTATTTCCCTTTCCATGCACTCCTTCTATCCCTTTCCCCTCAAAGTTTACTTTCTTGTTAAGAGAAAATCAGCGTGATTATCCAAGAGGAACCAGCCTAGAATTTGGAGGTCTAATCTCGGTTAGCAAAAGGTCCCACAACCTTGAGATGAGTCCCATGTTATACTGAGTTATCAGGACTATGAGAGCTTGAGATCAGGGTGCAAATTCAGTGTATAATATTTTTGGCACGCTCGGTGGGACAGCAAAGAAGTTTATTTGTTGAAGATTGTGTCATCTCTGATATGCAGATTGCATAATACAAACCTTTAGAGGTTGTTCTATCCAGTATATCTGGCGACTCCACTAGTTTCAAAGATTCAGACCAACCTTGTTTAAGGTTTATGAGAAAGATTGAGACTAGAAGCTCAAAGCCTGTTGAATTTTTAGAGTTGCCCTTGAAAAGAAGCTACAAAGGTAGGTCAACTCAGAGAGAATCTCCTGCAAGAAGAGTCCCATCCACACCTCCTGATACTTCAGAGAGGAGACCTTTCCTTTTTCATTTCAGAAGAAGAGGGAGATCTCTGACTAGAGATCTAGAAGAAGAAGATCCAAATCTAGCAAATATAGCTCATATAGTTGTTGACCTTCAGGTTACACCTCCTATAATGGCTAGAAATTTCACCTTTGCACCTTTCAATTAGGGGAGCCCCTTAGATTTTGCAGTGCATCATGATGTGCCCTTGGTGGCATTAAAGAGCATACCTAATTTCACAGGGGAGGGATAGACAATAGCCTTTGAGCACATAAGAGATGTGACCACCATTTGCAGCATACACAACATTACTCAAGAGGATGTGGCCACCAAATTATTAGTAGCATCTCTGAAAGGTAAGGCTCTAGAGTGGTTTAGAACTTTAACTGTTGGTTCTATTACTTCATGGGATGAATTAGGGGATGCGTTAAGCAAGCATTTTGAGGATAAATCAAATAATTTGTCTCTGGTTGAGCAATTAACAACTATAAAGAGAGACCCTCAAGAGAAAATGATAGATTATAATAGTAGGTTCCTTAAAACATGGAATAGAATCCCAGTCTCTGTAAGGCCATCAGCTGACCATGCTTTCATGTACTACTTGCAAAGTCTAAATAGCCAAATTTCTGTCATGATCTAGTCTATGGGTGGTACCACTTTACTGCAAGCTTTTGACATTGCTGTCAAGGCTGAAAATTGTTTGATCCAAGCAGGCATGATACAAAGAAGACCTCCCATGCCTATCTTCCCTAGTCTTCAGCCCATTGCACCTACACAAGTACCCCCATTTACCCCTATTCTCACAATTTTAGCACCTCAAGCTAGTACCAGTGGTCAAGAACATACTGCAAAAAATTTCTCCCAAGAGTTGCAAGAGGTGAAGAGTAGTCAGCAAACTAGTATACAAGAAATGACAAACTTGTTGCAGACTCTAACTAAAGAGGTCACAAACTTGAAGAAACAAAACCAAGGCAAAAGCCACCCTTCCAATCACAAGGCCAAAGTCCTAATCAGCAATACCAAAATCAAGGACAACCTTATCAACAAAATAGGCCACCATACCAAGGAGGCTATCAAGGGAAAAGACAAAATTTTAGTCAAAGGCCATTCCAACCATATAACCCTGCACCTCTTAATTCTATAAATCTAGTTAGGGATATGGTTCCTAGTCAAAACAATATGGCCATGGATAATGAATGGTGTTTCCCTTGCAATCAGCCCCAAAATTAGGCTACATGTTCTAATGGATGGATGAACTAAGCACTAATGGTTCAAAATGCTTCACAAGCTCAAACAGAGGCTCCTTCTAGTGGGACAGCTCCTCAGCAAGAAACACAAGAGAATGAGACTGCTCTTTTCAATTGGGAGCAACCGAATTTCAATGGAGTCAATGATGAAGCTAGTTTTGTTGCCTACACAAGAGCAAAGAGAAGAACCCAAGACATGGAGAGAATAGATTTTGGTACTAAGGCCACTACATCTGTAGAGCCACTGTAGCAAGTTGCCCCTATCACATCCAAGGAGACCCCTGTCGTCACAAGCAAAGAAGGCCAAGTTCCAAAAGAAGCTAAACCCATCATAGTAAAAGCACAACAAAGAGTACACACTATGGCACCTTATAATATTGTAGACAACATGAAGAAGGTGAATGTCACCATGTCTATGTGGGACTCTTTGTCTATTCCAGGACAACCTCAAATTTTGGAGAAGGCCATGAGAGAGGCAGCAAATCCTCAACCTGCAAAAGAAACTGCAAAACCAGTGTTGGTCAACACTGATCAAGAAAAGGAGACTCCAACTGGCAACTCCAAGGCCAATACCATGCAAGGTAGGAATTTAAAGCCACCTCCCTTTTACGTATCTTTAATTATTGGGAAATCTTTAGTGCATAACTGTATGGTAGATAGTGGAGCTACTAGCACTGTAATGCCCAAGAAAGTGGCTGATGAATTAGGACTTAAATATGAACCCTTCCAAAAGAAGGTTACACAACTTGATGGATCCTCAATCAGTACTATAGGCATGGCCAAGGATACCAGTCTAATTCTCCATGCTAGTCCTAATTTTTCCATTCTCCTGGACATATATATCATAGATCTTCCTGCATTGTTTGCCATATGTCTCTCAAGAGAGTTCACAGCCAAGATAGGAGGTTATCTTTCTTCCGACTGGTCTCACATGCTCTTTCATACAAGGTATGGTACCAAAGTCACCATTAAATTAGAAGCCTTAGCAATACATCATATAGAGCCATATGTGTCCAATTCCATCAATACTAACTGCCCTATATTTGATGACAATGATTTCCCAACCACTAGTGAAGCAAGCACCAAAATAGAGAATATCCCTGATGTTCTCCTAGATGAAATAACTTCAGAGATCCAAGAGAGTCTTGTTTGGGATTTTGGTTTGGGGAGTTATATGATTCAAGAAAGTGGAGCCATAGAACCAAGCCTTCTCAAAGAATACACTGATTCGGATAATCGGGATAGTCAGGTCTAGGAGCTATTTTTTGATGGAGCTAGAAGTATACATGGTTCTGGTGGAGGTGCTATGCTAGTGTCCCCAAAAGGAGAAAGGTATTATACTACCTTTAGATTCAGTTTTTTCTACACCAGCAACACTACAGAGTATGAAAGTCTGGTTAATGGACTAGAATGGGCTAGAAAAAGGGGGCTTAAAGCGTTAAAAGTATATGGTGATAGTGAACTTGTTGTTAGCCAAGTAAGAGGGATGAGTGCAACCAAAAATGATGTCATGAAAGCATACAAACATAGAGTTTGGGATGCAATTGAAGATTTCTATGCTTTCAATATCATTGCTATCCCTAGAAAATTAAATCAAAATGCTGATAGATTAGCTGCTATTGGATATTAGTTTGACATCCCTAATAGCATTTCAAAAGAGGTAGATCAGAAACACATTAGGATTATTGTCAGACCTTCAATTCTAGATAATAATATTAATTGGCAAGTGTTTGACAATGATGAACAAATTCTGTAGTTCTTGTTTGAAGAAGATGTCTTTTCAAGGCACAATCAAAAAAGATTATCACGGAGCTATGATGATCAAGTGATACAACTTAGATCTAATAAGATGCCTAAAGGTCTTGTCACCTTAGAGACTATCTTCAACAAGGACGATGAAGTTAAGAAAAATAAAGCTGGCCTGGTAGTCCAACAGGAACATTGTGCTGAATTAGAGTTGGAACCAGGTAAGAGCCTACAATTTGGAAAAGTAAAAACCAATTTAGAAAAGAAAGCTTACACTAAATTATTCAGAGAATTCAAAGATGTTTTTGCATGGGGGTATGGAGACCTCAAGAGTTTTGATCCTACCCTTGCTCAACACACTATTGAATTGGAGCCTAATGCTAAACCAGTAAGGCAAAACAAAAGGCCTGTTAATCCCAAGCTCGAACCACCGATGCATAAGGAAGTACTCAAACTAATAGAAGGTGGCATCATCTACCCCATCAAACATACTAGTTGGGTTTCCAACCTTGTTCCTGTCAGAAAGAAGAATGGGGAGCTGAGGTTGTGTGTTGATTTTCGGGATTTGAACAGAGCCTCATTAAAAGACCGCCATCCACTACCCTCTATGGAACAAATTCTACAATGTGTCTCTGGATCTGAGAGATTCTCATTGTTGGATGGCTATTCAGGATATAATCAAATCTTAGTGAAAGAAGAGGATCAATATAAGACTGTATTTACAACCAAGTGGTGAACCATGGCATATCAGAAGATGCCCTTTGGTTTGTCAAATGTAGGTGCTACATTTCAAAAGGAAATGGATATGGCCTTTAAGGGCCTCATGTACAAGTTTGTGCTGGTCTACCTAGATGACATAACTTTCTACTCAAAGCATGCAGTAGACCACATCAGGCATTTGAGGTGGATTTTTGAAAGATGCAGAGAATTTGGGATATCCCTTAATCCCAAGAAATGTGTGTTTGCAGTTCATGAAGGAAAACTATTGGGATATGTAGTATCCAAATAGGGAATTACAGTGGATCTTGAGAGAATTGTAGCCATCTTAGAACTACCATTACCACATCACAAGAAAAGTCTCCAATCTTTCATAGGAAAGATTAACTTTGTTAGGAGATTCTTGCCTAACATTGCAGAGTTACTCAAGCCTTTGACAACCATGTTGAGGAAAGGTTCAGCCTTCAGTTGGACCAAAGAAGGAAAAGTTAACTTCCAAGCTATTAAAGAAGCCTTAACAGAAGCTCCTGCTCTCCTAAACCCAAATTTCAGTAAGGATTTTATCCTTTATGCTTATGGGGGTCATGATGTCATATCTATAATGTTGACTCAAGAAAATGCTAAAGGATTGGAGCAGCCTATTGCTTTCTTCAGCAAAGGTTTAGAAGAGTATGAAAAAAGATACTCTTTTGTAGAAAAACATGTTCTTGCTGTGGTAAAGAGCCTCAAAAAATTTAGACATTTGTTGACCCATAGCAAGGTGCATTTGATGGTTACTCATCCAAGTGTCAAGGAATTTTTTCTATCTAAGGACCTAAATGAAAAAAGAGCTGGTTGGATCACTAAGGTGATGGAATATGACATAGATATTTAGATTACCAAGCTGGTTAGAGGAAGAGGTCTTTGTGAGCATCTGGTAGAAGATGAAAGTTCAAAGAAATTAGAATACATAGATGCATCTATGGTGGCACATTCTACAGGAGAGCAAGCTGAGGTAGCTAGCTGGTTGCCTAATATGATCAATTATTTGAAGATAGGACAATGTCCTGCGGGCCTAGATTCAGCAAAAAGGAGGTATTACAGGTTACAATCTGTTCCTTTTGTTCTGATAGATGAAATTATTTTCAGAAAGGATCACAATGGTGTCCTTCTAAGATGCATAGATTCAGAAAAGGTTGCAAATGTCTTATTTGAGTTTCATGATGGGGCTTCTAGTGGCCATTTCTCTCCTAGAACTACATCTTTTAAGATCATGAGGGCTGGATACTATTGGCCATCTATCTTCAAAGATAGTCATGATTATGTTAGAAGATGTGTCAAATGTTCTATTTTTGCAGGGAAAGAAAGATTTGCAACTCTGCCCCTATAGCCAGTCAAAATAGAGCAACCCTTCATGAAGTGGGGTATAGATTTCATTGGCATGATTAACCCTCCATCTAGTGCAGGACACAAGTGGATAATCACTACAACCAATTATTTCACTAGGTGGACAGAGGTAGTTGCTTTAAAAGAAGCCAATGAGAGTGTTGTTTTAAGTTTTTATGATGACAACATTCATAGATTTGGCATTCCAGATTCTATAGTTTTAGACAATGCATTAGCATTTACAGGTCTCAAAGTCTCAAAGTAGGTAGTCAAGAAGGGCATCCATCTGAATACAAGTTCCAATTACTATCCTCAGGGGAATGGTTTGGTAGAATCAACAAATAAGAATCTAATTAGAATAATCAAAAGGACCCTACAAGATAGTTAGAGGGACTAGCATACTAAATTGAGATCTGCCTTGTGGTTAGATAGAATTACTCCAAAGAAAATCATTGGTAATTCCCCATACATGCTGGTGTATGGTAGAGAGGCTAAGTTATCTAGTTTAACTGAATTACCAACTTTGGACTTGGCCACTCAATGTGCCTTGTTTGAAGAAAGTGATCCTATGAAAACCAGATATGCCCAGTTGATGGAGCTAGAAGAGATCAAAGATAAATCAATGCAAGATATGGCATTCCATCAGAGTCAAACAAAGAGAAGCTTTGATAAAAGAGCCAGCGTCAAAAACTTCAAAGTCGGAGATGTAGTTCTCAAATGGGATGAGTTCAAGTCAAAACCTGGCAAGCACACAAAGTTTGATTCCTTTTGGGGTGGACCATTTGTTATAATAGAGTGTAGAGGATCTAACACTTTTCAGCTTTCAACCCTTGAAGGAGATGCCCTGCCAATCTCAGTGAATGGTTTCCACTTGAAGCCTTGCTTTGAGGTTAATCCCTCTCTATAGGTCCTTTTTGTAAATTCTTGTAAATATGTTTCTTGCTTTCTTTCCCTGCTTTCTAGGTTAGTTCCTATTTCCCAAGAAGTGCTTGTGCACAAGTTTGTCTTCCCAGTTTAGTTTTTGTCCCTGCCAAGGTTTTTGTGTTCAAAAAGAATGACTCCTATGCCCAATGGATATGTCAAGGCAACTGGTCCAATGTCTAGTAGGCTGACATCCCGCAGAGGTCCCCAAAATGTTGCCCAAAATTCCCTATCTTTCTTTTTTTTTCCAGCCACAACCCTGTTTTCCAAGTGAAATGCTCAAGTGTCGAAAACCCAGTGTGTTTTCAACTTCCTCTCTACAGACTCGAGATGTTCTACCTTTTGCTCCAAAAGTCCAGTATGTTTTCAACCTCTAAGCTCTAAAAATCTGATGTGTTTTCAACCTTCACTCAAAAATCCTCTATGTTTTCGACATCCTCTGTGTTTAGACCCTAAACGCGCAACTCTAATCAGGCGGGTCCCAGTGCCTAGGGCCATTCTGGTGCAGTCAAGATCCGACGGCTGTCACATGATCGCATGGGATCTTCTGATCCCATGAGATCATACGAAAACTAGTGATGCAGTATTGGGGTAACAAGTTAACATTGCCTCATGATCGCATAGGCCTTCCTGGCCACATGTGATCATGCAACAAGTGATAGGTGGTCTGGTTTCAAGCAGTGGCAGTCAGTGGCTAGCATCATGCGGTTGGTCGCATGAAGCCTTTCGGGCCCATGCGATCATGCGACTGCTGACTTTTCAAGGCCATGTGGTCAGCTCCTCTTGGGCCACGTGGCAAGTTTGATAGGTGTTATGTTTTGCGGGCCCTAGGTGTCTTGCGCGAGTAGAGGCAGATTTCAAAAGACTTGTCGCATGATCGCATGAAGGCCCTTCTGCTCATGCGATCATGCGACGATTGCTTTGTCAAGCGGTGGTAGTCTTAAAGGAGTTTTTGCATGATCGCATGAAGCCTTTCGGCCTCATGCGATCATGCGACCATTGCTATTACAAGGGTAGTGTGATTGCTTTGGCAGGTTTTCTTCTGCAGAGATGTTTGCAAAGCACAGGTAGCTGAGAATTGATGTTTCCAAAGGCAGTTATAGCTAGAAAGTTTGCAGAGATCTTTTAGGCTGCCATTTTTGGGTCCTTTCGAGGATCTGATCAGATTTTTGAGCCTTCATGACAGAGTAGGCTTGCAGGGGGGTAGATGGATCAAAGTTGTTGATCAATTCAGAAGTGGGCACGCAGAAGAAAATATCTGATCGACCATGATATTTGCATAACACATTTATGAATAGAAGTGACCAATTTTAGGAATGATTATTATAATGCATATTTATGTATCCCTAAAAGATTTTTGATTCTTGCCTATGTGTAGAGAGTATATATTCTTTTTTGGAGCCTAAAGTGCTCAGAATTGACATTTTTGTAAAAAAGAAAAGGCTCTTTTCTTGGAAAACTATCTATAGCATTCCTTCCTACTCTCTGGTTTTCCACATTCTATAAATTCCCATTGATTGTTCAAATACTGCAAGTATTCTGTGATATTTTTGTTGTCCTCATGCTTGCTTGTCTAGATTATCTCTTATTGGATCAAAGTGTATGCATGATTTCAATGATATCTTAGGTTTCTTGATTCCTCTTGCTTTCTACAATTTTGTGTGTTTCCTGTGTCTGATCTGATTTAGGTGTTTTGTAGGTATACTATAGCCCCTAGTAGCCTTGTCTCATTCCTACACCTAGTTGCAGAAAAGGATGTCTGTTTGCAGGTCATAGGTTGAGCCTTTGTTCAGACCCTCCTATGAAATACTTATGCAAGCTTATCTAGTGAGTTGTAACTTATTGGACCTAATTCCTTCATTGTTTTCATCCTTCTATACTGAGATCCAAACCCTAGTTTCGGTGTATCACCTGGTAGGATAGATTTGCTTTCTGTTATTTCCCTTTCCATGCACTCCTTCTATCCTTTTCCCCTCAAAGTTTACTTTCTTGTTAAGAACAAATCAGGGTGATTATCCAAGAGGAACCAGCCTAGAATCTAGAGGTCTCATCTCAGTTAGAAAAATGTCCCACAACCTTGAGATGAGTCCCATGTTATACTGAGTTATCAAGACTACGAGAGCTTGAGATCAGGGTGCAAATTTAGTGTATAACAATACCCTTATGGGAAATTGAATAACTAAGAAGTAACTGACTAATTATTGATTAATCTAAACCAAAAGATGACCTAATTTAATGTAATACACCAACAATTTTATATGTGCTTGTGCCACTGAATATGAAAGGTCCATAATTAGATTTGTGTTTGATTTAAAAATTTCATCTTTTATATATTTTTAAATTTTGTACATTGTAATTGTTATCCTTGAGATCTGGACTACTCCAACATCTAATTCTATTATTTTTAATAATAGAACTATATTAATTTTTAGTAAATATACCATTATTTCTTTATTGAAGAACTCTAAAATAAAAGATATATATTTTAAATTTATAATTTAATATATATTATTATTAGATAAAGCTTAGAGTTCCTTTTCTATAAGGGCCCGTGTTAGGCCAATTTTCTGCCATAGCAAAAATCCTTTGAAAATGGCCTCCTCCCAGCAAATGTTTCATGGTTTGTGTCTTGCCTTGTGTTCCTTGTGTTGTCACCAAGCTCTAGTCCAATTCGCACGTAATGAAGTGCAAAACTGAGAAAGTTATTCGAATTTCAAGGTCTATAGGAAATTGTCAAAATTCTACCACATTGTCGAAAACCCATTGTGTTTTCAAAACTCCACATTGTTTTCGACCTTTTTGGCCTGCATAAAAACCCTCAATGTTTTTGGCTTCCTAGTTTACCTTTGTGTCATGTTGAAAAATTTGTGTGTTTTTGATCTTTCACCGAAAACATTGTGTGTTTTCGACCTTGCATGTCTTCTTTTCTGTCGGTTCTCCTTGTTCTTTGTCTTAAGTGCACAAGTGTGATGATGTGGGGCCAAAGGGAGGAGATCAACGGTCGGTGTGTGATCGCATGGAATATTCTTTCCCCATACGATCATGCGCCTATCGTCAATTTTGTTTGTTCCAGCGTTGCTTCTGTTTGGTGGGCCCGGTGTCAGTAGGGTGACAGATGGCATATCCTTATTGGCTGTCACATGGCCGCATGTCAGACTTTTCTAACATGTGATCATGCGACCACTTGCCATCTATCTGCATGGGTCCCAGCTCTTTGCGATAATGGTTGCTTTTTGGTGGTCCGAGGCGGTGATGTGGCAGCCTACGATTGGCTGTCGCATGATCGCATAGCCCAATTTTTGGCTATGCAATCATGCGACTGCTTGCCACATGTCCCTAGGGCTCAGTTGTAGGTGATGGGGCATCTTTTGGATGCGGTGGCGGTGTCCTATTGGCCGGCAGGCGATGGTGTTATCTTCGTGCGGTGGTCAGTAGAGGTGGTCATGTGGTGGCTTTTGGTTGGTTGTCGCATGGTCACATAGCCCAATTTTTGGCTATGTAATCATGCGACCGGTCAACATGTGTCCATGGTGGTTGCAGTCAGTTGGCAGTTGCGGTGGTGGTTGCGGTGACGGTTGCGATGGCGATTAGGGTAGCCATCTACGGGTTGCCGCATGTTCGCATAGCCCATTTCTGGGCTATGTGATCATGTGATAGGGTGCCATGTGTGCTGGGGCCCATCTACGGCTGTTTGGTGGGCTCGGTGGTAGGTGAGGTCATGGTGATCTTCGGTTGGTCCATGCTAGTGGGATGGTGGATTTGAACGCGGGCCCAGGTCAAGATTTTTCGGTGGTGATTTGACGGCCAGCGGGGTGCATGGTAGCGGCTTGTCGCATGTTTGCGTGAGCCAATTTTCTAGCTTGCGAACATGTGACATAACCTTTTGTGGCAATGGTCTGGCGTCAGCGGTTATGCAGAATGCAAGGGGAAATGGTTGTCGCATGTTCGCATAACCCATTTTTGGGTTATGCGATCATGCGACCAAGCATAAATTGTTGCCCATTTCCTATGGTGGTGAGGTTGTGACTGCACAGTTGTCCAACTGAGGGAAAATGGTTAAAACTTAAGATGCGCAAAGTACAAGGTAGCCGTTCATTTTCAAATTTGAATTGTCTGAGGGTTTCTAGCGATAAAAAGGACTGAATTTCAATGCAGAAGTGATTGGAACTGGTAAAAAGTGATTTTCTTGCCACTCCAGTGTGGTCCAAGATGCTTGGTGATCATTTGTAGGGATCTGTACCATGTAAGGAATGATTACAATCTTGGCTCGAGGCTTTTGCAGGTTGCTTGGTTTCGTGCCCCTGCAATAAATTTTTTACCATTTCTAATTGGTTTAGCTATTGTAAGCTATGCCCTAGTTGTTTGTAGCTTGTTGCATTCTCTCTAAGAATTCCAAGGCAGCTAGGGGTATAAGTTGTCAAAAATTTTGACCTTGTAAGGGTTCCATTCTATTTGGTTCCTATGGGAAGTGAAGAATTCTATCACATTGTAGGAGGCTGAATAGAATTTCTGGAAATCTTTTGCAAGTTATTGAAGTGATAGTCTCATTTTCTGGTATAGGCATGTACATGCCTCATCATACTTAATACAATTGCTTCAATCTTTCAAGTCTCTCCTTGGTGTCAGTCATATGAGTTTTGGATTTTCTGATCCATTGCATTGGGTTGCCTCTGCATATGTTCTAGTCTTTAGTTCTTGATCTAGGATCGATTGAAATATACTTCAGATAGGGCATAGATTCAGTTTGGTTGTCTACAAAATGATTTTATAAGTAGTGGATGGGCTAGAATAGTTGTATTTATGGCTTTGAGTCTTTGATAGTAGTTGGTTCATGTCTCTATACTTGCATTTGATGTGCTGCCCAATGGATAATGGCACTGATCAAGGATTAGTATATTCAGTTGAGTCCAATGTTTGATGGGTTTTGGCTATTTCCTACATCTTTAAATCAATTCCTTTTCCCTTTCATGTTGTTAGTGTAGGTATCTGGTTTTCATACTCATTCCATGCAAGTAGGGCTATTGCATGAGATATTGGTTTCATTTGAGGTACGGGATACCTATAGGAATCTGAGAACCATTCCATAGTCAGTTACCTGGAGGCTTGTAGTGTGACACAAGTTATATGTGTGTGCAGATGAGGTATACCTGCCTGAGTGATGTGGAGCTCAAATTGCAGAAGGATCTCTCTTTGATCCTTGTCAGTTGGCCCTTTTTCCTGTCAATTTTGGAGTGTTGAGTGAATGTGACACTAGCCCTGTCAATCCTAATGCCAAGCTGACCTTTGGGGAAAAAAAACACCAACAGCCCATTTGGTTGCACCCCATAACCAAGTTATGCCGCCCATAACCCATTTATGGGGTGCAATTCCCTATTTGGTTGCCCTTTTTGAAAATGTGAATGTGGATTTTGAAACCCCCATTTTGCCCAAAAATGTGGATTTCCTCATTCCACCTCAGGAGGTGGAATGAGTTTTGAATCCATGGTTATGTGTTATAATCAACCAAATTTAATCTTCCCGTCGGGTCTGGGCAAGTCCAGGTTTTTCATTTTAAACCCCATTTTATTCTTCATCAGGTCCACAGATATCCACATTTTTGGCGGACTCGTATCCATGGTTTCAATAGTGTCTACGTGTTCGTCTTCGACAACATCTTCTTTGCAATGCTCTGAGGTTTTGTGCTAGGGTTTTCCATCCTCTTTCAGCTGGGTATTTTTCGTCCTCTTGTAGCTCAAACAAGGTAAGCGGTCTTAAAAGCTTGTGACTGTTATAAATCTAGTTTTGGAAAACAAGATAAAAGAAACCCTTGTATTTCATTGCATTTGACATTTTGTATCTTTCTTCTCTCGAAGCTTCATATTATTTAAAATTAATAATGTGGAAGCATTAAGGTAGTTATTTTCTCAAGAGACTTTAGCAACATAACCCTAGATGGTAGCTTATTAATAAATATTTCACCCGATTATTGAGTATTAAGCTTTTAAAATCTATTCTGGGCACTCACTTTCCTTTTTTAGTAATCTAGTTCTTCATGTTTGATAAGCATCTTGGGGTCAGAGATGGTGACTCCATTGCTTATTGAGTTCTGAAATAGAGAATAACAGACTGCAGCTATAAAGGGTATCATTCTCCACAAACATTCTATTCCCTGTCTATTGACTTATATGGAGGATGTTCTATCATATTATTATAATAATCCAGCTACCAGCAAGTCCTATCTTGAGTTAAATAAGGAATACTCAGCAGTCCAAAAATCAGGAGATATATTGTGACTTGTATTCGCCTGAATGATACCTAAATAATGACCAGATGTATCAAATCTCTATAAACCTCTTTTATTTAAGTAGCAATTAGGAGGGGGCCTCATTGGAATTCAAAAGTACAAATGCAACATATATTATTCACACATTAGAATATGATTAAAGAAACTACACATGAAAGAAAAATAATTTGTCAACGTCAAAATAATTAATCAAACATTAAGGAATGTGGTCTTGAGAATATGCAAACAAGACAAACGAAAACAAGGTTCTCGTTGTTGAGAAAATGTCTTCTTCCCAAATATAAACCTCCATTACATGAAGAGACTTGACGGTTGCTAAAGATGGTCTTGCTATAGCTGTCATTGGGACAGATTGGTCCACTATTTAGTTCACACTTGGAAAGCCCACTTCTTAGTCCTTGGTTTGCTATTGCTAACGTAGTTGTTGGATTTTTTCTTGTAATGTATGTGATGACTCCATTGGCCTATTGGTTGAATCTTTTTGATGCAAAGACATTTCCCATATTTTCTAAGGATCTTTCTATGAATGATTGAATTTTTCTAGTGAAATATATCTGGATTGTTTTGCATGACAATGGTCACATAGGGAGCTATCTTAACCCAATATAGAATGCTCCAAGCCACCAATCTTAATCCAATGGCAGCTATAAAGAAGACCTGGGTTACCTATACCCATACCCACATCACAAAATAGTACCTGGGTTACCTAATGGGTCAATAGAAGGGACTGAAATCTAATCAAAATTTGAAGTTTTAAAATCTTTGTCAATGAGGCTGCACCTGATGGGCATTTATTATTTGGTCAAATTATTAATCATCTCTATCAAATTGTTATGGAGGAGACTGTCTACCTTGTACATAATCCTTCTTAGGGCTATTTTTCTTTGAAATTTACTTCATTTAAATGAATCTTAAATGAAATTTACAAATTGTGAACTACAATGACGACAATTGAGAATTTTGAGTATAGTTGTATATATGTATGTATGTATGTATGTATGTATATATATATGTATATATGTATGTATGTATATATGTATGTATATATGTATGTATGTATGTATGTATGTATGTATGTATGTATGTATGTATGTATGTATGTATGTATATATGTATGTATGTATATATGTATATATGTATGTATGTGTGTGTGTATGTATGTATGTATGTATGTATATATGTATGTCGAAGATGAACACGTAGATGCTGTCGAAAATGTGGATATGAGTCTGCCAAAAATGTGGATATCTGGGGACCTGACGAAGAATAAAATGGGGTTTAAATCCAAAAACCTGGACTTGCCCGGACTTGACGGGAAGATTAAATTTGGTTGATTATAACACATAACCATGGATTCGAAACTCATTCCACCTCCTAAGGTGGAATGAGGAAATCCACATTTTTGCGCAAAATGGGGGTTTCGAAATCCACATTCCCATTTTTGAAGATTAAATTTGGTATGCATGTATACATGTATGTATATATGTATGTGTATATGTATGTATGTATACATGTATGTGTATATGTATGTATGTATATATGTATGATAGCAATTTAGATGATCATGCACAGTACTTGCATCTACATAGCTAGTCCTTGTTGTATCTATATAGGTATGTACTCTCGCATTGTTCTTTATGGGCTTATGATCCTAACTAGTTGGTAGTCCTTGCTGTATTTCATTTACTATTGCTTGCTCTCATTCTTCGTTTCTTGATATACAATCATGTCTGGCAATGTTTTTGTTGTCCACGTTTCAGGCCACTGATGGATCCTGACAACAGTATATAGGTGTATGCATGGATACTTAGGAAGACCAAATACACCTGGATTATCGCTTGTCTTTGTGCCCTAGTTGCTGTGCTCAAACTATTGCAAGCTGAAGAAGGCAGCAACAGAGGGAAAAGAATCCGAAAAGGCAATTCATTTTATAGAGAGATTGTTCAATCCACTAAAGTTGACTGTCATGATCAGATTCGGATGAGTCAGGCTACCTTCTCTAAACTAGCTACGATATTAAGGTAGAAAGGAACATTGAAGGATAGAAAACACTTGATAATAGACGAACAGCTAGTGATGTTCCTCCACACTCTTGGGCACAATCTTCGTAACCACAAGATTGCCCATAACTTTGGGCACTCTAGAGAGACCATCAGTAGGTACTTCCAAAAGGTACTGACAAGCATCTTAGCACTTCATGAAGATTACTTCAAACCACCCAGACTGGGCACTCCTCTTGAAATTACTACGAACACCCGTATGGTTCGGCACTTCAAGGTACATCATTTGGTCTTTTGATTATGTTGTTTGGTACAGTGTTCCCCACCATATCAGAGGCTAATTTTGCATTTTCCCATACACACCATATTTGACAGGACTGCATTGGAGCTATAGATGGAACACACATCCTAGTAACCATCGAGATTGAGAAGCAGAGTAAATATCGTGATAGAAAAGGGAACCTGTCACAAAATGTGCTCGCTGTAGTTTCCTTCAACTGCACGTTCCAGTACATTCTTGCTAGCTAGGAAGGGTCTACTATTGATAGTCGTGTTCTAGGTTCAGCACTGAGTAGAGAAGATCCACTTAAGGTCCCCCCCAGTAAGCCAATTCATAGTTTAATATACTAAAGGGAACACAATATGTATTCAGTTCTAACACTCTACTAACTCTCTATAGGAAAATATTATCTAGTGGACGCGGGATATCCGAATGCCCCTATATTTCTCACTCCTTACCGATCTACACGGTATCACTTGAAAGAATTTTCAAGAGAAAACCCAATACAAAATGCCAAGGAGTTGTTCAACAACCAACACGCCTCTCTTATAAATGCAGTAGAATGCACCTTCGGTATTGTGAAGTGGCATTTTCCAATCCTGAGACATGCAATTACGTATGATATCATGACACAAGCCTATATTGTTTTGGTGTGTTGCATACTTCACAATGTCATCATGGAAGTGGATGGCCTTCCTGAGTTGGTGAAAGAGGAGGATGACCATGATTGTGGTGGGGTCGATGTGCCATTGTTACAGACATATAGCTTCTCTCAATAGGATAGAACTGAGTGGTCCTAGTTTTGGGATGACCTGGCGAGTAGGATGTGGGAAGCCTATAGACATTGATAATAGTTGTACTTTCTTGTTGGTTAATGACTGTGCAGGATAGTGGTTTCCTTTGATATTTGATGTATGGTTGTATGGTTTCCTTTTGATGACATATGTAGAGATATTGATGTATGGTTGTATGTTTTCCTTTTGATGGATAATGATGATCTGATTTTCCTTTGGATGACATATGTAGAGATATTGATGTATGGTTGTATGGTTTCTTTTTGATGTATGGTTGTTTAGTTTCCTTATACTATGAGCTTCTAAATTACTAAGAAAGCACTGTGCATGATCATCTAAATAGCTATAATGTGCATGATCATTTGAATTACTATGCAAGCACCGTGCATGATCATCTAACTATGCATGATCATAATCTAACTGTGCATGATAATAATCTAACTGTGCATGATCATCTAACATTGATAATAAGCAGGCACTGTGCATGATCATCTAACATGATCATCACAGTTAAGTGAAACTTGTTCTATGATTCTGATTTTCCTAGTGATGTATGTTTCTCGTTAGCATTAGTGCATTAGGACCACCCGATTTAAATGAAATACAGCAAGGACTACCATATGATGAAGATCATAAGCCCACCCTTAACAATAGAACAACAAATTTGCTAAGAACTCCATATTTCTAATGTTAGTCCTTGATGTATTTCATTTAAATTTTCATTGAAATGATATTTTTATCTTAAGTGATGTTGTTCTATGATATTGATTATAGAATGCCTTGTATGTATTTATCTCCTAACATTGACAGCCATGTGTAGACTACATCATGGCAATGACTGAGCTACTCATGAGCGTTGATGGCAGTGCTCAAGACCCGATTCTATTGGAAGAGGCTTCATCCAGTAAGAAAATGATCTGGATGAAATGTATGTAAAGGACCTTCCTAGACATGCTTATTGACCAAGGCCACCTTGGCAGAAAATGTGAAGGTGGCTGCAAAAAGAAGCATGGGTTGCCATTGATAGGTAGTTCAATGCGGAGTTGAGTCTGAACCTTAGCAAAGACCAATTCAAGAACAAGCTGAAAACTTGGAAGCAAAGTTTCAAGCTTGTGAGAGACTTGAAGACCAAAAGAGGCTTCGGTTGGAACAAAGAAATGTAGACCATGGAGGCAGTGGATTCGGTCTGGGACAAACTTTTCGAGGTAAATTTGTCTTTTAATTACTTTTATCAGCTTTCTTAACTATGCAAACTTGTTTTTTGTTGTGCATGTTGTTCTGATAGTGTAATGCACATTTTTTTTGTGTTTGTGTAGTCTCGGGATTATAGATCAGCGAAGATGTTTAGAAGGGCATCTTTCCCATACTACAATGACCTTGCCATAATTGTTGGCACTGACATCACTGATGGGACTGGCACAACAACTGCAGGCGAGACCGTCAAAGGGCACTATCCTCCACTAGTGGATGATGATGATGCCGATGCTAATGCTGATGGGGCCGAGTGTGGCACACCTTTTGAGACTCAGCCTAGTTTAGACGATGATATCCTTGGGCATTCAAATGAGACTGCAACTCCTTGATCAACTCCAAGCACGGGATCATCGCACGAGAGGGCAAGGAAGAGGAAGGCAAGTTTGGCCTCTTCCTTGGAAATGATTTGTGAAACAATGCACACATTAACAGAGGGCCTTAAAGATCCTCAGGTTGTCATCATGGACCATTCCTGGGAATAGGAAGAGTTAGGAAGAGCATGGAAAACTTTGAAAGCCATGCCTCTGGTGAGCAGCAAGGATGCAATGAGGATCTACGAGACCTTTGTGAACAAACCAGCCATCCTCAATGGGTTTGTGTCCTTGGAAACCGATGAGGACCGATTGATGTTCATAGATATAGTTTGTCGAGAGGCCGATGCATGAGGGTGGGGTCTGAAAAATGTAAGGTGGCTGTGGCTTTAGTTCTATTCATGTTTCATTGGGACTTTGGTATTGTGACTTTAGTTCTATCAATGTTAATTTGGCATCTCTTAAATTATCTTGCCATTATTAATTTGGTTAGTCTTAAATTATGATCATGCACAGTTAGATTATGATCATGCACAATTAGATTATGATCATGCACAGTTAGATTATGATCATGCAAAGTTAGATTATTATCATGCACAGTTAGATTATGATCATGCAAAGTTAGATTATTATCATGCACAGATTATGATCATGCAAAGTTAGATTATGGTCATGCACAGATTATGATCATGCACAGTTAGATTATTATAATGCACAGATTATGATCATGCACAATTAGATTATTATCATGCAAAGTTAGATTATTATCATGCACAGTTAGATTATGATCATGCAAAGTTAGATTATTATCATGCACAGATTATGATCATGCAAAGTTAGATTATGGTCATGCACAGATTATGATCATGCACAGTTAGATTATTATAATGCACAGATTATGATCATGCACAGTTAGATTATTATCATGCACAGATTATTATCATGTAAATGATCTTATCCATGTGAGATCTAAACCGTAAGGTAGGCAGTGGTTTGTAATATGTTATGTTTTCAGTGCTATTTAAAACATAGCCTTTGTTTGTTGACAAATGTAATTGGGGGATTTTGTTACCTTCAAAATCTAGATATTGAGAAGATGGTTTCAGTAAAGGGAATGATTATTCGGTGCAACTCAATTATACCAGAAATCAAAGAAACATTTTTTAGGTGCCTTATTTATGGATACACTCTAGCACCAGTACCTGTTGATAGAGGTAACTCATTGGATTGCAATTGAACTCTCTATATCACAGTCTAGTTGTGTCTTCATTGTAAGTTATTTATCATTCTCATGTTATTGTTGCATAAACTGTGGCAGACTGAATCTACAAAGTCTTTACACAGATTCATGCTTATTGAAATGATCTTAGAAGCTTTCAAAAATTTCAAGCTATGATTTTACTATTTATTAGAGGACGAGTACAACTCCCCAAGCTGCCTACAAGGACTTCTTTGGCTTGACATTTAAAAATTTAAAATGCTTGTTGTTTTAGACAATCGGCACTACTCCAACACTCTCTGTAACCTACTTGTTGTGCAAGGCCAAAATGTGATGCTATCAATTTTTTGACATTGATGCATAATAGATGCAGGTAGAAAATGGTTGATTATAGTTCATGCATGATTAAGGATCTGCATATGAAAATATTTAAAGAAAACCTTTCCCCTTTATTTTGTGGCCACATTTTCTAATAAGCAGATTGCAAGACTGCAAGAAACACCTGATGCCTTTCTAGATCTGAACCATGTCAAGGGCAAAAAATGTATTCAATGTCTCAAAAAAACTACAATTAGAACAACATAAAGTGAAAGTAACAAACAAATAATAACCTGAGAGAAGAGAAATAATTCCATTGTTGTACTTAGTTTGTAGCATCCTTAATATACTCATTCATGCTCATGATGTTGCTTACCATTAGACACACCATTTTTGCATGTAAAATAATTAAACACCAACCTACCCAACCAATAGTTTTCCTTACACATAGAGGTTTACAAGTTATATAAGAGGACATAAACATCCACGATGTTGAATTGCATGTCTTGCGTGTCTATTTAAAACACCATTCTGTCAAGTTCATAACTGTCATTTTCTCCTATGAAACCATTGTCTTATCTTTCATTTCAGTTTATGTCTCAAATGATCTCCATGCTTTATGTTGCACTCATGTTTCAACATCGATTAAAACATCAAGGTTTCTTTTACAAGTATTTTCATCAATGTTTAGAATCACATTTGTGAGCCATTTTTTTTCTAGTCATTTTGCTCATTTCTTGCATTTTCCTTCCAATTGTTGTACCCTTTGATTGTGTGCCCTTTGCTTGTATTTGCACTATGATGCTTCGGTCCTAATATACACAATTTGTTCTTTGACAGTTAATTTTAAGGTGATATGGTATGTATGTTTTAAAAATTATCCCCATTATTTCTTTTTATTGCTATTTTTATTGATTGTAAAACCAAGGAGTGCCAAGTGATGAATGCTCAGATGTTGCAATGATGTCTCAATAGAACTATTAATATTTTGATTTTGTCTTTCAATAGTCCTTATGATTTTTTTATAAGCCCAAATATTTACGTTAATGCCTATCATTTTTTTGGTGTTTGTTATACTTAGCGTTTGATTTAATTCATTCCAGTTTTACACATTTCTAAAGATAGATAGTTCTAAGAAAACAAACATGATGGATAAAACTGAGCTATCTAATGTTTTCTTTTTCAAAGTACAGAATTCTGATGGTACTCCGTGGTGCATTTTTTTTATTGTTCTTTGTGCTGCGATAAAATGTATATGCAGGATTGACAATTGGTCGTCGGATCAAGGACACGAGGGCATCAAATGTAGATTTTTAACACAACGGTGTGTTTTCACACCACCAATTTATGGATATTGTTATTCCCAATCTATAATCTGATTAGTTGTTTCTTCTAATTTTCCAATTCGTTATAATTAATGTTGTGAGCAGTAAATCTTTTTTTGGTTGCAGTGGTAATGGCTATGGCAAGTAACCCTTTTTGTGACTGTGGTGTTGGAGTGCACACCATTATGAGAAGGTCACGAACACAAGGGAACCCAGATCATCGATTTTGGACATGTGTGAACAAGCAAAAGGTTATTAAATTTGCTTAGATTTATTTGCACACTGGACAACAATGATTGTTTACAATACTAACGTTGGTTTATTTGTAGGACGGTGGTGGGTGCAGTTTCTTTCAGTGGGTTGATGGCGACACACCCTAGTCTGCATCTTTGGCAACGCATGCATCTAGACCTGCAGCGTATGATGATTACAACTATTGCAAGGCTCTGAGGTGTGTTATTGCAAGAGCGGAAGCTGCCCAGAGGGTCGTTGTGGATGTGATGTGGATACGTTGTCTACTCTGCATTGTCATCACACTACTTTTTGTTTTGATTCTGCGGCAATAGCTAAACATTTCTTTTTTTCCAAATCGTGATGTAATATTTATGTGATTATACGAAGCAATACAATTTTTATATTATCGAGCAATGCAATCTTCTTATTTTCAGTGTATTCATTTCTTATGATGGATTAAAAAACCAAATTCAAGTTCAATTAACCTTATCATGTAAAATTGAAATAAATGTAATAAATTTACAAAATAGAAAAAATATAATAAATATAATTAAATATAATAATAAATAATTAAATATAATTAAATAAAAATAAATATAATAAGTATAATAAATTAACATAATATAATTAATATAATTAAATATAATAATAAATAATAAATATAATTAAATATAAATAAATATAATAATATAATTAACATAGGTCAATAAAATATAATAAATAAATCAAAATGGATTAATCATAAATTAATTTAAAAAAATTTGGTGTCATATTCCAACTCCAGTTCGAAATGAACAACCAAATGAAGAAGATGGACACCCAAACTCCAATTCCAATTTGAAGTGCAGAACCAAACAGAGAATATGGAGACCCGCATTCCAATCCCAATTCGAAAATGTCCAACCAAACAAAGAATGAGAATTTCACAAATTCCAATTCTTATTTTCAGTTTGACAACCAAACAGAGAATGTGGATTTACAAATCCATCTTCCAGGGCAACCAAACAGTCCCAAAAAATGAAAACCAAGGTTTGCATAACCAAGCTATGGATAACCATGATTTGTTTCATTTTCATATTCCCCAACCAAACGGGCCCTAAAGAAAAACTGAAATCATCCATACAACAGAAGATTCCGAGCTTTGGTCTACAAATTTTTCCAAGTGAATATTCATTTTGTATATTTATGATCAATATATATAATAAATACAATCCACATTTAACATTTCAATGATAATGTAATCTTGGACAACATCCAAGTTGCATAATACTTAGAATAAGTTTTAAAAATAAAATAAAGCAGAAAACAACGATGTTGATTAGGTCTTCGACTCAAAATAATATACTCATCTCATGGATGAAAATACCAAATTCTGCGCAGAGTGGACAATTTCCATGGCCTTTATTTTTAAGTAAGTGAAGGAAAACATTGATGGGGTACTTGTAGCCAGCCTGTGCATACTAGAAGCCAATAATAAAATATATGTACATGTTTGAAGTGTGCCTTAGAAGCTTATGCAGATTTAAAATATATATGATGCCCAAGTCACTTACTGCCTGTTCATACTCCCTCATTTTCCATCTATTTATAAGTTGAATTTCTCCTTGTGTTAAACCACATTTTATCTTCTATAATATCTCCCAAAATGTATTTCTCAATGACTGCATCAGAAAGAATTCTGCTATATCTGACCGTTTTTCTCTCGTTCTCTGCTATAATGGTCATGTCCTTAGATGAGGGGGCTGAGATGCACCCCACATGTAATGTGGAAAAGTACTCTAACGGATTTCAATTTCATAGCAACCTAGAGGATCTCTTAAAAACTCTAACAGAGAAAGCGACCTACGTTGTCTTTAATGCTTCTGTTTATGGGCAGGAGGAGCTGAACCAATTTTTTGGGTGCCTCCAGTGCAGAAGAGATTTGTCTCCCACTAACTACGGGGATTGCTCTACGTAGGTATGAAGGACATCCAACACATCTGCCCAAACACCATTGGTGCCCGCGCTTAGCTAGATCATTTTCTTCCTTCGCTACGAGAATTACACATTTCTCTCAGATTTAGACACTAACTGTTAGTACGACCTTGTCAATGTCAATAAGAATATGGACACCCATTTCAATATTTCTGTTAGCGATCTATTGGAAGATTTGTCGAGCAGGGTTCACTGGGATTAATTAATAATTTAAGATTATATAATTATCATAATATTTAGATTTATATTTTCTTAGGCACACGGGAATAGAAGGCTTCTCCAAAGCAGAGATTAGGATTTATTTCACTCTCATTTTCTTTCTAAGAAATGGCTTTTTTTAAGGGTGAAAATACAAAGTTGTGTCACATTTTAATAAAGGAAATGAACAACACTGATTCAAGTTTTTAAATTTTATTGTGTTAAAAAGTGGGATATATGATGAGAATTTTAAATAATAGAAAATATTAAAATGTCTAATTTTTGGTGTCTTTTATGTTTTTAATTTTTGTAAAAAAATTAAAAATTATAGAAATATAATTTTTAATAAAATTAAAACTAAATATAGTTGTTTTTTATTACGTAAAACAGGTTTTACAAGGTTCCTAAAACCCGATACATCTTATAATAAAGCATTAAAAGGTTCAAGTCTTAAGATAACAGAAATAAAAAGATGAAACAGGCCACAAGCAGGCCGATATAAAATCCACCACATAGACAAAACAATCAAAATAGGGCAAAATAGAGACAGGAAAAAAGCATGAGGAAGAAAGGTCAGGATAGGTTCCTGAGCATTACGGAAGCAATGGTCTCGAGAAGCTCCATCTTCTCTACCGCCTCCTTCATCTTCTGGATATCATTGGAGTCTTCTTCATCCTTGTTCTTCTTGGACCTAGCCCTTGTTCTCTTTCCTAGACCTTCATTGGGCTTCTCCTTTTTTTCCTCTTTAACTATCTACACTTCCTTACCATCTGGCTTGTCTTCCATTTTTTCTATGAGCAACTTGATGTGCTCGTTTGAGGTCTTCAAGATGTTGAAGTTCTTCTCTACAATTCCTTTGAGGGTTTCCTCAAGGCTCTTCATTTTTTCCTCCATCTTGTTAACCCTTGAGTCCAGGTGAAGAAAATCCTCAGTGGCATTGTGATCCTTGTTGCTTTCGATTCCCTGGATTTTATCCTTGAGGTCTCCCAATTCGTGGTAGAGCCATTTAAATGATCTGAACTGATCCAACATACTATTCTTAGCATTATTGAGAAGGTTTAGCTCCATTTCTCTAGCCTTGTCACTGAGGATGACCAGGGCCAGGTCAATCAGTTCCTCTTTCTAGATTCTACCATCCTCATCCTCAAGAATTTTGGGATTCACAGCTTCCCTAATGATCCCCATCTTCACAGTGTTCATGTTGAATTTGCGCCAAACATTTTTCCCCTTGCTAGAGTCATCATTGTGATACTCCTCTCTAGACTGGTTCTTATCATTTGAATAGTCACGTGGGTTTGGGGACTAGGTTGAGGGGTCGTCATGGTCCTCATCGGGCACCTCAATTTTTGGGTCCTAAATATTCTCATAGGTACCAGAAGGGGGAGGGGGAGTGTTTCCTTCACTGATAGCTAGATCTACTGATAGTCAGCTTGAGCATTCCCCCTTTAAATAAATATTTTTCCGTATGGCTTGCTCCCTATTCTTCTCTGCCTCTCCTCTGGAATTATCCTCCTCTTCATTAGTGTTCATATCTTCCACATTTTCATTATACTCCTCTTCTAAGGAGATCTCCATTCTTGCCTATTTTTTGTGGGGTTTTTCTTTTTTGACCGAACTCGCAATTCTCTTCTTAGAGGAAGAGCCATGTTTCTGCTTTTTTACCTCTTCTTCCTCATGGTCCTCTGATTGTAATCCCACACTGTCTTCTCAGTCTGAGGGGACATAATCTAAACCAGAGACATCGTCTCTTTCCTTGTTGTCCACAATTTCTTTCCCCAAGGTTTAGGTTTTGAAATATTTGTAAATCAAAAGTAACAATCCCTCATGTAAAGAAGGGTTACCTATATTCTTGTCCCTATAGCCATTTATATTATCATTTATAGAAGCATACAAGTAGAACGGGATGGAAACCTACATACCATGTCTGAGATGATTCAACAACATGAAGTGGTAGGTCTTGGTCCTGTCAAACCTTGTGTCCAGCATCACATAAGAGATCAAAGCTCTGAGAACAAATCTCCACAACATTTTTATTCCTTCAGGCTAGTAGTACATTCCCACTTTAATGATTTCTTTCTTCTCTTCCTTATCTCTCACAAAATCATTGATGGATGTGTCAGAGATTTTGCGGTCCCTATAGAATTTTTTTCCCATAATGGAGATATCAGTGACTTTTGAGATGACCTCCTCAGTAACAATGAAATTCTTTCCTTCTATCTCCACACACCCTTCATTCCAGCTCTTCATGAACATCTTAGTGACCAATGACTTACTTCCATGTATCCTTTCTATGAAGGTCGAGATATCCCATTTTTACAGAGCATTCCAGACCTTGGTGTGTCTCCTCCATTTACCACTGTCATTTGTGGGCTCCCTTCTATGTCTTTTCCCTCCCATCATACAAGGATGGATTGGACAAGACTCTAGTTTAATAGATAGTTGTTGTTCTGATTTTTTCTCACAACGGTCATCCTGAACTTTCTCCTATTTTTCCTTTGAAAATAGATATTAATCTTGGGAATGAACACCCAGAAAGCATGCGAAAGGGATGTGTAGTTATTATCATTCCTGTCAATCTAGTACTTACCATTTATGGAATGACACATCCAATAAACTACATTACAATTCATTATTATCATTAATAATTCCTTCATTTCCTTGGTATATGTCTCTCTCGACTAAATCCTTCACCTCATGAGGGAAATCTCCATTGTGATGCCATCTTATCATTGCATCCTTTTTGAAATCCAAGTTGGAAAATCAGTCAGTAACCTGGTTGGCTTCCCTATACATGTGGGATATGTGAACCTTTTCAAAAGAATTTAAAAGAGCACCTGTTTCTTCTATCATGTTAGATATAGTCCATGAAGGTGAGTGGTTTAAATTTAAGTAATTTATGATGTTATTGGAGTCTCCTTCAAGCCAGAGATTTTTGACCCCTATGTCATATGTAGGCCAGTTTAGTAACTTGGAGGGTTGCATTTGCTTCAACAAAGTGGTTTGTTTGAGAGCCAAGAGGGAAGGTGACAGGCGCAAGCCCAAAACCATAGCAATTTTTTATCACACCTCTACTACCTGCCTTGCCAGGATTTCCTTTGGCCACACCATCAAAGTTAGCCTTGGACCAACCTTCCAAGGGATAGCTCCAAGTGCAATTCTATCTTTTCTCAATGCTCCTCTTAGAGGTAGCAGCCTGGGCTTTTCCTGCAAAAGGGTTAGAGCGACCACAGAAAATAAAGTTTTCTTTCACAACAAAGTGGATCTTTTCAAAGATAATTTTAGGAGTAGAACTATCTTGGAAGATACGATTATTACATTCTTTTTGAACTCCCCAACATAAATGTGGGAGAATCTAGGAGTAGTAATAGAGAGAATCTATATTTTTAGAGGAGAAGGCCCATTGGGTAAAAAGGTCTTGAAAAAATAGGGGAAAGCACTAGGATAAATCTAGAGCAAAAAGGAGAAATTGTCAAATTTTGCTAACATAGGAGTAGTGAACTAAATATAGTTGTTGATAAAATGTTAAAATCGGAATTACATTATCTATCGACCATTATATAGTATTTTTTTAATTCATTTTCTTGTATGTATAGTTAACTTGAAACTTTAGCATGTGTGGATATATCTTCCCACAATTTTTATAAATGTATATTTAAATATAAAATTAAAAATTTATGTATGCTAAAATATATATCTTTCCATTTGATGTCACCTTTTTGTCTTAACTACTCATCTAAAATAGAAAAAAATTATATCCTCTACTACATGATATTTTTGCTAAATTTTAAAAATAATTTTACAGTTTTCTATGACAAGATAATCAAGTGTATATTTTTGTGTTGATGCCCGATTTCAATAAAAAATAAATATAAAATATAAAATTTAATTAAAATATTAAAAATATGTAGTTTAAGAAAATTTCACGAATAGTTCTACAAAAGGATATTTTTATATTTTTTTAAAATATCAATAAAAGAAGTAGGAGTTATTGAAACATCAATTCTCTAATTTTTTTTTAAAGTAATTGGACCGAAAGTTATCTGAAATATGTATTCAATAGACACTTCCAATCAGAAAAGTTGAGACACATCTAGATCATGTGTATGACCAAAACTAATTTTTAGTCATAAATACTTAAATTTAATTATGCTAATAAGTTGGCCTAAAGTGTTACACACCTTTATACTTTTACCCTATTATGTTTTGAAGGATTTTTCTCCCTATTCTTCTAATGATATGTTCATTTTCCAATATCTTGATTAATGTCTATTGTATTAGCATGGTACATGAGATTTTTTGGATCAAAAAAGTATATAAGCATGTTCTTTGGTATACAAGGCAACTTTTCTTGTAAAATATTTATTAGCATTTGAAAATTTTCTAAGAGATCAACAAACTCATTCAGACCTTGTTCTACATCCTTGAGAAATAAGGTTCTTGATGCTTTCTCGTCTTTTAGGATTACCATGTTTTTATTTTTGATACATAGTGGATATATCTATTTTTAACCAATGAGAAGGTGTGTTGGTTAATAGTTTAGCACCTCTATTCCAGTGTGCTTCTCAATAAAGTTCTTGTTTATAATCACATTGATAGTTTGGACAAATGATTCTATATTGTGTTATGTATTATGTTTCTTTCCCTTTCATATTAGTTCTACATGGTATTGTAGCACTTTAGGGGGGAAATTTCATGTTTATATTTTATCCCCGGTATATAAAATCTTGATGCTAATTGTATGTATTTTTCCTCTAATGATCTTTGGTTTAAATCTTCATATGCTCAATGATTCTTTATATAAGAAGTTGTTAAAGAAGAGGATTGATATATACATTTGTTTCCTAAAAGTTGTACATATGTGACATTCATATGTCATTATATAAAAAAGGAATAACTCTTCACACTTCTTTTTGTTCTTTGGTTTTGTTGCTACCCTGAAGTCACTATTGATCCTCTTGTATATGACTGATTGGTTCAAATCATGCATGGATTTATTGCTTCAACATTCAATTGTTTCCCTTCCTACTCACTTTGTATGTATAGTATGGTCATATTCTCTGATCAACATGTGTGGTTTTTGGATCTTATGTGACTACAGGTTTTTTTTTGTGAACATACAATGGTTGTTTTAGGTCCCTTTGACTCATCTTATACATTGTATTTTTTTCATTAGATCCTGATATTTCTTGGTGCTTATACTCATATTATTCTATTGTACTTATGCCCCATTTATGGCCACGTTTCATTGATTTTATGCAACATCTCTTTGTCTCTTGATGTAACCGGAGGGAGAGAGCTTTTGTGTTTTTCCATCAAGGCCAAAGGAGGAATTTGTTGTCCCCACTTATTTATTGCCCTTGATGTCAAAGTCACCAATCCCAATCATTGAACATGAACATGTATACTTGAACATATCTTGGAAATGTATCTTTGGTTGTCACATTCTTGGAAATGTATCTTTGGTTGGCACATTTATGACATTGGCATATAGTTGCATATATTTAAGTTATGGTTCTTGTATTAGTTCAGTGAATAGAAGTATAGTTTGGTTCAATGTTGATACTCACTTACAAGTTGCATAGTTGTTCTATACATGGCTATCCTACTTTTTTTTGTCTTCTCCTATTGTTATTATATTTGACACATTACATCTTTGTGATATTATAACATTGACACTTTTATATGCACTTATTTTTTAATAAGTATTGATGCCTTATTATCCTTTTTCCTAATAATACATTGATCACTTATTATATACATAAAGTATATAAATATATTAATGATATAACATTTACAAGGATATAAAAATAATGATTGATATCCATGAGATCATTATCTTTGAAAATTAAATTTTGACATTATAGGCAATAGTATGACATTTTATATAACAGTTTTTATTTCACTGTTACAATGACACTAAAAATGGTACTTTGACATTTTTTGATTTAAGAATACATTGATATGTATGGTAACTTGACATGAATATTGAATATTGAAATCATGGTTTTTTAAATTAGTGACCATAGTATACATGGTACAATTATATAAAGTGTGATCATAATCTTTTATTCAATGCATGAGTTTAAACACTCATTACACGTATATAGAGACAACAATAGAAGATTGATACCATGATATTAAGTTGACTTATTGGAATCCTTGGTTAAATGATTAGAGACAACATCATCAACAAGCCCATAAATGTCTTTGGTATTCGAAGATAACATGTAATACTCACTGAGACATTATCATTTGCTAAATACGTATGCATGGGTCTATTGAAAGTCATGATTAAGGTTTGACATTCAAAGGTTATTATGATGCCTTAGGGTATTGAAGGAGATAATTTTACTTAGATTAATTTTGAGATTTGTAAACCTTGGTGACGTAGGGCACATGCATTGACAAATGTAGCAATTTGAAGACACAATGAAAATGGACTTGAAGGAGAAAATAGTTAGAGTGAAACCATAGTCATTTTCAAAATGACACTTGAACCTAGTAATAATGTTGTGGTTTTATATTTTGGAGGATTTTCATCAACATTGATTGGTAAATATTTGTATGAATAAAATATTTTACTACTCTATGATTAGTAGTAATGTGGCTTATAGTTTTGGGCATTTGGAAATATACAGTTTTGATTCATTATTATATTTCAAAAGTAGTTACTTTTAAAAATAATTATTGATTTTTTTAAGAAGCTCTACATGGTCTGTACTCTGCTAGGGTTTAGTATTGTGTCACTTCTCTACATCCTTTTGTCCTTTCATACCCTAGTTATTGCAGGAAATCACTTGATGTTTATGGCTCCAGCCACCATTCACACATCAGTTGATGCTGGTGCTAGTGTGGTGACAGATAGAAATGGTGCCTCCAAGCAAGAGACCCTGCAAGTTTGTTCCCAAAGTGTTTCACAAGGTATGTCCTAGCCTGATATTATTTTACCCATTCATGAGTTTGATGATGCTTGTACTTGGCTTGAAATGCATAACCTTATTGGTTATTTCCTGGGATGGAACCCTCTAGAAAATGTTATTAAGGATTGGGTTGAGAAAGCCTTGACTCCTCATGGAATCTTCTTACATGGCATTCAGAGTCTTATAAAGGTCTTTTTTCTATGTCATTTTTCTAATCCCACCCATGTGGATGACATCTTTGCTAAAGGATCCTGGAATCTTAGGGCTTCCCTTTTAGTTTTCCAACCCTAGTCTCAAGACTTGCCTATCTTTGACAATAAGAAACTGAAATTTCCTGTGTGGGTCGAGTTTCCTGGTCTCCCTCTACCCTATTGGCCTTACATGCATTCCATTGTGCAAATGCTAGGTAGGGTTATCTGTAGTGAGCATGACCACTTTCTCAATCCTCGGCCTCAGAAGAGGCTTTGTATTGAGGTCAACCTTTCCAAGGACCTTAAAGAGTCTGTTGAGATTCAGGTTGGTGAGACCACCTTCACTCAAAAGGTTCTTTATCTCAACCTTCCCAACATGTGTTATCATTGTCAATCTACAGAGAACAAGATTAAGGATTTCCCTTTGGCAGTGCCTCATACCAAATCTCCTCCTAAGGAATCTGGTTCTCGGCCAGTTGAATCTGGAAAAAAAGAGGAAATTAAGAAAGATGACTAGGCTATAGTTGGCCACAAGAACAAGCAATCCATGGTTGCTACTTTGGCTTCCACATCTCAGTCGCTACCTCCTCCTGTTGAGGCTTGTGTTGAGAAAGTTACTCCAATTTCAAACCTTGCCCTATTGGGGAAGGAGGCTTTTAATTCCATTGTTAACCCTCCTTGGGTCTGCACGCCTCAGGCAACTTCCATGATTTCCTCCCCTCTTCCTTTTTTCCATTCTCACAAGCCTCCTAGGCATGCTGAGACCGGGCTTGAGGTCATGCAAAAAAAGTGGAGAAATATTTCCATGGAGTCTTCTGGAAATGATTTCACTCTAGCATATTTGTCAAATAGTTTTTCTTCCCTTGGGGAAGGTGATGTTATGGAGGACACTATTTTCTTATGAAGTACATCTCATGGAATGTTCGAGATCTGACAGACCTTCCCATAAAGTAATCTGTTAGGGATGTGCGTCGTCAGGTTAGTCATCTGGATGTTTTATGCCTCCAAGAAGTTAAAATTTTTGGATTCTTTCTTGATGTTGTATGCAAGGTTATTTGGCCTAAGATCTTTTCTCTCTGTTCTCAGAATGAGGCTAGTCGAGGTCCAGTTGTTACTCTCCTTTCTCCTTGTTGGAATTCTTTTTTGGTTAATCATGGCTCAGATCCCATGCATAGAACTATTTGGGGCACTTTCATTATTGAGAATCATTCTTTTGGCATAGTTAATGTTTATGCTCCCAATGATGTTGTTGAGAGATCTCACCTTTGGCGTTGGCTTGTGGATTCTCTGCCACCTGTAGCTTGGCTTTTTTGTGGTGATTTTAATATGGTCAAAATGTTCTCTAACAACGATGACCTTTTTCCTTTTCGATGTATAGTAGAGAAGCCTGGTACTACATGCATAATAAATTAGGGCTTTTTTATCCCAATGTTGGCCACCATCGTCCTGATGGGGTTTGGCACACTTGGTCTAACTTTAGAACTTCTTCTCATAGAATTCATAAAAGGCTTGATCATGCTATGATCTCTAAATAATATTTTTTCTCTTTTTTTGAAAAGAAAGCCTTACTGGTTACTCCTCTTGTTGATGTGACCTTGTCAGATCATTTTCCCATTCAATTTAATATTGTCTGGCAAACATCTAAGGCACGAACTCCCACTGCTCATTTTTTTGGTAATACTTATTTCCTTCACCACCCCTCCACGGTGGCCCACATTCATCAGGTTTGGAACCTCGAGCCTCAACTGTCACATTCATTTGGCTCGATTCAATGGTGCAATGATGCCATTCGATGTACATCACACTTTCTATATATTTATGGCAAGCAACTTGCCAATTATTGTCATAGATCCTATGATGTCAACACTAAAGCTCTGCGTGTTGGTACAGAGGCCTTAGCACAGGATCCTTTCAATCAAGACCTACAACTTCACCTTGCCAAGATTCATCAGTAGAACAAGTTGCAGACAATTATGCTACCAAAGGTGCTCAGATCAAAGCTCATATGCACTGGTTAAAAGTCAGAGACCAAGAATCGGAGATCAAAGCTCATATGCTTGTCATACCAATGTGGGCATAATTAAGATTAAAGAAGGTCAATGCCTCCTCACGAAGCTTCCTAATATCTTGCAGGTCTTTGTCATCATTAAAAATAAGTTTTTACCACTCAGGGATCTTCTCCGGCCAGCAATCAAGCTCTTGTTGATTTCATTGTTGTTGTTTCTCAATGTGTTTCCTCCTCTCATCATTCTTTTTGAGATCAACTGCTTACCTTGTAGGATCTTTGAGAAGCTATTTTTACTATGGTTGATGATAAAGCCCCAGGATGTGATGGCTTTCCCTGTGAGATGTATAAATCCCACTCGGATGCTCTTGGTCCTTATTTACACCAAGTCAACCTTGAAGCCTTTCATTTCCAATCTCTTGTGGACATCATCAACCAAGGAATATTAAATTCATTCCCAAATCTAGGGACCCAGAGGATATGTGCAATTGGCGGACTATTACTTTTCTCAATGTCTCTTATAAGATCATTGCCAAGGCTCTAGATCTCAAGCTCCGTCACATCCTGCATCAAATTATTCAGCCAGAGTAAATTGGCTTTATTAAATCAAGATTTATTCTTGATAACATCATTGTAGTTTGGGAAGGTATGAAATGGGGTTGTAAGTCTCATAAGAAAGCCCTTTTTCTCAAAATTGATTTTGCTAAAGCTTATGATCACATTGAATGGCCTTTTATTTTAGCTATGCTTCATGCACTTGGTTTTGGCCCTAGATTTCTTTAATTTGTGCATATGCTTTTTCATGATGCCTCTACTTGCATCTCTAGCAATGACAGACAGTCTTCTACTTTTGGACTTTTATGATCTATTCGAGAAAGTTGTCCTTTGGCTCTTGCCTTCTATGTTCTAGCGGCCGAATGGTTTGGCTATTTGTTGTTCATTCCATTTCTATGGGTCATGTTCAGGGAATTAATTTACCAAATTCTTCCCATCAATTGGTCAATGGCCATTTTGCTGATGATTCCTTTCTCACTCTCAAAGAGGATGAAGATAATATCGAGGTAGCCTTGCAGTGTTTAGACACTTTTTGTGTGGCCTTTGGTTCCACCATTCAATGGCATAAAACCTTATGCTTCAAGCAGTCTACCCTTCTTGATCCGCCCTGGATTTCTCAATTTGGATGGTCCAGGATTCAACATGCATAAATTTTCCTCTTTCTGGGCATCCCCTTTTCCTTTCAAGCCACTTCTACAGAATTATGGAATATGGTTTTAGCCAAAATTGAGAAGAAGCTTACCTATTGGATCACCAAGCCGCTCTCTCTCATTGTGAAGTTTCAGATCTACTCCAAAGTGTTGGCTACTACTCATGTTTACTACTCCTCTTGTTGGGCTCCCTCAAAAGCTTCTTACAAGAAGCTCAAGAAATTACTACAGTATTTCCTTTGGGCTTCCAAAATTGATCATCATGGTTTTCACAGAGTTTCCTGGGATTTATTTTATCTCCCTAAGGCCTCTGGTGGGCTTGGATTTCTTGATACTCGAGAATAAGGTCTGGCCCTTTGTACGAAATGGATTATGCGGTGTCTCAAAAGTAATGAGGCCTAGAAAAATTTTCTTCAACATTGCATCTTTTCAGGTATCTATTACACAAGCCTTCCTGAAAGGGGATTGGCTTTCAAACCCTTCTGGATATGAAGAACCAGATTCATATCTAGGGTGATTTTGTTGTCAAAAGTATCTGGACAGCCTGGGAAAATGTCAAACCTTGGATTTTCTGGGCTGGGAATGGTTTTTGTGATGGTCTTTCTAGCAAAATATTTGGTGGTCCCCTTTGTTTTCTCAGCAAGGAATTCCTCTGGCCAAAATCCAGGGAATGAGTGCTCTTTATTTTCACAAATGTGGCATTCAAATTCCTAAAGATTTTTTTTCCAGAGCCACTATGAGTCTTCTCTCTTGGGATGACCTCCGTGCTCGATTCTGGCTCATTCGCCCAGATAGTCAAACTTTAGACTTGCTTGTTTTAGCTATTCTACCCAATTTCCTACATAAATTAGAAATTCAGTTAGTTAAACCTTGGTGGAAAGACTGGAAATGGTACCCTGCTACACCATTTACTAGTTACAAACCCAAGCTTGGGTATTCTTGGTGTGTGCCTCATTTTCCTATGATTGATTCTCTCAATCATAGATGGCACCTTTCATCCTCCTAGAAAACCTAGATTTGGTGATTTTGTACTATTTGGGATGCTATTACTAAGCCCAATATTGCTCACTTTGCTTAGTGTTTACTTTACCAGAGTTTGTCTTTGGGAGCTCAGCTCCAGCATTTGGGTGTGCCTGATCCTAAATGGTTGTGGGCATACTGAGACTATTATGCATATTTTTTGGTTCTGTCGTCAGGCCCAGAATTATTGGATATGGATTCATGACCTTTTTATGCCTTTCTGAGCCTTTTTCCTAGCATATGGCACTCCTTGGTGAATCACCCAGAATGCCTTCCTAGTATACCCAAATCTGGCATGCTTTCAGAATGGAGATCTTGTTTACTTTATGGAAAGACTGAAATACAGTTATTTTTTCTCACAACTTTCTAAATATTAATATTTCTCACTATGCTAGGGCATATTGATGTAATAATGTCATGATGTAGGTTCAAGTTCAAGTAGACAAAATGGTCCTGGAGGTCCCCCATTTGCAAAAATTGCTACACCACTAGGGCAATACCCCTTGTACTATTGCTAGGGTGCCACCAGATTCTCTCTTAGCTGACCGCACACCACCTTAGGGCTGCCATCATAGCCAGAGTCCCTCTGCCAGGCATTCCAGAATGTCATGCCCTTGGAGGCACCACTCTCCCTCTCCTCCTCCTCAGAGGGTTGTAGATGTTTGATGGCCTCCCTTTCTTATTTCTATAGTGGATGCGTCTACTTAGCCTTTGGCTAGTGTTCCTGCGTGGCCCCCTGGCACTTCTGATAAGTTCCCCCACCTGGTGCTTGCTATTTCTCCCAGGAGGGAGGAAGGAGAGTTGGAGAAAGAAGAAGATAAAGATGATGGCTGGTCGCTCCCCAACTAAACCCCAGGGCCCAATGTTTTGGGCAATCCTGATGACAGAGATCCTCCTCCCTCTTCTGCTACTGCCCTCGCATGTTGAGGGTTTCTTTCTTTATATTTTTTTTTATGAGTAGTTGTTCGTTTCCAGCCTAAGTGCTGTGTGACTCTTCGCGAGGTGAATTTTTTCCCTAGCCCCTTTTTTGTGAATATTGTACTTTTATATTTTATTAATAGAAAAGGCCTCTATTCATCAAAACATCAGTTACTTTGTTATGGAAGTTTCTTGATTATTTAGTTTTCTGTATACTTAGGGCTTTCAATTTTTGAAAGTAAGAGAATGAGAACTATAAAAAAGATAAAGTGGGGTTTTTGGTTTTTGAAGAAAACACTCGATGGTTTTCCATTTCTTGAAATAAGAAGGAAAATAAAATTTGTGTAAAAAAGAATGAGGCTTTTTCTTTTTTGAAGAAGCAATATTGATGGTTTTAATTCCTTAGATATGTGATCTATGAGATATTAACAAGATTTTCTATCCTATTCAAAGTTAATGCACTCTATTTTCTATCCTATCCAATATTGATTTTGTTACTTTAATTTGCCAGTGAGGCACATTTTATCCTCAAACTAAAACTACAATTATGAGAGAGAGAGAGAGAGAGAGAGAGAGAGAGAGAGAGAGAGAGAGAGAGAGAGAGAGAGAGAGCGCTAATGGAAAGGAGGAGAAATAGGATTGAATATAATTAGACATAATTGCAACATTAGGTCAAAAATATTATCAATCAGATAATATAACTACTCCTATCATTTCTTTCAAGTAGCATGGTCAATCCACTCTGAAATTTTGTGTTTAAGAGAGGGAGACATGAAGAGAAAAGAAGAGAGAGGGAGAGAGAGATAAGGGAGAAATGAAGAGGATAGAGAGGGAGATAAATATTTTAAACTATCTTCAATTGGACATAATTGCAACACCTCAACATTCTTATCATTCACGCTACAATAGAACTACTTCTATGGGTGCTTTCAAAGTATCACGGTGAATCAACTTTGAAATTTTGTTAGATAAATTTTTCAAATTGTATGTCATGGCTTATGTTGATACTTACAATTATGTTTCCTGTAATCCTTAAACCTCATCTACAATTGTGTGTGTGTGTGTGTGTGTGTGTGTGTGAGAGAGAGAGAGAGAGATGATTATGACATCAAATCAATAGCCTTATCATTCAGATAGTGGAACTAAACTTTCTATGGTTGCTTTCATAGTAGCAAGGTGAATCTAGTCTAAAATCTTATGAGAGAGAGGGGAAAGTAGAGGGAGATAGATGAAGAGACAGAAGGGAGAAAGGGAAAGGGTAAGAGAGAGTAAAAAGGTTTCAAACTATCTAGAATTAGACATAATTACAATATTATCTCAACAATCTTATCATTTAGATAACAAAACTACTCCTTCCATGGTTTCTTTTAGAATATTGTTAGCACGAATCTACTTTGAAATTTTGTGAGATAAATATTTCAAACTATTCATCATCATTTCTATTGATACTTATAATTATGTTGCCTACAATTCTCAAACCACACCTACAATTATGAGAGAGGGGGAGAGAGAGAACTAAATATAACTAAAACATCCACTCAAAAGTCTCATCACTTAGGCAATAGAACTACTCATTATATGGTTATTTTTAGAGGAGAGGAGATTTATCTGCTACTGACTGCAGGATCTGCTCAGCAGACGCGATGAAGGTCGTCCGCCGCGACTGTCTCAACGTCATTAGCGCCCGCATTCAGTTGTAGCATTGCTTCCTTCGCTACGAGAAATACACCTTTCTCTCCGATTTGGATACCAACTTTTGGTACGACGTTGCAAACGTAAGTCCGGAGACAAACATCCAATTTAATACAGCTATTAGGGATGTGTTGGCTGATCTTTCGAGCAGGGCCCCCGCCAGTCCTATCAAGTTTTCCTTGGGCTCATCTGCTGTTGTTTCTTCAAATGTGATCATCTATGGCATGGAGATATGCTAGCGAGATATGTCCATGAAAGACTGTGCAGCCTGCCTGTCAAAGGGATATGAAGAGGTCTTCATATTGTCTATCCAAAGAGTGGGTGGTCACGTTTTCATGGACATCTGTACTCTGCACTATAAAATTTATCGCTTCGCCGAGCACTATTACACTCTATACTTGTTTAATTTTTTTCTAGTTGGCGTGAACACCATATAAATAATGGCAGGCATACTCGTCAAATAACATAGCTATCGTAAGTATACCACAAGAAGATAGTTTCATGGCCTTAATAAAACCTATTTTGCAATTCTTTACGGATGAATTGAGACGAAGCATGATAAGACTGCTATGAATAAAGGATTGCAAGCATTTAATCATATTGGTGAAGTATAGATTGAGTTTGGTTTTACAATAGATTATTTTAAGTAAATTAAATTTTCAACGACCGTAAAGATAATCTATCCTTGTGGATTGGTACTAAATGTTAAACCTCTATTCAGGCTATATATTCTTCTAACATATATATATATATTTCCTCCACATGATTGTGCCAACCAACTAGCAACAGATTTGGATCATTATTTAGCACAACCTTGGTGGCATGAGAAAAATTTATACGCACGAGACTTGTTACCATGTTATGGAAGCATTAGATAACAAAACATTATGTAAATACACATCACTTCACAATCTTTAAATTAGTTTACAAGCAATAAATTTACTTCTGACATCTAGTTTTCTTGTACTCTAAGTTGATTTCAAATATTGCCTCATTATTTGCTACATATTTCTTCATATTTCATTATTTGTAGTTACCTATTGTTGCATAGTTACAATTAAAATAATTATCTTCATGCATTTATATAGTTGATTTACCTTCATTCAATAAAACATCTAAGCTTTTGATATTTCATATATATGGTATTAGAGAAAATATGATGATACAAATATGATTCCTTTTTGTGCTTGTAACATACAAAGAATGGGATTCCAGATTCCCAATAGGTGCATTCTCTGTAAATGCTAGGAAGAATCGGTGGATCACTTATTTATTCACTGCTCTTTTGTTAGTAACATTTGGAAACATCTTTTTTTGGCTTTGAACTTAACTTGGTGCTTCCCCCTATCTTTCCAATACCTTTTCTCTCAATGGACCTTTAATATGTTTAATCCAAACTTCTGGACCTACTGTATTTGGATCCTTCCTCACCTCTACTAGGGAGTCTGGAAAGAGTGCAACAACCACATCTTTTGTGACTGCTCCTCTCCTCCCAAAATCATCTTTGATAATATCCAACATGCTGTTAAGGAAAATTTCTTCTATTTTGGGAGAACTAATAATATTGCAAGAAGGACTTAGGCCGCAACCCAAGAGAAAAGATTGAATTGCATCTAGAGTTGCCCCCCAACTGGCTAGGAGAAAGCCAACTTTGACAGAGCTGTCAAAGGGAACCCTAACCTTGCTGGAAGTGGAGGTATTATCAGAAACTATTTTGGTTTTGGCCTAGTGGCTATCATCTTACCTCTGGGCTCTCAATCCAACCACTTTGTTGAAGCCCGTGCAGCTCTCCAAGTCACCAAACTTGCCAAGGAAATGGGGGTCAAGAAGCTCTGGCTCAAAGGAGACTCGATGAATATTATCAACTGCTTAAACTGCACTCAAACCCACTCCTGGTCTATATCCAACATCATTGCAGAAACCCATGCTATCCTCAATTTTTTTGACAAGGTGCATATCTCTCATGTGTATAGAGAAGGAAATAGCGTTGTTGATTGGTTTGCCAATCTAGCTGTCATGAAGGAAGTCAAGATGACATGGTGACAAGGTGAAGATATCCCAAGTGAAGCGAAGAATATTGTTGAAAAGGAAAGACTCCAAAGTATCAAGGGAGTCATTAAAATCTGACCGGCTCTATTTTGTTGTAGATTCTCTGCCCTTGGCTGGCCTGTGGCCTGCTTCTAGACTGTCTTGCTTAGCTCTATTTTCTCTTTGTTGATAGTCTCTCTTTTTTGACTGTGGGTTTCAGGCATCCTGTAAAACCTATTTTACTTAATAAAAAATATACAAAGAATGGGAGAACATGGATCTTTAATTACCTAAACTTGAATGTATAGCTATGTAAGGTGTTGTAAAAAGGCTCAGGCAGTAGTTCCTTAGGTGGTAGTGACAAATAAGCTTTGGAAAGTAACAAGTAGCTGGAAATGCGATAACTTTGGTATTGAAGTAGCTTGTATACATTATTTTAGACCTTTTTATTATGAATAAAAGTCCAATCAAATGATGAAAAAGTGAAGCATGTGAAGCATGTAAGGTGAAAACAATATTTTCAATATTAGAAAGGGTCATGAAATAAATTGCATCACACTTTTCTAGGTTTGGAAATCGTAATTTCTTTTATATGCTTCATGATGGATTAGCATTTTGTCTACTATAAATTTAACTTAGAAAGTATTATACAATCCAAGTATTTGGTAAAAATAATGTATTACAATTATTACTTGTACATTGGCATGGGTGACGTGTAAGAGGAAAGATAAAGAATTATAAGAGTGACCATGATTTGAGGAGTAGTAAATATGGTGAACAACTCATTATTTCTTTATTACACACAAAGAAGGAGAAATTGGATGAACTAAATATAAGACCAATGTGAAAGTGAAAGATTTGTTAGCTACGTATTTTAAGGAGAATTATATTGTTAAAACTTGCTAATCTATTGTAAGTTTTCAAGAATATGTTATGATTTAATAAATTATTTGGTACATGAAATCTTACTGGACTTTGGTTTTATTGAAATCCAACCATACACACTTAAAAGAAACTGCATATTGACATCCAAGAAAGGACAACATTTGTATATTTTAATCTAGAAGCATTGATTTTTTTTTCAATGAGATTCATTGGGTGTATCTTGGATCATTAGGTATTAGTAAGACATTTGAGAATATTTTATTATTCTGTGTGAAGGTAGATGAAGTTTGAAGAAGCCGGCCTCTACTTGAAGTACCATCAACTTGTATACATTGTTCAAACAATGTGAAATCATCTTTTATTTATGTAGTATTTATTTCTTTGTAATTCCATTGTATTTGTATGATTTTTGTACATGTGATCATGTATTTGGGGTTTTTGAGGTATTTAAAAAATGATTTGGTGTGATAAGGGAAATAAGGCGATTTTATTTTGGAGGTAAATGGGTACATAATTTGTTTAAAACATCATTTAAAAAAATATGATCATGTATTATGTTTCTATTCTCAATGCAAACCATATTATCCTTGATGTAAATTTGGGAGATTGACATGCTTGTACCATTGAAGAGCCCGATGCAAGTGGATAGAGTGTAAACACATCAACTTGAGCCTAGTGACACTAAAGGATGGAATAATTTCCATTATTCCAAGTTAGTTTCTCACTTTGAGATGATGCTTTGAATGGGAAGCATTTTGGATTTTAAAAAAAAAAAATTTAATTATTGATGGATATGAAGGATGCATATGCATATATTGTGAAGTTTGATCTTTGAAAGAAAATAAGGGATTTGGTGTAGAGTTTAATATAGATTATTGTATAGCAATCTTACAAGACTATAATAGAGAATTATAACCTTCCTAGGGTCATTTGAGAACTTGATGGATCTCTATCACAACTCAATATAGATTATTGTCAAGTAAATAAAAAATCCATGATTCAAGAGTTAGGGACTGAAAACTCAAGAATTAAGCTTGATGTACACCCTATCAAGGGTCACAAGTGAACTTGATGAAACTTCTCTTGAATTAGGATTTGTTTCATTAAAGAAAGATCTTCTCAAGAATGTGTAATTATTTTTATGTATTTAAAAAGTTTTGTTATGAAATCCTTATGAGGGTCCCTTAATAAAGTGACATATAGTAAAAATATCATCAAGGTTATGCAAACAAATAATGAGGGTTACATAAAAAGGTTTTCTTATGCAATCCTTATGAGGGTCCCTTAATAAGGTGAGATATAGTAAAAATATCATCAAGGTTATGCAAACAAATAATGAGGGTGATAATTTAAACATAAATTTTGATAAGTTTGGTACATCAAAAGAGATATACTTAAAACACATATTCCTTACACTTTTCAATAGAAAGTGTTGTGAAATATAAGTGAATACTCTCAAAATAGATGGCTAATTGTATGATAAAATCCAAATGCCTGCATTGTTGGTGTATTATAGTGAAGTTACAGTTACCACAATTGTTAAAACTACCACAACTACTAATCCTTGTTGTATAAATGTTTGATATCTTTAATTAATAGTACATCAACATATTTCTTCTCAGATCTATCATTTGGTATCATAGTGCTATTAGTTTTTATCCCATTATATGAAGAGACAATAGTTATGATATTTAGAGTGGATTTCCCCATTACTTGAATCACATCAAATTTATATCTTGATTTCTTCTTTAGGTAGATCTAAACATTAGGCTTGGGAGTGTAAATAAATAGGAGAAAAGAAAAAATAATTTTTACTCATCAAATGACCATTTATCCCATGAAGAAACATGTTTGAATTATCATACAATGCACCCCTATGTACTTTGATTTGTTTCTTTTTCACTCACCAAATTCATCAAGCCAGATGACACTACAAATCAAAAGTGGATTGAGAGAAATAGAAATTTTATTCACACAATTTGTGTTCAAAGATAAAGGTATAGATCTATAAATGTAGTGTTGATTGTCATAGTGTTCTTTACAATAGCCTTCAATTTACCATGGGGACTAGACTTAAAACCAATGGCAAATGAATAGATATGTGAGTAGAAATCTATTGGATACTTTATACTATATTTATATCTATTATGGTCAACACACATATTAATGGTGGCATTCAAAAAGATCCATACACCTAGTCATCCAATCATTTGTATGGCTAATAGTCATCGTATGGCATGAAGCATTGGAATCTAGTAAGGATATTTTTTTTCTATTTTTTGAGTCATTGGAAAGTTGTGAGTCTTGACCCACTTCGTAGTCTCCATTTATCTTATATATATTAACATCTCAAGATAAAATTGGTACAAAGTCAAAAGTAGAAACTAAAAAATATGCACTTTTCTCATGAAGCTATAATTTATTGAAGCTATCACTTATAGATACACTAAATCAATAGAAAAAAAATCTATAATTCATAAGGCTACAATTAAGGTTGTGATGTAGAATATGAAGGTTCAACATGCTTGTTTATATATCTATAGAAAGAGATAGAAGAGGAGGTTTTTAAATCTCCCTCCTCTCACCCAATGTGCAAAAGTGGTAGATATATGGAGTAGACCCCCACTCCATCCTTAAATGTTAGTCCAATCCCATATTGGTTACAATTTCCTATTATCTATCATTCGTTACATGAAGGATTTTACAATGATCCTTATTATTCTCCATGATCAAGAATAGATTTTTCCATTGCTTGTTGATTAATATCTAGATTATTATAACTATTTCTTGTTATTTGTTGATTACTATCTATATTAATACAACTTTATTCATTTTAACCAATGTAGAAAAAATATCCTTGGTGAAACATATAAACTATAAAATCTACATTAAAATACATAAGAAAAATCAGCTACTTTCTATGTATATCCTTATTGAAGAGTAGAATTTATAGTTTGTACTCATGTGAAGCAATTGTTATGTCCATAGAGACTTTATAGCCTCAATTTGATGACCAAGTTACTAGTTTCAATACATGAAATGAAGGCCATGCTAGAAACCTATAACATTAAAATAATTTTTACACAGTTAGAATCCTACATAAGAAACATGAATATTCTATAATAATAAGCCACTTATCCATATATCCATATTCTTAACATCATAACTATTTTTACCTTTGGATAACTCTATATTATAACTCTTGCATATGTAGACCAATTGATCCACAATTTTAGTGACAACACCTAGTGGCATTGGACTATAAACACCAACTTCATTTATCTTTTTTAAGTATTCATAGTTGATAATTGATTTAAATGACAGTCACGTCAACACTCTTTGGGCCTCTTCTACTTACTACACAAAATTATAATAACTTTAGAATTCATTAAATCTTGATTTTCTAGAATATTTATGACTTCACTTTTGTAATTCATTACTAGACACGCAAATCATCAAGCTACATCACACATGAAACTTGTTGCTTATTTTCAATAGTACCTCAATGTATCTTTCTAGCACTATGAGAATATTGCTTTACAAGAAATGGTAAAGAATGTGGTTGATGCACAATGGTTTGACACAACAAACTTTTTTAAAGATCAATATTTCTAAGTATAGATGACACTTTTAGCTATTAACAAATTGTAAAAATTTAATATAGATGAATACAATATAGTATTGTAATTTACAATATCAAAATATATTATTCTATGATATTTATTATAAAATAGATACTAATTTAGAATATGTTGAAAAAATTAGATAATAATTATTTCTAATTTTTTTTAAAAATTATAATCTACCAAAATATATATGATTTTATGTTTGTTACACACAAAATCTTTTAAAATAGAATAGAATTGTAAATTTTTTATCTTCAATATCTCTTGTTATTAATTAAATTTGACATTCCTTTTTAACCATTGATATGTGTTTGAAAATTAATGTTTTAGACATTGAAACTCATAAAATTTTCATATGATAGGTAGAAGTGACCATAGTTGGAACAAGTTTTAAAATGAAATCAAACCAAAATCAATGCTGGAGACTGGCTCATCCATTCACATCGAGTTTAAATAGATCTACTCACCTCAGCCGACCGAAATTTCGAATCTGTGCTGCGTGGACGAGTTCAGGTTTTGAAAGCTTAAGCTCCCGCTTCTGTTTGAGTTTTCGAGGGAAAACGTTGACGGGGCAGCGGCAAAGCCTGCACAAACTACCTGCCAAATAATAAAATATATGTAGCAGGCTCGGATTATCCTTTCGAAGCTTCGGTGAATTATCTTGTAACACGGAAGTCAATTATTGCCTGGTCATATTCCCCTCGTTTCCAATCTATTTATAAGCCCAATTGCTCCTTGTGTTAAACCACATCTTCTTTTCTTCTGTACTAATCTTCGAAATGTATTTCAAAGCGACTGCATCAAAAAGAATGCCGCTCATGTTTCTAGCGGCTTTTCTCCTGTTCTCTGCTGTAATGATCGAGTCCTCGGACGAGGGGGGCGAAATATATGCAGCATGTAATGTGGCGAAATACTCCAACGGCTCCGAGTTTGATAGCAACCTGCAGGAGCTCTTAAAATCTGTGACGGAGAACGCAGCATACGCCGGCTTCGGCGCTTCTGTTTATGGGCACGAGACGCCGAACGAGGTGTCGGGGCGCCTTCAGTGCAGAGGAGATCTCTCTCCCGCCGACTGTCGCGCCTGCTCAGCGGCGGCGGTTGAGGTCGTCCACCGCGACTGCCCAAACGCCATTGGCGCCCGCGTTCAGCTGGAGCATTGCTTCCTTCGCTACGAGAATTACACCTCTCTCCGATTTGGACGCCAACTTCTGGTACGGCGTTGCAAACGTAAGTAAGGAGACAGACATCCACTTTAATGCAACTGTCAGGAATGTGTTGGCGGATCTGTCGAGCAGGGCCCCCGCCAGTCCTATCAAGTTCGCCTTGGGCTCATCTTCTGTTGTTTCTTCGAATGTGACCATCTATGGCATGGATATGTGCTGGAGAGATATCTCCAGGAAAGACTGTGCGGCCTGCCTGTCGAAGGGAATTGAACAGATCTTCAGCTTGTCTAGCCAAAGCGTGGGTGCTCAGGTTTTCATGGGCAGCTGTACTCTGCGCTATGAAATCTACCCCTTCGCCCATCACTATTAGACTCTATAATTGTTATTCAATTTGTTCTTTCTGGTTGGGATGATCACGCCAAATAGCATATCTGTAGTAACTATACCACAAGCAGATAGTTTCATGGCTTTAATAAAATCTCTTTTGCAATTCTTTACAGATGAATTGAGATGAAGCATGGTAAGATTGCAAGCATTTAATCATAACGGTGAATTGTACTTTGAGTTTGGTTATAAATAGATCATTTTAAGAAGTAATTTTTCAATGACCGTAACGATAATCTATCGTTGTCGATTGGTACTGAATTTTAGACCTCAGTATTTTATATATATATTCAATTTTTTATTTTTTATTTTTACGATCGTATCGCATAATCGATGGTCAATTCTACATTTTGTTTATAAATGTTTTTCTTTTTTTTTTACAATCATATCGCTTAATCGATTACCAGTTCTACATTTTATTTATAAATGTCGTTTAATCAATATTCAATGTTTGGAAATGGAAAAGTTTTGATAACTTCAAATCCCCTCTCCACTCATTCGTGGGAGTTCAAGGTTTTATTTTATCTTATTTTATGAAATGTATGGACTTGAAGACACTTGCAAATATATTTTTGTTCAACATAATTATTTTTATAGGAATCATTCGCATTCCACAATGCAACAAAAATAGCATGAAGTATATAAAACGAATAGCCACGTCGAGAAAATTGAATGTATTGCACAAATGTAATGCATTGGTAGTGCTCTGATTTTCTTTCCTTCACTTGTCGATGGTGAAGAGGCTAGATGTCACAGGACTTGGTTTTCCCACTTCTCAGATAAACCTTTTCTCCCTGAGAATTCTAAATCTCACGTGGCACTGAAAAACCTTACCCGTGACTCTTGTTGTAGACAAGACCTTTCTTTCTCCAAGACCATACCTTCCATACTAAAGTGCCCCCACACCAAAATTTACTAACACATATCCGTGTGGAATAGAAGTGCATGTTCACTCTCCTCACGGGCCTTCTTCCTTTGGTACTCCTAGCAAGTTCTCCTCATGGGCCTTCTTCCTTTAGTACTCCTAGCACTCTCCTCAAGCCTCCAACTCTACTCCTATCCAAACTTGTTGAATCTCTCTTGCACCCATGCACAAGCTTCAGTAGCCTCACAATGCATTCATCATTAGTGTTCCCCATAAGACAAAGCTACTAAGATTCGCCTCCTTCAAATACATTGAGTCCTCTTTAAACACTCCTTGAGCACTAGAGCACCATGTTGAAATCCCTTGATCCACAACCCATCAAGAATGAAACCTTTCTCATGAGATAGCTATAATCCCTGAGCTAGCACTGAATCCATCCTCTAAGCTCTAACTGCCTTAACCCATGGCTCTCGTCTACATGCCCCTATCGGTAAGCCCTCTTCCTCATTTATTCAATGCAGTCCAACCAACTCCATACAACCAATTAGTCTAAGCTTTATGGATTCCCTTTGCAATGCACACCTCCTTGAGCTCCAAGCTCCAAGTTCCAAGCTCCTAGCTCAATGTTGCACTCCTAGAACATGGTTATTCCCAACAACCAAATATTTCCTTCTTATATAAGTTTTATGGTGGATTCTCAAGCTATTGTAGAATGACATCCCAAATGGTCCACCATCCGAAAACTCTCTCTTTCTTGGAAATACCCTAGGCACCCCCCACACTTGATGTCTCACCCTATGGGTTTCTAGCCCCTTACACTAGGGATGAGAGCATTCCCTTTTATTTTATTTCATTTTAACCAAATGCACAAGCTATATACACCAAGTAATTAAGGATGGGGTTCTCATTTGATTCCTTTTCCTATTTAAAAATGCAATACAAATAGAGTTTTAGGTGAAATGAATATAGTATAACTATTTGAAGAGCAACCATATGCTAGCTATATTTTTTTATATATATTAAATATGAACAAAACTATAGAAAGATAGTATCATAGTTGAGTTTTCTATTTTTTTTACTACATCATATAAAAATATGTAATACACATAAAAAAGGTTGTCTATAGCTTACTAATCTTTGTATTTCATTTCTATTATAGTATTTCAAATACGATCTCACATCTTTTTAATTTTTTCTTTCTTTATCTTAGTGTGAAGGGGGAAGTTGGATCTAATAAGAGGAAAGGTTCATAAAAACAATTATATAATTTACTAAGAGAAATATAATACGGTAATTAGAGGAATCCACATTTGTTTCATGGTTCCACTTATAACTAAAGTATGTAAAATTATTGTATGAATAATAAGAGGCATTTTATTTACTTGTGTCTCTCTACAATAGGTAATAATTTTACAACTACAAAATGTTAACTATTTTTTTTAATAATAAGTTTATGTCAAGTGTTGCTATGGAGATTACACTTCATATAAGAGAAGCCAATGTGAATTTGAATGTGTGTGTGTACATGTGTACGTGCATGCATGCACTTGTGCACATACCATAAATGCAAATTATTGAAGGGGACTTTATTTTTTGAATGATTTTGATTGATGGTTGGTGATTTCAATATCAAGGAGGTGTTTTGAATAATTGTTTTGTTATTAATTTATGCAAATATTCTTGGTAGAACAAAGACACACAATGTAGGAAAAGTGAGGAAATAAATTAAATGCATGCAAACTAATTCATGAACCATTTCATATGCATTTTATTGATCACATAATAAGAGTAGTACAAGTTAATGAGTAAAGATAGTTTAAGTCAAAAATGTAAAAATTGAATTTGTTAATTGTGATAGTAAATTTGAAAGTCGATTTAGCACAAGTGATTTACAACACAAAGGGTATAACAAATTTGTGCATTATCATGTGTGAAAATTATATCAGGTAAATGTTGGTTAATAGTGAGAAAATGATTAAATATAGATGAATGAAAAAATTTCACAAACAAACAATTAGAAGTAGGTTTTGTTAGGTGTAATGGTTTCAATAGTTTGATAATCTTCTAGATAAAATGTGAATGCAAAGGAATAAATGTGAATAATTTGATAAAAACATCTCAAAAATAAATCATTTTCATGGGTAAAATATTTCATAAGAACTATTAAAAAAAAAAAACTAGAAATCAAATGTTTCTTTCTAGGAATATTGAAAGTATAATATAATATTTTAAAAAATTTGAGCATTTTAAACTAAAAGAATGTTAGGAGAGAATTAAAATATTTAAGAAAATTTAATTTCACTTTATCAAGTTGAAGAGAAAGGAAGGAACCAAAATATTTGGTTGGCATATTCCATGTGCCTATGTGCAATTGAATATGAAGGGTCCATATGGTGCTAGACCCATTGTATTTATATTTTTGAATTTTTGTACATTCTAATGGTTTATCTTTGCTTGTCTTCAGGCATGTTCTTGAAATTTGGTCTACTCTAGCATCTATTTCTATAAACTAATTATACAATTACGTGTCACGATCCATATAAAATGTTAAGATGATTTTTTTCATTTTTAAAAATTATTCTAATTCAAAAATCTAATTTTACATTTAATGATTGATATAATTAAAAAATAATAATCTTATGTTATTTCAAAAATATACATAATCTATGTTTGAAGAATAAATATTGATATTTTTAAGAAAAAGAGACATAACTTAAATATAATAAAATATGAAAGAATGAAAAAAGATAATTTTATTCGAATTTGAAGAATGAAAAAAATAATAAAAATTGAAAGACCTAAATGTTATCACATAACTTTCTAGATATCAAGTGTATCGTTATTTTCTTTCCTTACCCACTTTTTTGGGTTAGAAGACTAAAATTGGAATATATTTTCAAATGGAAAACCAAGTCACTCTACCTCAAAAAGATAGAATTGTATTGTCATTTTATAATTCACCAACAAGTGCTTACCAAATCTTCCCCCCTATTCATTGATCCTTGTGTAAAGTGGGAGAATAAAGGTTTCTTCATTTTATTTAATGAAACATGCGGACTTGAAGATACTAGAAAATATTTAATTTTTTTGAATTGTCTAGAATAGGCCATAATTGCAACATCTCAACATTCTTATCATTCAAGTAATAGAGCAACTTCTATGGTTGCTTTCAAAGTAGCATTGTGAGTCAAATCTGAAATTTTGTTAGAGAAAAAATTCAAACTGTCTCTCATGGCTTATGTTGATACTTATAATTATGTTGCCTACAATCCTCAAATCACATCTACAATTATGAGAGATGGGAAGGGAGAGATGTGCTATCCAAGAAAGACTGTGGCTTGCATGTTTAAGGGATATGAATATCTCTTCAGTTGTTGTAGAGAAAAAGTGGGTGCTCAGGTTTTCATGGGCAGTTGTACTCTACACTATGAAACCTATCCCTTCGCAGACCACTATTAGACTCTATACTTGTTAAATTCAATTTGTTCTTTCTATACTTGAAATTATTTAATGAAATTACAAATGGTACATGAATTACATTAGAACAATCTATAGGCCAAGAATGAAGCTGCAAGAAAAATAACTAGCTTAGGACCATAACAAAAATATCATGAACGCTACATGTGTGGGCTTTAAGACACTAGAAAATACTTTATTTTGTTTACAACTTTATATGAAAATCATTTGCATTCCAAAAGATAAGATGAACAACATCAATTATATAAAAGGAATGGTTCCCTTTTCTATATACAATATAATGCAAATGGAGTGTTAATTTGGAGGTATTCATTCAATTGAATTAAGTATTTTAAATTTTTTTAAAGAGCTACCATATGTCACTTAATTTTTTTATATTAAATATAAATAAAACTATAGTAAGAGAGTATCACGGTTGAGTTTTAGTTTTGTGACTATATCATATCAAAATATTACCCTAAAAAGGAGGGTCTATAGTTTACTAAGTTTTGCATTTTATCTAGGTTATAATATTTTAAATACATTCTCACATCTTTATAATATTTTCTTTATTTTATTTTTTTTGATGGGGAAGTTGGATCTGAAAAAAGGGAAGGTTCATAACATTCAATATTATAATAGAATGGGAAATGCAATTAGATTAATTTGAGGAATGCATATGTATTTCATGATTGTACTTGTAATTAAAGTATGTAAAAATATTTTAACTAATATGGAACATCTTATTTCCTTTTGTCCCTCTATAATTTAGTTAGTAATTTCATAACTACAAATTATTTATTATTTTTATAATAATAAGTTTATTTAAATAGAAGCCACTATGAACAAGAATGTGTGTGCGTAGATGTAAAAAAAAAAAAAATGGTTGCATAATAATAACAAGAGGCGCAAGCGCCAAAGTTCCTGCCTATTATGTAGTGTTTATAAAGTTACAGTGAAGTAAGAATGTATTTAAGGTAAAGTGGACAAATTATGTCACAGTGGTCATTTAGAAATAGGAAGACATAATTTGGCACCATGGAAAAATAATGTAAGCTGAATATATGAACAATATCTTGAACACAAGTTATAATCTTTTCAATTTATTGTAAATTATGTAAGCATATAGGAAAAATGCTATAGACTATGAATTGAAAAGAATCACTATGTGTTATGAGATTTTTTAAATTTTAAGCTAGTCTTTATTATAGAGTCAATAGATTACACTAAAGCTTAAAATGCCATACCAAGGACCAAGGACATGTCTAAGCACATTTATTTGCATAAGCAGATAGCAGGATGATTGGTAGGAATCACATTACCTAAATATGATGGATGACACGTGTTTAAGCTCTGGGTGGAATTCGAAAGAAATGTTCTATGTCCATATCCACCTCATTATTTCTTACTTTATTGTGTCTCAAACATTTATGATTTGCATTGTCATTTGTATTAACTTGCAATGAGAAACTTATTGCACCTATGATCTCCTTACATCTCAGTTCTCAAAGTGATATGTGTCCACCCCATATCCTACATGTGGAATGACTCAACACTCACGAAATGACATGCTGATTGTGCAAAAGATAATTGTCTATTTCTAATTTTCTTTGTCTCTTTTGCAGGTGTTATGAAATAAGAGCTTCTTTAATTAACATCCTTTATGTCATATGAGAGCTCTCGCAGAATGTAATTTCATAACTACGGCGGATTTGGTATCATGAGATAAAGGGATTTACAAGCTAGTGTTGTTTCTCCAAGTCCATATTCTTTGCCCTCTATCATGCTCTCTCCACAGGTCGATGGTGGTCTGAGGTTCATCCCTTTCCTTTGCATGAATTGTAAAAAGGCATGAAATGAATATCTTCCATAGAACTTCAGGATTTCACTGCTCGTTGTAAGCTTAGGATCATCCATTCACGGGAAAGATCAGGGACAAGGAAATGGCAATGATGTTTTTCAGCGCCCATCAGCTATTAGAGAGTTGTGTTTATGATTTGGGGGAACAAATTAGGGGGAATGTTGATTTTAGGGCGATAAATAAAAATCAACACTTGATATCATTTAGAACTTTTCAGGAATATAATAAAAAAGACAAAAATGCTTTTAATAAATTTTACAATTCACTTTTGATTACAATGGGTAATGCTAATGGTTTGTTCAGTACTGATATGGTCTAGTTGTGACATTGGAGATCCGAAATCCGTGAAGTCATCTGCAACAATGGCTATTTTTGACAAGATGCCTTGGTTTAGGAGAAAGTTGCAGTTTCAACTTATTTTGGTTCTCAGTCGGTAAATATTGGTGGCTGGGCTGCAAAAGCTGCTGGTTGTGTGAAAAGTGTTTTGGTTGCGAGTAAATGAAGCATTTCATGTGTTATTTAAGATAAAATTGGCTTATATTGGGATCAGTGTGGTAGTGACTTCTCAGGTACTCCGCCATAGCCATAGCGAGCGTTCTTAACTATTTCTCCACATAATTTAACCTGATCTTTCTTTTTAACAATATAGATTGCTGAAGGTTAAATCTTCAATTTAAAAGCAATGAAGTGTTCCTTGTCTCAGAGAAAAAAAAAATAGCAGATATTTAAGATTAAATCGTCTTGGTTCTGTCTCGATTACCATTGGTGATGTAGTCTGCAAAAGTGGTTGGTCTTGTGTTTGTATCTTACTGGCACAAAAAATGAATTGTTTCCTTTCTTGGATTAGGATAAGTTTGCACTTTTTGGAGATGATATTGGCTTGTTTTGACACAAACATGACTTGTTTTGGCTTCAATTTGGTAAAAAAATTTGAGATGTCCTACCACAGTGGACACTTCTTATCGATGCATCAATTAATAGTGCTTAGCTCTGGCCAAGTAGTTAAATATTAGCCCTAAACAATTTCAAGTCTGGTTTCAGAATTGGAAAGCAAGGTATTAACCTTTTAGATATAATATAATAGTTCTTTCATTGCATTTAATAAAAATATTATTAAATAATTAATGTCATTAAAATTTTCAGGGACAAGTCGACACAGAACAAAATAGAGGGCATTGTTGAACTAAAAAGTTAAAAAGTCAATATTCTACTCCAAACTTTATTCAAATAAAAGTTAACCATTTTAAACTTGATTCAACATAATTGTTCTCTTAAAAGGCAAGGGATTTAAGGGCAAATTGCAACAAACATTGTAAGTAATAATGAACGCTTAAGTGAAAGAATGATGACCATTAGGCCGATTGAAAGATAAATTTTTGAATATCTAGAATATTTTTTTGATAAATTTCTACAAATGTTATTCGCTACATTTTTGTTTGGTTGTTCTGGTTATCTTTTGCAATCTCCTTTTTTGGTAAAATTATCTTATAGACTTTACTTATCAATGGTTTTTCCAATAAAAAGACATTTTCTTAAAAAAAATAGTTTAACATATTATATATCAATTAAAAAATCAATTGTAATCAAAGTGTAGGGAAAAATAAAGTTAATACTAGAGAGACAAGTGCGACGTAGTGGCTAGTACTTCCTTTAATGTGAAATTAATTACAAATATAACTATATATGTTTTTCTAATTTCTATAAATTTGTCTTAAGTGTTAAATATATTTTAATTAATAAACCTAACTCAAATAGTTATGGCATAACTATATCGTCAATTTTAGTTGTAACAATAATTGTAAGTTTAATTGTTAAAAAGCATATATTTCATTTATTTGATTATATTTGTAATTTATGTATTTTTTATTAGTTATATGTAAACATAGTTCAATGCTATCGATTTCTTAGAATAATAAAATTTGTATTGTATAAATTTATGGTTAAAAGTTACTTTTAGGTTTGAACAGTTTAGTTTAATTATGTAAAATTAAATAGTTGAATTTTTCTTTTTTTAATATTTATAAGTATTAAATATAGACTAAAAATAACTTCTCTCCTTTCAAAATAATTGATTGGTACATATTTAAATATGTACAAAGAGGGTTGTGGTGCCTAAAAATAAAAATAATCCACAATAGTGTAAACAGAATGGAAGATCTATGGAAATAACAATGTATCAAATTTTTATTGTAATAGAAATATTTAGATTTAATAATATTAAAATAAAATAAATCCTATTTAATGATATATATTTAGTTTATAATATTATTAAATACTCTGAACTAAATTGATATATATATATATATATATATATATATATATATATATATATATATATATATATATATATATATATATATATATATATATATATATATATATATATATATATATATATATATATCTGTGTGTGTGTGTGTGATAAATATTATATTTTTCTAATTGAAACACATTTCTATTTATATTCATATTTTATATATTATATTAATATTACAAAATGTAATATAATATACACATGATTTAATATGACATATAGCTATATTAAAAATGATTTATTATATAATAAAACAAATAAACTTAACTGAGTACTAGGTTGTGCACGCCTAAAGCAATAAGATGGCATACTGCAAGTTTGAGGAGACACAACATGATTAAGGAGTAGCTCCATTACCCTCTAAAATAAGGACAAAATAGGGATAAAAAAATTATTAACGAATCACTAGAGGGAGAAATATTTATAGAATTAGAAACTTCAAATCAAGTGTAATAAAAAAAATTACAAATAAAAATAAAACAATGAATTAATTCCGTTAGCTATTCAACAAATATAAATTTAAATTTTGAAACTATTTTAATGAAAAATCATTAAGTACAAGTCTCTGTTTCTTTTGCATTATCCCAGAATTAATATCGAAAAAAAAATTATGCAAGATTTTTTTAATTCAAATATAAAAAATATTGGTTTAGATAGCGTTTGACATTATTTTATAAAAAAATCATAAAACGTGGTGGTAAAAAGTTAATCAAATCCAAAGCTTTAAAAATATAACAATTATTTCAAATGGTCAAATTTGTGGTATCTAGGTAACTAACTACTTACAAAAGACTCTGTCATAAAATTGTCAAAATTATATGAGAACATAAATTAGAGATAATTTACACAATTATTAAAGTAAGATGTACGGATTTGAGTTGTTTTAAGAAAATGTGAATAATTAAGAAAAAGAAAAACTAAAGAACATCATATTTTTCTGAATCTGATCGTTTCAATTATTTTATTGCCAAAGAATAGACCACGAAAGCATCATAATAAAAAAAAATTATTTTTAAAAAGAGCACATCTCGTTTAATGCTCATGAGAGTGCATATTTATAAGAAGGAAAGAACATAAAACAAACTGCGCTTAAGAAGCATACCTGTAACCTCCATATTTGTGCATACCTGTAACCTCCATATTTGTGAATGCAATGTGGAATTCAAATTAAACTTACTGGTGTCGGCCTCCTCCTCAAGCTTTGCAGGAGAGTACCCTTGCGTAATATGGATGGGGCAAGAAGCAAGTGAAGAAACCTTTAATTTAAGTCAATGGCATAGTAAACTGCACCCCCTCCCAAACGCTAATATCAGTTAAATCAATGTTATAGTTTTTTACAAGACGAGGAAGAAGTAAGATCAATGAATAAAAAATGAATCAGAAAATTCAATGTGGGGAATGTTACAAGTCCAACGGTTTTAACGAGATAGAACAGAGGTGCCGAATATATCTTTCAGAGAGAGATCAGAAAGGAATGTTATAGATGATTATGTCCGGCAGCTTTACCAATAAGTCATATTAGAAAAAACTAAAAATTATTCAGATGATTATGTCCGGCAGCCTTACCGATAAGTCCTATTAGCAAAAAATTCGTTCAAATCATACCATTTTGGGATTGGAGTCAGTATTCTTTTAATCAGGTTCCAGGCGAAACTTAAAAGCTTTCAGCTGCTCAAGATGTAACCTAAAAGCTTTCAGCTGCTCTTTACCTACAGTACAGGTTGTATATTGTAGCAACTCTTCTCTTCTGCCTGCAAAGAGTGACAATTAAAAAAATAAGATAATATTAGAATAAGATACCATTAAAATGCTACTGCACAGAAGTTGTGTCAATTATTTGCTGTAAAATAAACATACCCCAAACTGCTGTGGCAATGCACAGAGACCAAAACCGGCTTCTATTGGCATCCACAAAGCACATTTGTGGCTGGAAAATCAATTTTAAACAGCAGCCCTAACAATACAAGGAGGGTTAAGACGCAACTCAGAGAAGACAGAAATGAAACCAGAGCTTCGTTTCAGACTTGGTTTACCGGAGAAGTAAAAAATCTTGGGACTCGTGACAGGGATGGCCATAATTAATGCCTTAATGCCTGACTGTCGTCTGCAGCACGTAAAGTAGAATGACGGTGCCTTCCCGCCACTTTAGGAGTACGCCAGTCTCACAAATGTAATGGGCTGTCGCATACGTGTTAGATAATAATGACAGTGTCAGGATAGTCCTAGATAATATAATGACACATTACAAATATATGATGACAAGTAGGTACGTTACGTTCATTTAATATAATATTATATAGTGGTTAAAGCATCAAGCCTGATGCCGAGCATCACAATGTATCATTCTTATGGTTTACACTTATAATGTTTTCAAAAAAATATTTTTGCTCCGGAAAAATGATTTTTCTCATTGTTTCGACCAATGATAAATCAAAGAAGTCATATTTCTTAATTATGAAAAATAAATATTAATAATAAACTATAGTGTTTTAGTTTAAGAAAATTAAATACTCTGTTCTTATTGGTCGGCTGACTTAGTCAAACTAAAAGTTTGGCATTGAACGAAAGCATAAGTTACGGCAGGAACTAATAAGATATTTGATGAGGAAAATATCATTTATGGGAAAACTCAGAACATAGAAATTAATCTTTTTAATTGTAAGAGTAAATTTACAAAGTCAATGAAAACTATAAAAGAAAAATGGGTGCAGGAGGAGCAGGTGGAGCAGGCGCAGGGTTGCGAACAAGGGCATCAGGTCTCTCTCTGGACAAAGAACTTCCTCCAAAAAGATGTGGTAAAGAATGCTAGGCTGATGAAGTCGATCATGATCTCCAGATACATGAACTTAGGGCACAAATGCTCGTGCATAAAATGCGAACAGGGGTAACCCCTGTCACAGGAAACCATCTACCCCAATGGGTTTTTTCAGGCGGGAAGATGGGTGGACAAAGCCTGGACTAGGCAACCAAAGGATTCCACGACATTAAGTGTGGACCAATGGCAAAAGAATTGGGCCCAGGGTATGATTAGTGCTACGACATATCAAGATCAGAGAAAATGGGTTCAAGACAAACTTAAAGGGAGGCCACGAGGTAGATTTGTATGGTCCCAACATTTTAAACAGAGGGATATTAGGTGTAGGGGGGATTATTGATCATCAGAAGAGATGGATCCAGAGAAATTATTTTGGTCATAATCATCGATGATCGCGCAAGGGTTTTCGAAGAGGGGATTTTAAGAAACAACCTGTTTTTTATATTTGTGGCAAGGACTCGTCACAAAGGGGACTTTCATCCTCTCCGATCTGGTCTCAACCAACAGGAGCTACCTTCAATCCAACCGAATCTGTGCATGCGGATCGAGAGGCCTGTAATACGATAGTATCTGATAAAAGCTTGGGAAAGCCACAAGCTGGGGAATGGTGGGGATCTAAAGAACAAGGGGGTGGTTTTTGCAGATGAATTCATGGGATCAACAATCCAGGATCTTCGTGATTGAGCTCTTATTGGTAAGTTATGGAACTGCTTCCCCTCTAATAATGAAATGGCTGAATGGGTTTTCTCAAAATTGAGAGGGGTTAGTGAGGTTTTTGTTATTGATGAAAAGATGGGGTTTTTTATTGTCATTTTTCATGAAAAGGAAAGAAGGGATTTCATACACAGGCAAAAGGGTTGGTTCATGAATGGGATGGGGATTCACACACAGCCATGGTACCCCAACTTCTATCCAACAAAATGTGTGATCCCATTTATTCCTTTTTGGGTTTCTCTCCCTTGTCTTCCATTGGAGTACAGAGATGTTGATTTCTTGGAGATAGTGGGTAAAAAACTAAGAGTGTTCTTGAGACATGATTTTGTTTCATTTTATGATTGTAAATATACATCAAAATTTGTATTTTAAAGGATGTGACTAAGGAATGGTTTCAAGAAATTTACTTTAAATCAAGATTTGGGGAGTATAGTCAGGGAACCCATGTTGATGATTCTTTAAGACTGGGAGAGAGGCAGGAGGATTTAGGGCACTTGACAGTCCACTATTTATCGGGATCAATAGGTTCAGCTAAGGTGTGAGTTAACCATGTACCTTTTGCAATCAGTGTACTATGTTTGATGCAACTCCCCAGATGGAGGTTGTTCCAGGGATAGTTGAAGATCAGTTGGGAGTTCACCAACAGGATGTTGAGTCTCATATAAAGTAGACGTAGGAGCCAAAAACTGATGATAATCGATTTACCTAGGAATTTACCGACCCCAAGCTGAGAAAGGAAGTTTGGGCGGATGTTTTAGGTCTAGGGCATCATGGGTTGAAGGAAGGCTGAATGGATGTTAACCCACAAAGTAATGGACAACATATGGCTTTAGTATATATGCATAAGGAAACACCAATAGTGTGTCTGAGTCCCTCATGTTCAAATGATTTCTCCCTAAATGGTTTCTATAGATCAAGAAGTTACTTTTAACCTCAAAGAGCCTAATATTCATAAGGAGGTGTCAATTACTATTCAATAACACAACTCAATTAATCAAATGGCCCAAGGCTTGGCTGGTGGTGGTGAGGTCATAGGTGGTACACATATACCTTCTCTCTCTCTCTCTCTCTCTCTCTCTCTCTCTCTCTCTCTCTCTTCATAGGGATCTAGATTTCCCAGATTGTCCTATGCTTCAAGGTCACTTGGACTATGAGCCAGAAGATCTGGACTTTTTTTCAACTAAGCTCTCAGGCAATGAGAAGGATTGGGGTATTCTAAGGGAGGCTCATAGGGATATCAATGATCTTGATGCTACCATAACACATGTCCAAGGTGTTCCATCTACTGAAGATCAATTCAGAATACCACAACTTGAGATGATATTTTTGGGGTATGGGGAGGAGAATCCAAGTAGGACTCAAGAGTTAGAAATATTGATTGGAGTAGAACCAAGTTAGGAATGTCAGTGAAACCTTCATGCTAAAGGTCTCAATGAGGCTGACCTTGACCATTTTGTCGATACTATGGTGTTTAAGGTTGTAGATAGAAAGTTTGATGACATTTCTGATGAGGAGGTGTTTGATTTTGAGGTTCTTCTAGAGGGAAAGAAGGGATTCGCTGAGTTAGAAGAAGGTGTCTTGGAAGCCCCCCATTGCTCAATTGTTCATACTAAGGCTGACCTCTCTTAGATTAGAAGAGTCTTGTCCACTAAGAAACTAAGGGGAAGGCCTTCAAAAATAACAAAAACCAAAGAAGAGATTGTTGTTGGGGTGCACCTAAAGCTACCTTTTCATAATACCCTGAGAAAATGTAAGGAAGAGGTAGTGTCACTTATTTCTAAGCAATAAAATATGGGAAGGAGAGAGAATGGCTCTCCAAGGGCACAATGAGGGTTAAATCTTGGAATGTTAGAGGCATTAATGCCTCTAACAAATCTCGTCTCATTAGGGGTCAAATCCTACTGAGTGGGGTTGATATATTTCTATTACAAGACACTAAGCTTTCTCAAGAGAATGGTGAAAATTCATTCAAGTCGTGGAAGAGCTGGGCTTTCTTACACATTCCCTCAATAGGTGCATCTGGGGGATTAGCTATTTTATGGAAGCCAAACAAGGCTCAAATACATTTGTTTAGCTATAGTACAAACTGGTCGGCATGTTAGGTTTCAATTTTTTATCTTTCCTTTACTCTCCTAAATGTTTATGGTCCAACCCCAGTACACTATAAACTTAGACTTTGGGGCCACCTTTCCCATCTGTTACAGTAGTTGGATGGAAGTAAGGTTATATTGGGGGGCAACTTCAATGCCACTTTGGGTATTGGGGACAAGGTAGGAGGATCTAATCCATCTCCAAAATTTATGCAAGATTTCAAAGATTTTTCGAAGGGAATGCCCTTTCGACTGTGTGCCAATCAATGGGAAATTTACATGGTCAAATAGGAGGAAAGGTCAACATTTTGTGGGAGTAAGGTTGGACATGTTTCTTCTAAATTCTCAATGGATTTTAGCATAGGGAAGTTATTTGTCTTCCATTCTTACTCTTTTAGGATCTGACCACATAAAAATAGCAATAGATATTCCTTTGGCATTGAATGGTTTCAAACCTAGACCCTATTTCAAGATTGATTGCATGTGGTTTAGAGATAAGATTTTTATGAATCTCCTTCAACAATGGATGTCTAAGTGTCCTTTCATGGCATGTTCTCGAATGTTTTAGCTATCTAAGAAATTGTCTTTTTTAAAAGCTAAGATAAAAGAATGGAACAATATGTCTTTTGGAAATGTATTTGAGGCTAAGAGAAACCTTCAAGCTGAATTGGAGGATATTAATCAACATATTTTTTTGCATGGGATGACTGTAGAGGTATATGATAAGTAAAAGGAACTTAACCTATAGATGGAAGAAATCCTATTAAGAGAGGAAATCTACTGGAGGCAGCAGTCTAGGGAGCTCTAGTTAAAAGAAGGAGACAAAAATATGAGTTTTTTTCATAATTCAGCAAAAATCGAGAGACATAGGAATGCAATATTTCAAATATCAGAGTCAGCTAGTAATATCCTTAATTCTGAAATAGAGATTCCTAGGGAAGCTGTAAGGTTTTTTGAGAGTCTTCTTAAACATTCAACTGACAACGATCATCTCCCCTCTCACATTTTAGATGGTATCCCCTAGATGGTCTCAATGGAGGATAACAACTCCTTACTTTCTCCGTTCACTATGTAAGAGATTAGAAATTTGGTATTTGTAATGGAATCAGATAAGGCTCCTGGGGCAGATGGTCTCACTCCACTATTTTTTCAAAAATGTTGGGAATTTATGTGTGAAGACATTCATAAGGCGGTGGAGGAATCTAGCAAAATATTCTACCATAATCAATTTAACAACACTTTCATTACTCTAATCCCCAAGTGCTAGCAACCCCTTTCTTTTGCAGAGTTCAGGCCTACATCATTGTGTAATACCATTTACAAAATTTTCACGAAGTCAATGGAAACAAGATTAGGCAAGATTATTCCACGTATTATTTCGGAAGAGAAAGGAGGTTTTGTCTCAGGAAAGGATACGGTGGATAGCACTTTGGTTGTGCATGAAGTGCTACACTCAATTCATGAGGAGGGGTTTCTATAAATTATCCTAAAGTTATATATGACGAAGGCATATGATCGAGCTAATTGGGGTTTTCTTTCACTCATTATGGAGAAAATGAGCTTTCATAGGAAATGGGTTAAATGGGTGATGTCATGTATATAACAGGAGCAAAATTTTTGGTACTCATTAATGGTACCTCATGTGGCTATTTTTCATATTCTCAAGGGGTAAGGCAAGGAGACTCATTGCTTCCCTTTCTTTTTATTATTATAGAGGAAGTTTTGAGTAGATTCATCACCCACAAAAGAAACTTGGTAGTGTGGGAAGGCATATGTATTAGATAGTCTCAGCTAGTTGTATCGCATACTTTGTTTGTAGATGATTCACTTCTTTTTGGCAAGGGTTGTATTAATGAGGTGAAGACAATCATTGAAACCTTGGATTAGTACTACTTGGCATCAAGATAAAAGATAAATAATAAGAAATCCAAGGTATTCTTCTTCAATATGCCCTCCGTAGCGAAGAGATATATTAAAAATATGTTGGGTTTTGAGGTTGTTGATACACCATGCAAGTATCTAGGTGTTCCTTTCTTCCAAGGGAATTGTAAGACAATTTTATGGGTCAATATTATGCAAACAATAAATGACATATACTTTTAGTTAAAATAGTCCTTAGTTCAATTCCTAATTACATTATGATTTTCCTTCTTGCCCCTAAAGGTGTTATGGCTAATATTACCAAATGCCTTCGAGACTTCATCTAGAAAGGCAATCTGGATGACAAGAAGAAACTCTCGCTCATCTCCTGGGATATGCGTTATCTTCCGAAGGGGTGTGGAGGTGTGGGCCTTCATAGGTTATATGAAAGAAACCTAAGCCTCAAGGCAAAAATTTTATGGAAAATATATGAGAATCCATCCTCATTATGGGCCAGAATTATTCAAATTAAATATCTTGATTCGGAAGTTCTAGAAAGCATTTTCACCATCAAAAATCCCCCTAGGGGCTCATTTATGTTGAATTTTGTCACTAAAAGCAAAGATGTTATTCTGCCCCATCTCTCATGGGTTGTCAACTCAGGGGATAAGGCCCTCTTCTAGTTGGACTCATGGAATGGCTATGCTCCAATCTCCATCTCCTTTAATTTAATTGAGGCACGATCATTTTTTGAACAGGTTTGGGGTACCAAGGTTATATTACAAGTAGTGGTTGTTATTGCACCAAAAGATCGACATGTTAATGCTCGATACAACCATTAGACTTATATAAGACATAGGAGGCAGTTAAGCCATGTCACGAATCCTAAGGGGAGAACAGACCAATTTTCCAACAATATCCCCCTCATTATTACCCGAGTGGATTCAAACCCATGACCAAGCTTTGATACCACTTATTACAAGTAGTGGTTGTCGTTGCACCAAAAGATCAACCTGTTAATGCCCGATACAACCAATAGACTTATATAAGACACAAGAGGTAGTTAAGCCATGTCATGAATCCTAAGGGGAGTGTTGACCAACTTTCTAACAAGTTAAAGACTACTTAATTATTGGTTCAGTTGGATCCTTAGACCATCACCCTATATAATTGAAGAATTAGAATTGAAGAGAATCTTAGACCATCGCCCTATATGCTATAAAGAGGAGGGAGACAAGTGGATTTAGGTGGAAAGTAAGGATGGAAAATACTCAATGAAGGAGGGATATCTATCCATTACAAAGGGTGGCAATATGAAGGGGAGACCACTATTCAAATTCTGTTGGCACAACGTTGTCCTTCCAAAAGCAAGGGCATTTTTATGGCTGAAACTACATGAAAGAATTATAACTAGCTCTCAAATGAAAAGGTTGGAAATTGTATATCACTTTAGGTGTGTTCTTTGTAAGGAGGAAATTGAAGATACAAATCATCTTCTATTAAACTGCTCCTCTCAAACCGTTTGGAAACATGGGCATTGAATAGACTTAATTAGCAAGGGCCATTGCCAATGTTGTTAAATCTGCTAGTACCGCAAAGGCCTCTGATGTATAAGGATTCTTTCTTCGCAACTATATGGAGGGTGATACCTAGTGTAGTATCTTGGAGCCTGTGGTGGGAAAGAAACAAGAGGATTTTTAGGGGGGTTTCTTCTTCAATTGAGAAGGTTTGTGAGGTAGTGGATAAATGAGTTTCAAAAATGATGAATGCATATGTGATGAGATCTAGAGCACTCACCTCCTCTTTCTTATCACATGATAATCAAATTCATAATAAATGGAATAAAATCTCAATCCCAATCAAGGGGTTCTTGGTAGGGAAAGCCTCAAAACAAGATATGCGCAAGGACTATAAGTGGATTCCTCCAGAATCAGGGTTTGTCAAAGTAAACTTTGACAGGGCTTCCAAGGGTAACCCAAACAGATCAGGTGCAGGATGGATTCTAAGAGAAATGAATAAGAATATTTTCAATGCTACTTGTTGTAGGCTACCTGATGATACCAATAATTTGGCCGAAGTATGGGCCCTCAAACATGGTATTTTTTCAGTTGTTGAGCTGGGAATTAAGAAAATTTATATTGAGGGTGACTCCCAAGTTATCACTAACAACCTCTTATCCCAAAAAATAGTTAATTGGCAACTTCAGTATGTCTTAAGAGAAGTTTGGAAGCTTCTTCCTAGATTTAATGAGTACAAAAATAAGGTAATGTTTTCAAAAAGCTAATAGGGTAGTGGACTGGCTATCTAATATAGGAGTCTGTTTAGAGGATTGAGAAATGGGGTGGAGGAGCAATCATATTTCTAACTTGATGGAGGTATATCCTCCCCCAAATGAAATTAGACAAGAAATCATGACTAATTAATTGGGCTTGGTACAAGGGCCTTACATCTTTATAGAGGAAGTCCTGGTTTTAAATTCTCAGTTGACAGATATGTTACTTTTTATTTCCTGGGATAGTTTGAAGCTGCTTTACATCATATGCCCTTCAAATCTAGTTTATGATCATCAATACTAAAAGAGTGTTTAGTATGAGGAAGGAATGTGGCAGATGGTGACTTTGGAGTTATCAACATCAACACACAACTTTCTCTCCACTAATGCAGGAACAACCATTCCCAATTACTTTATTTTTTATCACTTGGTTTTTGGGATAGATTACCATCACCTCAACTTGGGGAGTTGCTTGGGGAAAAAGGATTGGGAATGCCCTATTGCGGGTCCTATCTAATTATAAATTAAATATCCCATTTTAATTATCACTGGAAGAGGTAGATGCTACAATTAGGAGGATTGTAGGTGATGAAACATTTATGATATGTTACAAAATAACAAGGTCTTTTGAGGTCAACGCCAAATCGCTTGCATTTTGTAAATTAGCAACGATTGGGGGTTTTCTTTACCTGATTCTTTCCCCCATGAGCTCTTGAATCAAGTTTTGGTTATGAAATATATATATAGTGTCTCAACACTTTTACCAAAAATAAATAAATTACAAAGACAATTTACCATGAGTTATTTGCAAAAAAAAGGGTATAACAAATTTGTCCACTTTCATAAGTGAAAAAGATATTATGGAAATGTTGATCAATATTGAGAAAATGATTAATCTAGATAAATGAATAAAAAGTCATAAAAAAATAATTAGAAGTACCTTTTGTCAGGTGTTGTGGTTTCAATAATTTGATAAACTTTTACATAAATGTGAATGCAAAGGGATACTTGAAAATTATTTGTTAAAACATCTCATGGTCAAAGGGTCAACTAAATAAATATCCATGAGTAAAGTATTTCATAGGAGAATATTGTCTCTTTAAAAAAATAAATAAATTAGATGTTTCTATCTAGGGATGTTGTGAGTTGTATAATATTTGATCAAAGTTAGGGATTCTAAATTATAAAGTAAAAATTTATGTTAGAAGGGAACTACAATATTATGAAAATTTAATTTCACTTTATCAACTTGAAGAGAAAGGAAGAAATCAAAAGACTTTGTTGGCATATTTTGAAAATGATGAAAGAAGAAAACAAAACTTTATTGATTGATATTAATTTGATGCATTACAATGTTGAGTGCAAATGCTTTTAAAGCATTGTTTTCCTATAAAGAACCACTTGAAATACTCTTATGGGAATAAATAAGAAGTAAATGGATAATTATTAATTAATCTAAACTAAAAGCTAACCTAATTTAATGTAATACGCCAACATTCCCCACCCTTATTACATTAACTCAAATAAGAATTGAACATTGCAAAGGTTTTAAACCAAACCCTTCTGGAGAATTTTATGAAGCATCTTCACCAATCCTCCTCACTTGCTCAAGAAACACTAAACTAACTGCATCAGTTTCACCAATCCTCCTTGCTCGCTCAAGAAACAATGAACTAATTGCATCACTGGATCTCCTAACTACAGAACTTAAAATCATCTACATAACATGATTGTTCCCACCTCCCATGCATAATAAGACACATTTCCTTCAAAATTCTACATGTCATCTGAGTGTATCTAATGCCTCCTCCAGTGCTGCACATGAGATGCCTTTCCTTCAAAATTCCACATCTCCTTCGAGTGTGTCTAATGCCTCGTCAAGTGTTGTGGAATAAATCCTCCTTTTCTTCACAAATCACCAATCAATTCCTACACATGATACAACCTCTCCTCTAAAATTCCAAACTTCCTCCAAGTGTGATGAATGTCTCCTAAAGTGTTCGATAAATCACTCAACCAAATCTTGCACCCCCCTCGCTCCTTGAAGGGAAAACCATGATGCCAAGGCCCCTATTTTCTTTAGGGACACAAATATGATAATCCCACTCTTTTCTTTAGTGACAAAATGTTCTAAGCCCCTTTTTCTTCATGGACACAAATGGCTCTTCTCCTACAATGAATCATCTTTGAGTGAGAAGGTAGCTCAAGATTATAGAAAACCTCCTTCCTCCATTTCCTCTAGCCTCCTATAAGACCCTTCTTTAGTTTCTAAGGCACATAATCTTTATCAATATCACAATGTGGTGAATCTCTGGGATCCTTGAAACTACCAAGTGTAGTGTGAATGGACCCAAAAGTTGTAGCATAAAGCGTCATTATATAAATTTTCTTTACATATTTAATATATAATATCTAGATCACATTTATCTACTTACCTAGCTTCCTCTTTATCACTTCAACCTTGAATGGATGAATTAAAAAATATAATATATTTGAAATTCTATTTTTGATTGTAGGAAAAAATAGGTTTTAAAGGGGACCCGAAACCCCGTACAAGCTAGATAAAAAGTTTAGAGTTAAAGGAAACTAAAAAGAAACGGGAATGGGGACCAGTCTGCCATAACCAAAACCAGCATAAAAACCAAAAAACCAAATACCAACAAAAAATTGACAAAAGGCTAGCACTAGGGACCCAGGGCCCTAAACAAACTCCTTGCGAGTTTTGTTAGCTTCCTGCTTCACCTCAGATATCTTCTTTATTACGACATTGAAGTTAGAGATCTCCTGGATTCTTTCTTGAATCTTCCTCCTTTTCGCAGACCTGGTACATTTTCCCAGGACTTCCTCTTCCAAGTCTTCTATATTCTCATCAAGTTTCTTGTAGGGGGGAGCTAGCATCCAACTCAGCTTTAATGGTCATGAAGCAATCCATGGCCGAACCCATAAACTTATTATTGTCATGCATGTGTTTTTTCATGGTGTTCTCCATCATTTCCATTCTATCTTGTATTTCCTGCACTTTTTTATCCCCATCAATGTTCATGTTGCCTTCCGCAGTTTTCGAACCAAACTCTAGCTTATCCTATAGGGAATCCACCTTAGCGAAAATGGAGTGATACTTTAAATTTAAATTCTTGATTTCTTGAAAAACCTATTTCAGTAAGCAAAAAGAATACATGGAAGCAGCCTTAGCATTTTGGAGAACCCCAAAGGGTGGATCTATTTTATCATCCAAGTCTTCCTTAAGTAGTTGAACATTCTATTCCTGCATATCCATAGTTTTTATGAAAGGAATGTTTCAATAATTACTAGGAACATTCACTTTCTCCACACCAGGTGAAGCCATCTCCGCATCAGGGGAATTTTTCTCCGCATTCATGGCATCCTTCTGAATATCCAACCCAACCTCCATGACCACTTCCAGTTTAGGGGAGATGGGCACGTCATGATCTTCAGAATTGTTGTAGTCCACTAAAATGGGCACCGGTTGACGACCAACATCCTCCTCATTCTTATCATCCCCATTGTTACTATTGATTCCAGAGGTATTACCCATCTCCATTGTACCAGTAGCCTCCTCTTTAGTGTTATCATTTTCCCCCAAAGCCATATTTGAGACAAAGGTCAAAGAATAAATATCCTCCTAAGTGGAATTGACCATGTCATCATAACTTTCCACACTATCAGTACAGGTATCCATTTCCATACCAACCTCCTTATCCTTTCTTAACTTTTTACCTGAAGGACTCTCCTCTTTAGCGACTATCTCCCTAATTCTTTTCTTACCTAAACCAATTTTGGGTGAAGAAATGACAGGGCTAGCATTGGCAGTCTTCTTACTATGTTCAACAATTAGAAGAATTAACCCTTCATGAAGAATGGGTTTCTTCTCCTTTTTCCTATGTTGGGAAATACTAAGATGGAGGGACTGAAGAATATAGTAAGGTAGGGACACCCTAATTTTATGATGGAAATGACAAAAAAACACAAAATGGTAGGAATGGGCACGTTTGAACCTACCATCTAGGGAAAAATATTCCATAATCACCATCATAACCGTCACCTTGATTTCTTTAAACGCAGCAACATCATAGAACCTGCTAGACTCTTTCACCAGACTTTTCTTTTCCTCCTTTCTTTTGGGGAAGTGTCAAATGGCCTTTTACGAGACTTTCTTGTCACGATAAAATTTGATTCCCTTAGTACTAAGCCCAGACACCTCAGCAATGAGTTCCTCTATAATGTTCACTGTGATACCACCAATAGTGATAGCCCCATCTTTCTAGGAATCAACAAACAACTTCATGGCACTGTCTTTAGTCTCATGCAGCCATTCCATGTAGGTGGTAAGACCCCCCTTAGTGATAATATCCCAGACCTCTAGCATATTTGTCCATTTCACACAATCCTTAGGCTCTTTACGATTAAGCCCTCTGCCCATGATCTCAAAGCTAACAATGACAGTCATAATAGCAGAGAAAAACCAAATGTTGAGGTAACAGGAAACTTTGAAGTTAACAAAAGTTAACTCATATTTGCAATTAGTTCTCTTGGGAAAGGCACCACTTTTCATAATCATATTACCCTGTTTCTCTAAAATGTGTCTAATCATCATAACTTCTTGAGATACACCCAATCCACCCTTTTGCTTTGAGACCTGTCAAAGGCCAACTTGGCTTTTATATCAATGGTGAGATTGCCACTACCATGCCAAATCACAATATCCTTGGATTTAACTACAAAGTTAGCCATCTCATCAACGATACAATTCACTTCCCGGTAAACATGAGATATAATGACTTTCTTAAAGGATCTAATGATAACCCTACCTTCCTTGATTAACTCCTTAACGGACCATGATGGTTTAGTCATGTCATTGATGCATCTTGTACACACTAAATAGTGCACTTCTCTAAGTCATTACTTCCAAGGGAATCCATGAATGGGAAACCTTGAGAAAGTGATCTAGAGCTCCCTAAGCATGAAGTCACAAGGATGTTGATGGTGCTCTCAGCTAAAGCTATTGAAGCATGCAACCTTGCTAGTAAACCACACAATGTGAGATTCAATGAGACAAGGGAAAGAATGCCAATATCTTCAAGAATCAAGAATGAAGATGCAACTATGCTAAGAATGAAGATGTAAGCTAAGCTATGAAAGGAAAGTATTACAAACCCTTGCTAATTAAGCTATGTGAGCTAATCTAGAGCATAAAGGAAACTAAGCTAGATGCCATGAAAGCTATGATGCAAGAATGAAACTAGAATGCAAGAGTAATCTCCAAAAGCTCCAAAGTCTCCAAGAAATCCTGTAGCATAAGATTAGTATTCAAAGTTGGGATCCTAGAATGAGAAAAGAGCTCTCCTTTTAAAGGAATTGAAAAGGACTGGACCATGGAGATTAAGAGGCAAAAGATTTAATCAAGGGTGGAGCTTGAAAGAGGAGCAATCCATGTGCACAAATCTCCTCCAATGAGAAAATAAGAGTTGAATTTTGTGTCCATATGAGACAAAAAGACCTTTTCTTCTTTTTATAAAATAAGAATAATGCTTTATTTGTGCAACTTAGGATAAGAGGAAAAGTGGGGGCCTTTTATTTAATAAAAGGGGAGGGAATTCCTTTTAATTAAATAAAGACTTAGGATAAAACGGTTAGCCCATAGAAAAATAATCAAATAAATGATAAAACCAGGATTTGATCAAGGAAATTGATATGGAATTAAAAAATGTTGATTCAGGAAATTGATAAGTTGCTGAATGGGGGCCCAAAGGCTAGGCGACCATTTTAGGGTTCATACATTTGCCCCTCTTTGACTAATGTGAGATCAATTTGGGATCACATGTGGTTAAAGAATGGAATTGAAATGTGAGATCAATTTGGGATCACAAAACAACCCAGATGTGTGGTCGACGAATAGGAACACATTAGGACAAAGATAAGCATAAGCTGACAAAGATAAGCTGAAAGACAAGACCAACACACCTGTGAATAGGAGATCATCAAGTCTCAAACAAGAGATAAAAATCTCAAGTTTAGCTAATTGATAAAGCTAAATCAAGGATTGAAGCTGATAGGTACTGCCCCCTCAGAATCGAAATCAAAATCAGGTAGAGGAGAAACAACAAATTGATAAACTTGATCAAGTCACTAGAAATCATAATCGAAGGTGAAAAATGATAGGATAACCATCAAGCAGTGAAGATATGCCCCAGTTTGACTAGGTTTGACTGAGGAAGATATAGGATAAAAATGAAGTCAAACCTCAGAGAGATGAAGTGAATGAAAATGAATGAAAGGCTAGAAGGTTGAAAGAGATGGGCATGAAGAAATGAAGATGCCCCAGCGAAGATCGAAGGATCAAGCCTCAAATGATTAGCCAACTGCGCAGAAGAAGGGGAAAGTTTTGAAATGCGATTTTGACTAGCAAGATGAATTCAGATTTTGATTTGAATCCCAAAAATGGATCCAAGACGTCAAAATTAGCCAGGGGTACAATTTTTGCACAATTCTGAGATATTTTGAAAATTGGTCAAAAAGTCAAAATGCTATAAAAGGGGGTAAAAAGGTTATTTTCAAATTCATTTGTCTTAATGTGATTTGAGAACTTTTAGAGCTTAGAGAGAGAAAATGGCCCAGCAAGCAGTGATTCCGGTACACAAACATCGATTCGAGTGCGCCCGATTGCACAACCGGCCTCCCCAGTATGGTGCCCCGATATGTTTTTAGAAAAACTTGCCCTTTTTGAGTCATTTATGAGCATTTATGTCATTTTAAACACATTTTTAATTATTTTAAATTTTTTCAAATTTTAGTTATGTGAAATATCGTACGATAATTATTAAGTATCGCACTCTGTGAAAGTATTTGTCATGTGATAGTTCATGGGTCAAAATAGTATCGCACCGGTATTTGATCTAGTATCGCATGATACCAAATGAAATATCATGCAATCCTATGTGAACTATCGCACTCAAAGATACTATCGCACTACTATTGAGGAAAGTATCACACAATACTTAGTCAAAAAATAGTATCACACAGTGTAAAAAAATGTGACATGTTTTAATGTTTTGAGCACTATGACATGGGTCCAGACAATGTTTTCTGTTAAGATTTTTTGTACTGATTTTATACATCCATCATGATATGTTTTGAGATCTGGCTTGGGGTTGTGGCTTGTAGGAGAACTTTCCTGCGCTCCTCATTAGAGCACTGAGAGTGACCGGGTTACGATGTGTCTGAGATCTTGATGATCTGGGATGGGTAGACTTGGGGGAGATGGGTTTTGGTTACTTTCTGCATATGCCCCACATTCGGGAAAATCATGGGTTATTGAGAGCATTAGCTGAGAGGTGGCATAGTGAACATAACACCTTCCACTTGCTGACTAGAGAGGCTACTATTAGCTTGGAGGATGTCTATCGGATCCTTCGAGTTCCTAGCCATGAAGATCCAGTGAGTATAATCATGTTTATAGATATTCATAGATGTAAAGTTTCCACAAGATAGAAACTGACATGATTATTTGTTGGCACAAGTATACTACGATCAGGATTTGATTGAGGGATGACAGATCATGCAGGACATGTTCTAGGATGTCACCCTCATTGACAGCCACCTCAATTAGGATAGGTTGATGGAGGAGTATGGCAGAGACTTCCCAGTGCCATGCATAGTATGTTCTATAGTAGCACAGGCCCTTATCACTGACATGAGCCAGAGAGGGTTCCCACTAGGATGGGGTAGGTTAGTCATAGATCTGATAGCCCACCCATGATAGATGGCATGGGGCCCAACCATCCTAGCTGATATGTACCATGAGCTCCACAAGATTGTCTATTGGGAGAGTAGGACTTGGGCATGCGGTGTTGTCTTAGCATAGGTATGGGTGTGGGAGCACATCGTCATTATGCACCCACATGTGCAGCCAAGGGAGTGAAGACACCCCTATATATATAGATATACAGGTTTTATCAGTCAGCCACATAGTGGGGATGTGACCTATTACTATAGGTTACTAGATGAGCTAACTTCATTTTAGTGGAGACCATATAGGGCATGTGAGCAATGGGGTGATCAGGAGCGGGAGTTAGGTTATATGCTCATGCGTAATCTCTATCATAGATGTATGTTTAGTTCTCATGTTTATCATATAGACTCATGTTTCTGAAAATGATCTCTTTAGGATATAGATATGATGATAAGATTAACCCCTTCTGATGACAAGAAAAAGATGTGATGAAAAATACAAGGAGCAAAAGACATGATTGAGAAGAGGAAAGGTGAGCGCAATTGACCGACAGGTCCATGAAAGATGAAAAGGAGAGCTCTCTCCATAATCAAGATTAAAAAATTAACTACCATGAACCTACAAATGCAAGCTACTATGAAAAGTGGTTTACTTGCAAGGTCACAAAGCTTTTAGACTCTAATAATCATCATTGAGTGTTATTGGTAGCATCATAAAATCACACAATGCACACTAGTATAACTACGTGAATCTAAATATGATCTATATCAGGTAGATATGTGGGAATCCCACCTAGGCACCAAAGACATGTAGGTCAAGATGACTAGTGCAGTGATATTTCCTAAGTTTAATATGGCAAGATTATACTCGCATCGAGACACAAGGAAAGTCAAGATGGCTATAAGTATGTACTCATGGAAAACAATCAAGGATAATACATTGTAGATCCCAGTGCCAAGTGGAACAAGCATAAATGCTCATGATAGTTAGGACCAACAAAATATACCCACAAGAAGAAAAAGCAATAAAACATGTCCTCATGCCCCTAGTCTTCTAGCTCAGCATCATCGAAAACTATTAGGGAGAGAGCACTTAGCAAAGAAATCATCATAGATAGCACACAAAGAAATAAAGTCAATCAAGTCTCAACGAGTCGAGTGTTTAAGTGTGTGTGTGTAGGTAATAGAGTCAAACTTTGAGTATCACATCTGCCAGTGAGAAATATCATATCATGCTAGACTGCGAGTAGGATATCTGATAAGTGTTGAAAGACACCATTTGCAAGATAGCCTAAAGACCAACGCATCCTAGAGACCAAAGCTAACATAGTTATGCCCCCTAGAAAAATACAAAGACCAATTCCAAACCAAGGAAACAAGGTCAAGGCAAGATGGAGAAAGGCTAAGTGTCGAGGATGAGTGCTTAGAAACAAGGGTGCAAAGGCCTCAAGTAGCGCATGTTTCCAGGTTTTCACCACTTGGAGATTTTTTTTATTTTTTCAATTTTTTTGTATTTTTTCTACCAAGGCGCCTGTTTCCAAGTTTTCACCAAGGCACTTTTTTTAATTTTCTTTATTTTTTGGTATTTTCTTCAGGACTTTATATGCTTTTTAGGATGTTTTTAGTATCATATATGAATTTTTTTAGAATTTTTTTAGGATCAATAAATATGGACAAAGGATGCTCCCAAACAGATTAGGCATCATGGATAGAACTTCTTTAGGTGCAAAACATTGATAGGATCATGGAGTTGTTCTCCCTCTAGATCAGATAGTAAATAAGCACCTATCCCAAAAGCAGTAGTAATAATGTATGGTCCAAGACAATTAGGTTTGAATTTTCCCTTATGCTCTCTATGTTGTTGGTTCTTAGGGTTTTCTCGCAAGACAAGATCTCCCACTTGAAATTCTCTAGGGTGAACCTTCTTGTTGAATGCTTTAGACATACACTTTTGGTAGACTCTCATGTGATCAAATGATGTTGTACACTTTTCATCTAGAAGTTATAGTTCTTGGAGTGTCATGGCATGGTAGTCTTCATTGGTAACTAGACCTTTGAGAGAGACTCTAAGTGAAGGAATCTCCACCTCTAAAGGTAACACTGCTTCAGCACCATAAGTGAGGGAAAAGGGAGTAGCCCCTATTGGAGTATGAATACTCATTCTATAGGCCCATAAGACAAGATTTATTTGTAGGTGCCAATCTCTACCATTCTTGTGGACTGTTCTATGGAGAATTTTGAGAATGGTTTTATTCGAAGCCTCTGCTTATCCATTTCCTTGCAGAAAGTAAATGGAGGACCAATGTTGTTTTATCTTGAATTTATTGCAGAGATGTTTAAGGTCCTTGTTTTTAAAATGACCTCCATTTTCAATGATTATTTCAGAAGGCACTCCATACCAACAGATGATATGGTTCAAAATAAATAGAGAAACTATCTTGCCTGAGGCAATAGAAAGTGGGACAGCTTCTACCCATTTGGTAAAGTAATTAGTAGTAGTGATGATGAATTTGTGTCCACCTGATGAGTTGGGATGAATCTACCCAACAAGGTCAAAGGCCCAGCACTGAAATGGCCAATGAGAAATAGACGGAATAAGCTCCCTACCTGGAGCATGTATCAGGTTATCATGCTTCTGACACTTTTCACATGATTTAGCAAAAGCTACTACATCTTTCTGCATGGTAGGCCAACAGTACCCAGCCCTAAGCAACCTTCAGGCCATGGAAAGACCATTAGAATGTCCTCCACAAATTCCCTCATGAATGTCAACTAACGCTTGTTTGGACTCATCCTTTTCCAAGCACCTAAGAAGTGTCCCATCTAAACCCCTCCTATACAGATCACCAAAGATAAGGGTGTGGTGAGAGGCATTTTGGGTCAAGTTTCTTCATTCAGAACGGTTGAAAGTTTAAGGGATAATGTCATCATAGAGGTATGAGTAAATGGCACCATAGCGGGATGACTCATGGCTAACAAGGGTACAAACAACTTGGCTTTCTTGGGAGTCATAGATAGGGTAGCATAGCTCTTCCACCAGGAATTTGAATCTAGACTCATGTTGTTCTAGCTGAAGAAGTGAAGCCAATGTAGCCATAGCATCAGCTTCTTTATTCTTTGCTCTAGGAATTTGTTGAAATGTAACAAAGGTGAAATATCATCTCAATGAATCAACCATTTTCTTGTAGGGTACCAATTTTTCATCCTTTGTTTGGTATTCTTCATTAGCTTGGTTAACTATTAATTGTGAATCCCCATAGATATTTAGCTCTATGATTCTCCATTCTATTGCCATTTTTAGTCCATTTGTCAAGGCCTCATATTCAACAATGTTATTTGTACAAGGAAACAATAGCTTGTAGGATTTAGGTATTGTGTATCCATGAGGAGAAACAAATAACACTCCTGCTCCTAAACCATTTTGCATGAAAGAGCCATCAAAGAACATCTTCCATGTTCTTGCAGTCATGTACATTATGTGCTCATCTGTAAATTCAACTTGAATAGGCATGTTGTCTTGGATTGGGAAATTAGCCAATTGGTCTGCAATGGCTTGTCCTTTTATAGCCTTACACTCAACATACTCTATGTCAAATTCTGATAAGATCATCATCCAATAAGCAAGTCTACCTGTTGGAGTAGCCTTACCAAGAAAATATTTGAGAGGATCAATCTTTCCAATGAGGTGTACTGTATGCACAAGCATGTAATGTCACAACTTTTGGAAAGAAAACACCACCGCTAGACAAGATTTTTCAATACTAGTGTAGTTGACTTCATATGACACGAGAGTACGACTAATGTAGTATACAACCCTTTCTTTTCTAGTATCATCAAGCTGAGCCACTAATGCCCCCAGGGAAGATTTTGTTGTTGAAACATACAATATGAGTGGTTTTCCTGGGATAGGAGGCATTAGGATTGGAGGATTAGCCAAGTACTGCTTGATTTGGTCCCTGCTTTTCTAACAATCCACATTCCAGACACATTTAACCCCTTTATGTAAAGTCTTATTAAAGGGTTGAGCTCTATTAGCCAGTTGTGAAATAAACCTTTGTATAGATTGAAGGCATCCTTGAAGACTCCTCATTTGGCTAATGTTTTTGGGAGGCGGCATATCCAAGATTGCTTGAACTTTCTCCGGGTCAACCTCTATTCCTTTGGCCGAAATGATAAACCCTAGAAGTTTTCCAAAGGTGACTCTGAATGCATGCTTTTTTGGATTTAATCCGAGTTGAAACTGCTCCATGCGATCTAGAATGACTTCCAAATTGCCTAATTATTTATCCCTTTTTTTGGATTTTGCCAAGGTGTCATCCACATAATCTTCCATGTTATTATGCATCATGTCATGGAAGATAGTTGTCATAGCTCTTTGATAAGTAGCTCCTACATTTTTTAATTTGAATGGCATGATGTTCTAGCAATAGGTTCCCCATGCGCAAGTGAATGCGGTCTTTTCCTAATCTTCAGGAGCTATCTTGATTTGATTGTACCCAGAAAAACCATGCATCAAAGAATAGATCTCATAACCCGTGGTCATGTCCACTATCATGTCTATGTTTGGGAGTGGAAAATCATCCTTTGGGCATGCTTTATTAAGATCTCTAAAATCTGTGCAGATACGAATGGACTTGTCATGTTTTGAAACTGCCACAATATTGGATATCCATTCGGCATAATCAATAGATCTTATAAATCCTGCACTGAGGAGTTTTTCTAGTTCAGTTTTGACGAGAAGAGCTATGTGAGGATACATTTTCCTCAACTTTTGTTTTACTAGTTTGATACTTGGAGCTATGGACAAGTGATCTATAATGAGATTAGTGTCCAACCTCGGCATGTCTGAGTAAGTGCAAGAAAAATTAATTTTCTTTCTTTGTAGGAACTTGGTCTATGCTTCTTTTTCTTGTGCTGATAAAGACTGAGCCAAATGTACTATTTGTGGAGCCTTTTCTGTACCCAAATTGACTAACTATGTAGGCTCAACAAGCACTAAAGATTCATCCTAAAAGTAACTTGGGAGATGATCAAGTACCTCATCCTTAGGTGCCTCAGAGAGATTTTCACCCTCGGATACGTCCTTTATTTTTACTTTTTTCGGTTCTGACACCGCCACACAGTAGTTTTTTCCATCAGAACTCTTATTCTTTTTTTTTTTTTTTGCTTTTCATTTTGCAACTAAGGTACTTGATATCTGGTTCTATCATGCTTGTAGTTGGTTCGCTAGTGGAAGAGACTATAGGTTCAAGGGCATTTAGGTAACTTGCTATCTCATAGTCATTTTGGAAAGTTAGGAGCTGAGGCTCTTGATAGCGCTGAGACCAATCAATTAGGTGAGAATTGGCAAGGGGTAGGTCAATGATAGGTTCAATATTGTGTATGTGAATGGTATCATCTCTGGTGATTGTAGAGTTAGGATCTATCAAGTATCCCTCTAAGGTACCCAAATTAGGACTTATCCTACCAAGCGAAGCATCGTCCACTAAAGTGACTTGCAGATTCGAATCCTCTAATCCTACACTAGACTTGTTAGCTACCTCAGGTTGGGCACTATAAGCATGAACAACATCAATGTCCATGTCAATTGTAGAACAATCAAAGAGTGATTCCCACTCATATTCATGTGAGTCCATATCTAACTCGCACCTGGGATGTTTACACCAGGCATGTTTACATTGTTTGGATGTAGAAGCTGTAATGTCACCAAGGGTAACACCCTCTTGAATGCCATTTGTGAATTGATGTTCTAGAATAGGACCCTCAACATGATCTTCAATAGTGGACTCTTGTTGTTATAGGTTTGAAACTGTTGGATTGTCAACTGGAATATTTCAATCTCCCCACAAGAGATTAGTGGTAGGGACCCAATCTTCACACATGTCCTGCTAATTTGTCAGATTGGGTATGTAGTTTGATTCATCATCACTATCTGTCGCAGTAAGGATAGGAGCAATTTTCTTGTTCAAACTTTCAAAACCTAGGCCAACCATTTGTTTAGACCTACATCCAAAAAGAGTATGGTCGAGTGGTTTAGCTCTGGCATCTAATCTGTGACTGAGAGGACCATGACCTGGATAACCCATACTTTTGACAAGAATGTACCCTCTTCCATATGTCTTAGGGGAGGGAGAGAAGTTCTCATTATGCAAGTATTTGTCTTCTCTATAGTCCAGTCCTTGAAAACCACCTCTTCTTTTTCATCCTGGATGGGCACTGAGGACTCTACAAATGTATCAAACAAAGTCATAGCTGAGGAAAAAGGGTGCATCTCTTGTGAAGGTTTTCCATAGGATCTAGGTGAGACTGGCAGTTTTGTAAAAGATTCAATTTGATACCCCCCATACCAAGGTCTATGGACTTGAACTTATTCTGGCATTGCGCTAAAGTAGCATCAAAATCCTCTACTTCTCTATTGAGAGGAACATGAGTCCCTATTGAAATTGCATTAATAGATAATGTGCTATCCCTAGGTATACAAACTTCTATTCCATTATAGGGGAACTTGACACATTGGTGGTAGGTGGACGACACCGCTTGCATGTCATGGATCCATGGTCTACCAAATAGGATATTATATGCTAAAGGACCAACATCAACAATTTGGAACAAAATGTCCTTTTCAATAGGGCCAATCCTGACAGGAAGGATGACCAAGCCTTTGGAGCTTCTCTCTGCCTCATCATAGGCTTTAATGGTAATTTTCTTTCGAGTATCAATAACTTGCTCAGAATAACCCAATATCTTCAAAAAACTCAAGGAACAAATGTTGAGCCCAGCACCCCCGTCAATCAACACACACCTGACATGGGTCTTGTGGATCATGACTTTGATATGAAGGGCAAGATTATGTGGATGGCTCAAAGCTTTGTCATCTTCTTCTGAGAATGTTAGGTAATGAGGGCTGGCAAGGTGGTTAACCATGTTCTAGAATTGGTCAACATCTATGTTGTTAGGAACATTGGCTGGATACAAAGCATCCTCAAGCATATGCTTATGTCTTGGAGACAATTCCAAGAGTTCAAAAATTGAGATTTGAGTTGGCGTTCTTTTTAATTGGTCAACAAGATTATAGCTCATTTCAGGGTTGATTGCTGATTTGGTGGTGACATTCTTGGATGTCACTTGCTTGGGTTTGCTGGACTAGTTGGAACTAGGACCTCTAATAACCACAAGACCTTGACTTTGGCTTATGGTAACAGTGTTGAGAGCTTGGGATGACCTTTGAGAGTGAGGACCCCTAAGCACCACCATAGGTTCATCATCGACTATAGGAGGAGAGCCCACATCATAACCATAAGGATCTTTGTTTCGCATCATGTTGACACTTTCCTCAACAATCTCAAGAATATTGACCACATTTTCCACACCTGAGTAGGTATAGTTAATTTCAGCCTTGCCATTCTTGGGTTTAGAGGTTCCCCCTTTTCATATTTGGGCAAAGGCTCCTTGAATGCCTTATGGTCTGCATTGGCATTTAACCCATCAATCTAAAGTTTACCACTCTCAATAAGATCTTGAATAAGGTGCTTAAGTTTCCAGTAATGCTCAATGTCATGGCAAATGCCATTGTGGAATTTGCAAAAAGATTTTTCATTCCACCAATGTGGCTTAACGTCAGGTATGCAGAAATTTGCTGGATCTTGTGGTTGTGCAAGGTTATTGGCAATAAGCATCTTGAAAACATCCTGATAGGAGTCACCCAGTTTAGAAAATTGTTGCCTCTCCTTCTTAGGCTTTTCTTGATACTTTGGTTTATGCTCTTGTTGGTTGGAGGATGTGTTGAGCTTCATAGCTTGGACTACACTAGACAAATGGAGGAATCCTTGATCCTTGGGTTGGGAAGAGTCGACAACTTCATCATTGACTACTTTCTTGTTCTTGTTCCAGTGCGAGTGCTTGCTTTTGTCCTTATTAGCATGGTTAGTATTCTGACCATTTTTGTTATTGCTATGTTTTGTCAAAATGCCTTGCTCTTTCAAGATATCCTCAATTCAACATGAAGTCTCGACCATAGTATCGAAGGAATCAAAGACCATCTTCTGAACCTCATACCACATTTTTGGCACCAAATTACTAACAATGATGTCAATCCTTTCATGTTCAAGGATAGTCCTAGAATAGCGAGAGCACAACCATCTCCACCTTTTTAAGAAGGTAAAAAAGGATTCCCCTCGGTTCTATTTCAAATTGCACAAGTCCAACATAGTGATTGATCTTGACAAGTTGTATGCAAAATGTTGAACGAATCTATGGACAAGTTCTTTGAAAGTTTTGACGGGAGGGGTTATGTTGGTAAACCACTCCATGGCTTGGCCCTTGAGGCTCCTTGGAAATAATCTCATAAGATAGGAGTCATCTTGGTGAAACTCAAAACTCATGATGTAGAACTGACACACATGATCATGTGGGTCACCATTACCATCATACTTGTCATACTGGGGGATCTCAACTTTTCTAGGAAATTCCTTCATACTCACATTTCTGTCGAAAGGATTGGGACAAATAGAATCGAGTGAAAAGGAACTTTTAGGTGCCAACACCTTTTAAATCATATGCTTGAGTTGTTTGATCTCCTCTTCTTGAGAGGGTCCTTGTTTCTTGATTCTTCTATCCACATAAAATTTGTAAGGGACCCTAGCACCCTTGTTAATCAAGCTCTCTAGGAACCTATCCTTGATTTGATCAAGATACTTCTCCACATATTTTTGGAATAATGGCTCTTGTTGCATTCTCATGAAATCTTGATCATCAAAACTTGCACTACTTCCTCTATGCTAAGAGCCATGATGAGCTCCTTGGGAGGGTTGTCTTGAGTTCCTAGGAGGTGTTTGTCTCCTATGTTGTGAAATCCTCCTTCCTCTAGGACTAGGAGATCTTCAAGGGGTCCTTGACCACCTTCTACTTCTTGGGGTTCTTGAGGGAGTAGATGGTGGAGAGTTGTTTCCACTGTTGGTACCCCTATTGTTGAATTGATCATTGAGTTGTTGGGCTAAAAGCCTATCTTGTTCCTCTTGAAATGCTTTTCTTCTCAACTCTAAAAAGGCTTGTTGCTCTTCCTCTAGGTGTCTAAACATTTCTTCTTTAGCAGATTGTTCATCCAAAAAGGCTTTCTTTTCATGATCAATCCTTTTAAGCCTTTCATTTGCATATCTTGAGGTTGTTTTGAGTGATGTGTTGGACCTTGAATGTTTGAACAAGTCGTTAGTGAATGCTGCATTCACATGAGCATCACCAGATTCATTATTTTGGTCTTCATGTTGTGACCGTGCATCCTGGTCAGCTCACCCAAAATGTCTTTCAGCTCTTTGATGGGCATCTAAATATTTTGAGTTAATAGGGGATGATTCAGGTTGATTGTCATCACCAAATACCATGTTATCCCCATGTCTTTGGAAAATGTCATCAAGAGTTTGATCCATCGCTTCTCTCTATTTTCTAGTCATGGTGTAGCTCATGTCCATATTTGATTGAGAAGGTGGTAAAGAGGTACTCAACTCACTAGGATTGCTCTTTGGGTCAAACCAAGCTTCAGACTCGCTCCTAGGTGATTGATCAAAGACAGGTTTCTTTCCCTTTCACTTTTGACGAGTTTGGACTAAGGGTAACTGATCAAAGACAACTTGAGGTCATTTTCCTTGACTAACTTGGTACCTTGTCATAACCAACATGAAATAAAAAGACCCTTGGTGATAAGATGACCTTATGAAATGTCAATACCAAAATAGGATAGTAAAAGTGTTCAATTGTCCAAAAAGAGATGGTGAGATAGAAAGCTACAAAAAGGTATAAACCAACACTGCTATAGAGGTGTATAATAAAAGGATAAGTATCCTAACACATATGGACCAGGAGGATGGATTTAACCAAATATATAATTGAAATTGAAATTGAATTTTTATGGAAGTGAATTTGGACAAAAGAGTATTGAAACTCTCCAAGTGTGTTACTAAAGAATCTAAAGGTGTACTTTTTCAACAAGGATGATCTCTAACTTATCAATGACAAGCAAGATTACTTTGTAAAATCAAAGGATACTAATTCAAGGGGTCTAAACATAGGAACCCAAGGTACAAACAGGTTTCTAGCAGTAGAGTAAGTCACCTACTAAAATTTGGCCAACTAAGGAAAGACTGAAAATTGCTTAAACCAGATAGACAACAAAAAGACTATGTACGACAGTTTCCAGGCAAATAGTATGATAGTTTCTAACCGGGTGATATTTTGTAGGAAGTAGTGCGACAGTTTCCAAGTAGCCTGTGTGATACTTTCTAGGCAAGCGGTGTGATAGTTTTGCAGGGATGAACTATCACACGATAAATCTCAATATAGTGTGCGATAAAGTTTCAAGATCATACGATTCTTGACCAGTGTGTTAAAAATCTTATTTTTAAAGGCAATTCGGTCAAAGTTTCAATTTGAAGGTTGGATTTTTTTATTTCAAGCATGGTACTAGTAGTAATTAGACAAGTTTTCAAACAGTAGTGGATCAAACATGTCATAAAACACTTGTACAAGGGAAAAAGAAACCTTGCCAAGACAAGCAATTGTGATATCAAAGCAATAAAATCCTATGAATGCTACCGTGATATTTGATATTTGAGAACATTTACAAGAGTAGATCACAATGAGAACACTTCAAGCACTTACTAGCCTAAAAAGACAATGGCTCAATACTTAACAACTTGGCCCACACTTGATGCTCCATTGCCTCACACAAAGTGGTTACCCACAATAGATATTGGCTTTGTCGTAGAAGTGCCAATGACACAACCAAAGGAACACAGATGGTGAGTAATTTTGGGGTGATCCGGGTTAGTCCACTAGGATTAATTCTTGCACCAAGAAGCTAAGCGGCAAAATAAGGTGGCTTCTATCTATGGTTCTTAGTAAGGGCTTCTGTTTGTAATACCCCTCTTGCTCCCCAAAGGGACTCCTTACCTTGTGGCAATTAATGGACCTCACAGCCACAAGAGTACCTTAATCATTCTTGCTCAACATTTTCCTCATGGTCACAATCCCACAAGTACTCAAATCAAGTGAAGACAAGTACTACCTCTACCAAGGTTTTGTATCCTTGATAGCCTTGAGTTTATAGTGGGTTGGAATAGCCAGCAAAAAGTTTGTCGCCACTTGGGTCGTTCCTCTTGATTGCTCAAGAGCAGGCCCACTAAAGGATTCTAAAAACTAAACAAAGAGTGGATCAACTTTTGAGTTTCAGGATTTCTGTTTCACCTCAAGGGTGAAGAGCATATTCTCCTAGCTCAAAAATTTCTCCCAAACACACCAAGCAAAGGTTCAATTACCCTCTTGCTTTCAAAATCCAAAGATGGGTCAAGATTTCTATTTTACCACAAGGGTGAAGAGCATACTCTCCTACCACCTAAAGATTCCTACAACAAGATATTAAGTGCCTAAGAAAATAAACAACTAGTATATGCCACACTCAAAATGACAGCAATGAAACAAGCACCTGGTTGGTTTTTATGCTTTGGGTAGCCCTGCAAAAACCATTAGTAGCCCTTGTGCATTTGGAGCTTTGATATGGATTCTTTTAAGAAAATAATCAAGCAATGAGAGCACCTACAAGAACCTACAAGCACAACTTGTTAGCCCTACAAGGGTTAGCACATCAAAACCAAATAAAATCTACAAATAAACCCCTATTCTACCACAAAAAATCAGAAATCTGAATCAAACCAATTAAATCTTGTAAAGAAATGACAAAAATTGCTCACTACCAGGCCTAGGTGATATTTCTGTCAAAGAAAGGATTGTACGATATTTCACTATGTACTGGTGCGATACTTTATCTCTGTGCGATAATTCTTGATACTTGCATGTGACAAAGAACAAAACAACAGTGTGACAGAATTTGCCAAGGCGCGCAATACTTTAACTGGTAAAATATCGCACTGATATATAAGAAACTATCGCACGACACTGGAAAACTATTGCATGATAATTCTATCAGGAAAAATAGAAACCTGAAACAACAACCAAATATTGATAAAAAATTGATGGAAATGCATAAAAAGAAAGACAAAATAAGAGTGTTCTACCCCATGGTGGGCACCAAAAATGTACACACTAAATAGTGCACTTCTCTAAGTCATTACTTCCAAGGGAATTCATGAATGGGAAACCTTGAGAAAGCGACCTAGAGCTCCCTAGGCATGGAGTCACAAAGATGTTGATGATTCTCTTAGCTAGAGCTATTAAAGCATGCAACCTTGCTAGTAAACCACAAAATGGTAGATTCAATGAGACAAGGACAAGAATGCCAATATCTTCAAGAATCAAGAATGAAGATGCAACTATGCTAAGAATGAAGATGCAAGCTAAGCTATGAAAGGAAAGTATTACAAACCCTTGCTAATTAAGCTATGTGAGCTAATCTAGAGCATAAAGGAAACTAAGCTAGATGTCATGAAAGCTATGATGCAAGAATGAAACTAGAATGCAAGAATGATCTCCAAAAGATCCAAAGTCTCCAAGAAATCCTGTAGCATAAGATTAGTATTCAAAGTTGGGATCCTAGAATGAGAAAAGAGCTCTCCTTTTAAAGGAATGGACAATGGAGATTAAGAGGCAAAAGATTTAATCAAGGGTGGATCTTGAAAGAGGAGCAATCCATGTGCACAAATCTCCTCCATTGAGAAAATAAGAGCTGACTTTTGTGTCCATATGAGACAAAAAGGCATTTTCTTCTTTTTATAAAATAAGAATAATGTTTTATTTGTGCAACTTAGGATAAGAGGAAAAGTGGTGGCTTTTTATTTAATAAAAGGGGAGGAAATTATTTTTAATTAAATAAAGACTTAGGATAAAATGGTTAGCCCATAGAAAAATAATCGAATAAATGATAAAACTAGGATTTGATCAAGGAAATTGATATTGAATTGAAAAATACTGATTTGGGAAATTGATAAATTGCTGAATGGGGGCCCAAAGTCTAGGCAACCATGTTAGGGTGCATACACATCTTAATATATTTATTGAATCTCCCTCAATCCAAACATTCTGAGCCATATTCTTCTTGACAATTTTAAGAGTCTGTAGTAGGGCCATGGCTATAATACCCCAAAAATGGGCTATAAGTTCATTAATCTCCTATATCAACACATCAAACGAAATTGACATCGAAGTCCTAACCTAAGGCACATCTGAACATTATTGAATCTTAATTGATTATCATAAATTCTGCATCGGGGAATATTCCTAGTAATATTCCTAATCATCTTAATTATCTTTAAATTAATGATTATTTGGCGATAAATGCTATTTATCCTAAAGTTTGATTATTTGAATATTCTCAATATTTAATTAATTAGATTTAATTCTACCACTTAATTGTTTAATTGAAGTTAATTCTATTTATTCCTAAATTGTATTATTTAATTTTGACAATAAATCCAAAATCCTATGAATAATTGATTAAATTCTTATTTAATTAATTAAAGCAAGTTGTCAATTTTTAATAATATTATTTTTGAATAAAAGTTTGAAAAATAGTTGATTAACCCATAAATCAATTGTTTTATTTTTCAAAATTAGTTGAGTTGGAAATAAATCACTTTATTATAAAATTAATTCATAAATAAAACATGCACAATCAAGAAAAGCAGACAACTATCAATTATCAATTAAATCTAAACTCTATTTTGAGTTAAACTTTGTTTTTGCATGTTTTTGTGAGTTAAATATCCTTTATTTAAAAATAACTCAAAAATCAACCTGAGTTATTTGAGTGATTTATGGCTTTCTTCCATGCATCCTCAAAGCCCTGGATTTCTATAAATTAAGGCTTCAACTCATCTCAAATCATCTCATAATTTTGCAAACTTATGCTGACGAATTGCTATCTAGAGAATCAAAGCTTCTTTGCGAATCAACCACATTTTATGAGATCACTTTTGTTTTCATATTATTTCTTAGCTCAGTTTTCATATCAATTTTCATATTAGCATAGATTCATATCAAGTTTTCATTATCATATTATTGCATAGAAAAACCAAAAAAATAGATTAATCGCATTCATTCCATATCTAGATTTTGCATTCAAATCCTTCGTTTAGGTGTCATCAAGGTCACTGATCTCGGTATAATCTGAGAATACATACTTGCATCTAATAGAAGGCAATAAATCACCTGGTTAGTTTAGTTTTTCATTTATCACATGATTTCAATTTTAGATAAGCTCTAATGTTTTACTGAAGTGTTGTGTCTACAGATCAGGTATAAAATTCACACATACAATGGCCTCTACCACATGGTTGCTTTGCACCTCAATAGGCATCACCACCATAGCTAGGCAATCAGCCATGTCATTTTGAATGAGACAACCACAACCTGCTGGGCCCAAGTTTCCCTTCACAGCGCCATCAAAATTTATTTTTATCCATCCTAGCGGAGGAGAAAGCCAGATGATATTCTCCCTTAGATTTGAGTTTTTATTAGTAGTCCCTGCCCTCAAATCACCAACATTGAAGTCCAGAATCCTACTAGTCGACATTTTACAGTTTTCCTTGATAATTCTCTTAATCTTCTTAGCAATTGCCTTAGGCAGAAGTTCAATATTCCTAAAGACTCTGTCGTTGTGTTCTCTCCATAACCTCCATATCACATGGGGGGCTATGATGTTCCACAGATGCTGATCCATAGGGACCTCTGATTTTCTCCACTGACTACATAAACTCTCCATGTTTCTGGGAAAAAGCCAGTTAATCTGCTAGCATTGTAATAAAAGGTTCCAAACTTCCCAAGCAAAGCAATAGCTAATGGCAAGATGAAAGACCGATTCCTTAGCTTTTTTACACAAGAAGCATCTATTTCTCAAAATCATGCCCCATTTCTAGAGGTTGTCTATAGTAAGAATTTTATTCTGCAAAACCACCAGAAGAAAATATTAATTTTAGGAATTAAACTTTTATCCCACACTTGAGCCCAAAAAGGGAGATGATTCGGTTGTTTCAGTAAAATCTCAAAACATGAAGTCACCGTGAAGATACTAGAAGGAAGAATACCCCAAAGAAACTCATCTTCTCTAGACTCCTTCACATTCTAGATCATAAGATCCAGCATCAAAGGCTTAAGCACTTCTTCCACAAGGGAGAGGTCAATCCATGAGCCATTCCTCCAGTAGTCCCTAACCTTGGCTCCAAATCTCTGAATGCATTGATTAATGAAAGGTTGAAAAGCAGAGATAGATCTAAGGGGACAACCTTTGAGCCAGCAATCCTCCCAAAACTAGATCCTTCTATCATTTCCTAGAAACCACTTAGCCCCTTAAAAAGCTTCCTCCTTAGCATTCTGAATACTATTCCAAATAAAAGAACCTTGCACTATCAAATCGGTTTCCTAGAATTCATAAATATGGGAGAAAGAGAAGAGATATTTTCTATAGATAATTTTATTCCATTCTCTTTTTTCCCCAAAAATTCTCCAAGTCTGTTTGGCCAGCAATGCCATATTGGTGACTCTTAGAGGGAGAATTCCCAGCCCCACCCCCACTTTTTAGGAGTACAAACCTTGTCTCGGGAAACTAAAGCATGTATCTTTTTGTCTTCCACTCCCAACCAGAAGAAGTTCCTTTGGATTTTTTCAATAATATCAACATGTTTAATAGGTATCTTAAAAATACTAAGAGCATAAATAGGGAGGCTTTGCAAAGAGGCCTTTAAGATCTAAAGTTTACTAGCTTGACTAAGAAGTGCACCTTTCCAACTAGCCAATTTCCTATTGAATTTGTCAACAATGCCAGCCCAAAAGTAATCCGAAGGTTTGAGACCAAGAGGTAGGCCAAGATAGGTAGTAGGAAAAGAGTCAATTCTACATCCTATGATTCTAGCAATTCTATACTACCTATCCCCAGGAGTGTTGATAAAAAATAAAGAGCTCTTATCCTAGTTAATGGATTGGTCTGAACCTAGAGAATAGCTAGAAAGAGCTTGTTTGATAGTCTTCGCTTCCTAGATAGAAGAGAAACCCATGATGATAGTGTCATCCACAAACTATTCATGAGAACAAGCACTAGAAGTCGAAGAAGGGGAAAGCCCTTTAAACAAACCAGTAGAGACAATCTTCTGAAGAAGATGCCCTAAACATTCAGCCAAGATTGAAAAAAGGATAGGAGAGACAGGATCTCCCTGCCTAAGACCCCTGGTGGGTTTTAAAAATCTAGAGGAGGAGCCATTGATCATAATAGTAGCAGTAGAAGTACTATTGAGCTGATAAATCAATTTGAGGAATTTGTCACTAAAACCAAAGGATCTCAACACCTTGATCAACAAGTCCCATTCCACTTGATCATAAGCCTTCAAAAGATCCAATTTAAAAAGAAAACCAAAGTTAAGAGAGACCTAAGTGGAGTGGATAGCCTCATGAACCTTCATAATTGAATCAAGAATCTACCTGCCAGGAACAAAACCACTTTGCTGAGGAGAAATAATCTGAGGAAGAATAACCAGCAAACGAGAGGTTAAAACTTTGGATAAAATTTTGTACATAGAATTACACAAGCTAATCGGTCTGAGGGAATCCACCGAATCAGCTCTAGGCTTCTTAGGAATCAAAGAAAGAAAGGTCACATTAATCTCTTTAAGCAAAGACCTAGATCCAAAGAATTCTCTAATAGCATTGTTGATATCCAAACCAATAATATGCAGAATTTTTGGAAGAAGAACATTGGGAACCCATCCAGCCCCAGGGACTTATCACCTTCAAAAGAGAAAATAGCAAACTTGACTTCATCTAGAGAAGGGATAGCAATAAGCACTTTGTTGGTAGTATCATTAACAATGGAAGGAATGGTTTCAAGAAGGATATTTTTATTCCCCACATCAAGATTAAGGTCTTTAGAGAGCAAAGAAGAAGAAAAATTAACCATAGCTTCAGAAATATCTTTATCATTGGTGACTTCCCCATCCTCCACTTTAAGTTTGGATATTCTATTAGTAGCTCTATGTTTTGAGGCCGATAAGTAAAAGAATCTAGTGTTCTTATCCCCAGCTTTAAGCCAAATAGACCTGGATCTTTGTCTCCAGTATTCTTCCTCCTTGGAAATGATATTATGCATTTTAGCAAGGATGCTCTCCTCCTTATCCCTCAGCTCCACCATCATTTGGATGGTGTTCTGAATAACATCGAGATCCCTTTTAAGTTGAATTTTGGATTTAAAAATGTCACCAAAAACTTCTTTACTCCACAACTTCACATTTTGTTTTACATTGAGCAGTTTCTTAACAACTCTTAACATAGCAGTACCTTGAATATTAACATTCCACCAATCTTTGTTATGTTGATCCAGCTCCGGATGATCATCCCACATCTTTTCAAACTTGAAGGGTAGGTGACCCTTCATAGTAATCGAATCAGCACTAAAACATATCGGGAAGTGATTAGACCCAATCTTTGAAAGGGATGATAGCCAGAAACCAAATTTTTTAAACCAGCACCCAGTGATCAGTGCACGATCCAACCTAACTTGGATGAGGTCTTGACCAATCCTTCTATTCGACCAAGTAAAATTGACCCCCCGAAGCTCCATGTCAAAAAGGGCTTGATTATTAATAAATTCCATTAGCTCAATTCTACCATCCAAATGAATCTGATTATCCACCCCACCAAACTTCTCATTGTCTTTTAAAGGATAATTGAAGTCACCAATAGTCAACCAGGGAAGCTCCTAGAAGGATTTTCTATGATTTTCAACTTTTTTCTAGAATTGGGATCTACCAGCTTTAGAGTTGGGGGCATAAATAGTAGTAGCAACCCATTCAAAGTCCATCTTAATATGAGAAAAGTTAATGCTAAGGTAGTTCAGATTTTCCATAATCACAGACCCCCAAATGTGATTCTGATTCCAAAAAATAGCAACCCCTCTCGAAGCCCCTTCAGAGCTAAAGCCAACCACCCCATTATTTTTTAAAACTCTAATTTTTTCCACCTTCTCTTTCCCCATCTTAGTTTCTTGAACAAAAATAATGTTAGGATTATGGTCTCTTACCAGATTCCTAAGAATGTCTTGCTTGTGAGGGGCATTGAGCTCTCTTATGTTCCACGAGATGAGCTTCATTTCTTAACCGGAATGCAGACTCCCTACATAGTAAGTTGCTTACCATCCACAATATCTTTTTTTCTTTCTCTTTCTCTGATCTCTTTGTTAGTATATCTTCCTTGTGTCTTTTTCTAAGATCCAACATCTTCTTTTAGCGTGGATCCCCCATCTGTTTTACTTCAAGTGGTGACTCCCTTGGAACCCAGTGTGATAGGTTCATGTTTCTTCTCTTTCTTTATTTGTTTCTTGTCTTTTTTAATAGTCCAGGGTCTATTCTTATCAGAGGGCTCATCTCCAGCTACAAGATCTTCATCACTACTTCCCAAAAGAGTATCAGGAACAAAAGAGGAGTCATCTTCATCAGATTTAACATCTTCAACAAGAACCTTGTCAATCGAGGGTCCTATCTGATAAACCTCTTCCAAAATAGGAACTAGCATCACCATTAGAACTGAGTCATCATCAGAAAGACTAGCACCCAAGGGATTTTTAGGAGGTTAAGAAAAAGTAGGAACCTCCTGGTTATTCTCATTATAGACAACATCCTTACAGGAGATAGCAACCAAATCTAACACATGGGAAACCAGTTCAGCCATTTCTCCCTCCTCTAACACTTGGATAGAGTTAGAATCCACTTTCTCCACTGATTCTTCCTTTTTACTGCTATTGTCACCTTTAACTTCCTTCCAGACTTGTCTACTCATCTTTTTAGGTTCCAAGTCTATTGGCAGAGAAACCTTAGGAGTTTTCTTTGGGAAATGTTTATCCCAATGACCCATTTTATGAAAAACAAAATAGGCGAATGGGAGCGACTTGAAAGTCACCTCCTATTTCCACTGACCTAGTTTAGAGTTGATGTTGATAACCGAGGGGAGATTGTCAAACTGACCAATATTAACACAAATCCTAGCAAAAATAAGTCTAGACTTGGCCGCCATCATAAGATCGATAGAAATGAGTTCTCCTCCAAAAGAGGAAGCTAAACCTTTGAAAACCCCCTCATTCCAATATTCTAGGGGAAGCCCAGGAAATCTAACCCAAACAGGGGTCGCCATAAAGAAATTATCAGAATAGTTCCAGTTGGGAACCCATTTGTGAAAATCCACATGATCGAAAAAGGGATAACCTTGGCAGAAATCTACGTTCTTAGATGATGGGCCTATAGATAGTAGGGCTCACTATGTTCAAACAAGGGATAACCTCACTGCATTCACCTAGATAAGCTTAGTGGAAATCTGCATTCTCAAGGTAAGTTTATCACTTACCTTCATGAAATGAAGGTAAGGTTATCGCTTCATAGCTGTTCTACCAAACATCTAGGGACCACCACACAATACATAGTCCTGATCTTCCTTATTTGAGAAAGAGAATGATAGAAAGCCTTTTGGAAGGGCCGCAATATCAACATGGCCTTTCAATGCCCATTTTTTCTTAACAAAAGATCTAACTGCCTCAATATTAGGACGAGGGCCCAGAAACTTACCAACCAATGTAAACTCCATGGTTGAAACAGATCGATCCACCAAAGAATCTAGAACAAGAATAAAAACTTCTCCTTCTTGAATAAATGCCTTAACCAGTTCTTTAGAGGACGTGGTGTTTTCCTCCTTTCTCGCTCCCACTAGATCTCACCACTTTTTTAGACTATGAGGGTTGACTTCAACATCGACAGAGCTGGAGATGCCTTTTGACCCCACTTGTGGGTCCTTTGAAGAGGTAGCCTCAATGCTCAACACTTAGAAGTGGGAGAGGGCCCCTCTCCTAACACAGCTTCACACACAAGAGAAGCCCCATTTGACACTACCTTCAAGGGGGTACCCATGACACCCCTGGATGGGGAAGAATTCCCCTACCCCAACAAAGAAGGATCTGACATTAGTAATACCAAATCTAGTACTGGCGAAGAAGGCATCCCCAGAACCATAGGCCCTTCACCAGTACAATTTCCAGAGCCAACACTTGTAGCCGCATCGCCATGGCCTACCTGTAGTTTGAAAATCCTTTCCCGCTTGAATCCTCTCCTTTCCCACTCAAATCCTCTCCCATTGTTTTTCTATTAAAATTATTGTTTCTATATTTGAAATTTTGTTTATGATACCCCTTTTTCCCTAATATATAAACAACTTTAGTAGTAAAAATAAATAGTGAGATTCATAATCATCCAATAGTCTGAAGTAATCCCATAAACTGGCTTCTCATCACTATTGCTCCTTTCACTCCTATAATATAGTCCTCTCAAGAAGGACACTTTGGGTAGAATAGATAGTATATATGATGGTTGAAAATATTCTCATCAATTACTATTCTTTTCTCTACAAAATAATTGACTCCTGATGACCACACACAAAGATAAATGTCTCATGCCAAGTAACAACACACAATAATATTACCTGTAATAGTTGTAAAAATAATTTGTGTTCAAATGAATCTAATTATATGAATCCTTCAGTATGTTTAATAACATATACATACAAATATTAACCTCAATTAGTTCCATAACTTCTCACACAACATTTGGTTCATCTTTAAATACAAAATACTCACACAATAAATAAATCTGTGTAACTTTACAAGTAATGAAGTCAACAATAAAGTCTAATAAAATCATGAGATGCCAAGAATGATACTCCCAAATCCAATGATCAACCATTCTACTAATTACAAACCCATTCAATCCATTCCTTCAATATTACGCATGTAGACCTAATATCCGGTAATGACCTGCAAAAGATCTTCACATCAATTACAATAACTTACCTCATTGTAATTACAGGAATACACCATTAAAATTACTTGAGTTCTACCATAAATTTTTAACACCAATAAGAAATAATCTTAATAATAAAATCATTATTATGCAATTAACTCATGCCACCCTCTCCTATAGCGAGCCTCCCAAGCATTTATTGACATTGAAAGAGAAGGTGTGTTGGATAATTATTTTGTACCTCTATATTAGTGGGATTCTTAATAAAGTTCTTGTTTGTTATCACATTGATATTTTGGACAAATCATTTTACATTATGTTCTGTACCATGTTTCTTTCCCTTTGATATTAGTTCTACATGGTATTGTAGCACTTTAGGAGTGAAATTTCATGTTTATATTTTATCCTTGGTATATAAGATCTTGATGCTTACTCTATGTATTATTTCTATTGTGCTCTTTGGTTCAAAATCTTCATATACTTAGTGACTCTTTATATAAGAAGTTGTTAAAGAAGACAATTGATATACATTTAGTTCCTAAAAGTTGTAGATATGTGACATTCATATGTCATTATAGAAAAAAGGAATAAATCATCATGCTTTTGTTTTTCTTTGGTTTTATTTATATCTTGAAGTTACTATTGAACCTCTTGTACATGACTGATTGGTTCAGATGATGCATGGATTTATTGCTTAAACATTCAATTACTTCCCTTCATGATCACTTTTTGTGTATAGTAGGGTCACATTCTCTAATGAACATGTGTGATTTTTGGATCTTATGTGACTACATGTTTTTTTTTTGTGAAGATACAATGGTTGTTATAAGTACCTTTGACTCATCTTATACATTTTTGTTTTCAAAAGATCCTGATATTTCTTGGTGCTTATACTCATATTATTGTATTGTACTTATGCTCCATTTATGGCCATGTTTCATTGATTTTATGCAGCATCTCTTTGTCTCTTGATGTAACCAGAGGGAGAGAGCTTTGGTATTTTTCCATCAAGGCCAAAGGGGGATTTTGTTGTCCCCTCATATTTATTTCCCTTGATGTCAAAGCCACAAATCCTAGTCATTGAACATTAACAGGTACACTTGAACATATCTTAGAAATGTATCTTTGGTTGGCACGTTCTTGGACATGTATATTTGGTTGGCACATTCATAACATAGGCATATAGTTGCATATATTTAAGTTATGGTTCTTGTATTAGTTTAGTGAATAGATGTATAGTTTGGCTCAATGTTGAAACTCACTTACACGTTGCATAGATGATCTATTCAAGGCTATTTTACTTTTTGTTCACTATTCTATTTTTAGTAGATTTGACACATTACATCTTTGTGATATTATAACATTGACACTTTTATATGCACTTGTTTTTTAATAAGTATTGATGCCTTGTTATCCTTTTTCTAATAATACATTGATCACTTATTATAAACAAGGTATATATAGATATTAATGATCTAATATTTACAAGGATAGAATAATAATATATGACATCCATGAGATCATTATCTTTTCACATTACATTTGGATATTATAGGCAATGGTATGATATTTGATATATAACAATTTTTATTTTAGTGTTACAATGACACTAAAAATCATACTTTGACATCTTCTGATTTGAAAATACAGTGATATGTATGTTAAATTTTCATGACTATTGAATATTGAGATCATGGTTTTGTAAATTAGTGACCATAGTATACATGGTACAATTCTATGAAGTGTGATCATAATATTTTATTCAATGCATGAGTTTAACCACTCATTACATGTACATATATAGAGACAAGAATAGAAAATTGATACCATGATATTAGGTTGACTTATTGGCATGCTTGAGTAAATGATTAGAGACAACATCATCAACAAGGACATAAAGGTCTTTGGTATTCAAAGGAAATATGTAATACTCACTGAGACATTATCATTTTCTAAATACACATGCATGGGTCTTTTCAAAGTCATGATTAAGGTTTGACATTTGAAGGTTATTATGATGCATTAGGGTATTAGAGGAGACTATTTCACTTAGAATAATTTTGATATTTGTAAAACTTGGTAAGCTAGGGCACATGCATTGATAGTTGCAGTAGTTTGAAGACACAATGAAAATGGAGTTGGAGGGGAAAATAGTTAGAGTTAAAGCACATTCATTTTCAAAATGACACTTGAACCTAGTAACAATATTTTGGTTTTGTGTTTTGAAGGATTTTGATCACTATTGTTGGTAAATATATTTATGAATAAATTTTTTTTACTACTCTATGATTATTAGTAATATGGCTTATGGTTTTGGGCATTTGGAAATATACGGTTTTGATTCACTGTTATATTTCAAAAGTAGTTAATTTGTTATGGTAGTTTCTCTATTATTTAGTTTTCTATATACTAAGGGCTTTCAATATTTGAATGTATGAGAATGAGAACTATAAAAAAGACAAAGTGGGGTTTTTTGGTTTTTGAAGAAAACATTCATGAGGGTTTTCCATTTCTTGAAATAAGAAGGAAAATGGAATTTGTGTAAAAGGGAATGAGGGTTTTCATTCTTTAGATATATGATCTATGAGACATTAATGGGATTTTCTATCCTATTCAAAGTTTTTGATTAAGTAAAATAGGTTTTATAGGGTGCCTGAAGCCCACTACAGAGTAATTAAAAATAGATAAACGAGATCAGTTCATAGCTAAAGTTTTTGCAATCCAAGGGACAAGCCAAAGAAAGGCTAGACATGAAACATCCACAAAAAAGAAAAGATAGAACTAAACAAAAAGATAGGTACAGGGGACTGAGTTAAACTAGGCTCTTGAGCATGACAAAAGCATTGCATTCGAGAGCCTCCATCAGCTTTTATGTCTCTTTAAAATTTTGGATATCTTGAGAATCATGGGAGACATCCTTCTCCTTGTTTTCTTTGTTCTGGCTCTGGTTCTTTTACTTGGGCCCTCGCTTGGCTTCTTCTTCCCTTCCTCTGAGTCCTCTTATCAACCTTGCAGTCCATTTTGTTGATTATCAGCTTTATGTGGTCGTTGGATGCTTTGAGGATGCTAAAGTTTTGCTCGGCTATACCCTTTAGGGTTTCCTCTAGACTGATCATTGTTTATTCCAGGTGCTAAACCCTTGCCTCCAAGCTTTGCTTTCACTCTGTGGTCTAGTGATCCTTGTCATCAGTACTTTGAATTTTTTCTTTGAGGTCTTCAATTTCATGGAAGAGCCATTTGAAGGACCTGTACTGATCCAGCATGCTATTCTTAGTGTTGTTGAGGAAGTCCAAATTTGTTTCCCTAGCTTTATCGCTTAGGACCACCAGAGCGGGATCAATCAACTCCTCCTTGGGACATTGCCTTCAGTGTCCTCTAGAATTTTGGGGAAAATGGCCTCACTTATGATCCCCATTTTCACTGTGTTGATGTTGAAGTTCCTCGAGACCTTTTTCCCTTTTCCTAATGTGTGATATTCCCCTCTGGAATTATCTTCAGAGCTCTCAAACCTTATAGAAGACTGAGTGGAAGGATTACCCTGTTCTTCTTTGAGGTCCTCAGAAATAGGGTTATGGGTCTCATTTTTGGCTCCAGGTGAGGCCTGAGGAGGAAGGAAGTTATCATCACTAATTGTGAGGTCAACAAAGATGCGACCCGAGCAATCCCTCAAGGTGTTGAGGTTTTACCCAATGGCCTGATCTAACATTTTTGTGGCTTCCATTTTTTGATTTCTCTCCTCATCATCAGTAGCCATGTCTTCCTCATTTTCATTGTACTCATCATCTGAGTTTATCTCCTTTCTGTCCTACTTTTTGGGGGGGTTTTCAATTTTTATAGCACTCGAAGGTCCTTCTTAGATGGGGATGTCTTTTTCAATTTATTTTGCTCTTCTTCCTCACTTTCCATAGAGAGATTGTCCTTAGAGTTGCCCAAAGGGATGTAGTCCGAACCTGAATCTTTGCTGATAGCTTTCTTGTCCTTAATTTCCTTACCTTGAATTTGGGCTTTGAAGTAATCATAAAGAAAAAGTAACAAACCTTCATGCAAGGCAGGGTTAGCTATGTTTTTCTCTCTAAAGCCATTAATATTCTCATTTATAGAGGAGTAGAGATAAAATGGAATGGAAATATTTTTTTCATGCCTAAAGTGATTCAGCAAGACAAAATGGTAGGTGTGGATTCTATCAAACCTGATATCTAGAGTGATGTAAGAAATGAGTGCCTTGAAAACAAACTACCACTTCATCTTCAAACTCACAGGCTAGTAGTATGTTCCCGTATTGGTGATTTCCTTCTTCTCCTAGTCATTTCTAACAAACTCATTGACAACATTGTCAAAAATTTTACAGTCTCTGTAGAATCTTTTTTCAACAATGGGGATGCCAGAGACCATAGAGATCACTTCCTCCATGAAAGTGAAGGACTTTCCCTCTATCTCCACCATCCCTTTGCTCCAACTTTTAACAAAAATTTTGGTGATCTCCTTTCTGTAACCATAGAGTCTTTCGATGAAGGTGGTGATTTCTCCTTTCTGAACGGCGTTCCAAACTTTAGTTTGATTCTTCCACTTCTTGTTGTCATTCTCTGGGTCCCTTCTATGCCTTTCCCCTACCATGGTGGTAGTCTAGGCTCTGGTTTCTCTCTGTTTCAACAAAAAATTAATGCTCTCCATCTTTCTAGCTACCTTAATACTTTTCTTTCTCGAGATATGCCTTTGGAGAAAATTGTAGTTATTGGGAAAGGAGACCTAGAAAGCATGCAGAGAGGACATGTAGTTATTAATCTTTATGTCCCTCCGTAGCTTGTCATTAGTTAAATTCCTCCTCCAAAAGACCCCTTCGCTATCATTATTATCTTTAATCATAACTTCAGTACTTTGGAGTCTATCCACATTTGGAAAATCCTCTGCATCACCGGTGAGATCTTCGGCATGGGCCCAACTCTTGTTAGCTTCCTTGTTGGCTACCAGAATAGCAATCTGGTCACCGTCCCAGGTGGCGTGCCTTGACACGTGATGAAATTAGCCTACAATAAGTTGAATATTTTTGACACTTTGTATAAAAGAGTCAGCTTTTGGCCAGAGAAGATTGACCCCTATTTTAGGGGTCGTGGTGAGTTGACCCAGGATCCCATTGGCCTCTCCATGGAGATTGTACCAACCAGACTGGAAAAAACTACCTCTGTTGTTCTTATGAAGCACATCCATGGCTGTAACTTCTTTGTAGATAAATACATAATAAATTTGAGAAGAAATCCATAGGTTGGTTTCCTCAAACTTAACCATCTAAGTAATAGTTTATTGGTGAAATAAGATGAAAGATCTGTGATAATTGATGATGTTACTTGTGACTTCCTGCTTGAGTGAGCTCAAGAGCCCACAAGGGTTTCTTGAAGTGACAAACATTACTTTCTTGCGGTGCAAGCTACCTGGATGGTTTTTGAGTCCCATCCATGATATTCTTACTAGATTCTTCTTGCCTAATCTGACTTGCTTTCTTTCTACCAGGGGATTTCAATTTAGCCCTGACATTAGCTTTGTTTCTGCTCCTAGTTACTGTAGGAGAAACTGGTGAGGGGTCTCTGCTTTTGGTTCTCTTCTTATTTTGAACCTTAGACCAGCCATCCTTAACATCTTTGTATTTTTCAAAGAGCTCCTCCATTTTGGTAAGCTACCTTGGGGAGAATGTGCCCAGTAGTTCTTTCATTTATAGAACCTTGTTTGTTTCCTGTGTCTCGAAGCAAGGGTAAGATTCTTGAGATGGGATGCCCTTAGGTTTATCCCTACTCAGACTGGAGAAGCTTTCTTCCAATAGGGGTTCAAGAGAGTCTGGAACAATGGAGATGAAGATAGACCCAGGGCACGAGTCTCCACCTTCTGCTAGGAATTTTTCTTTAGTTTCTTCCATGGTGTCTTGCTGAATATTGACTTCCAAATCTATGCCTTCTAGAGGGGGGAGCTCCTCTATGAGTTCTATTTTGTCTTCGCTGATCATCTCTTTGGTGTAATCATTTTTTCTTGGCTCCTCTTCTATCAATTTGTTCTTAGCTTCCTGAGAGTCAAGGATCTCAGGAGTGGTCTCTAATTCATCCCTTTTTTCCACACTCTGTGAGTATTGGCCTCTGTGCCATGTTGAGAGTTAGTGTTCTCCTTGGTTGGGTTAGAATTATCGCCTAAAGTATTATTGCCTAGTTTTTTCTTTCTTTTCTTTCTCCACTTTCAGGGACGAAGGGCATATTTTAGCTTTGTGTCCTGCTTTCTTGTAGAGGAAACAAGAAAAAGGGACACTTTCGTAATCCAGCTTCTGAACATGTGTGCCCAGTTTGGATCGAAGAACTATTATTTCCGGCATGTCTTGGCCCTCTACCACGCCTATGTAGATCCAAGCATAAGTTAGGTGACTTCTAGCAATAGTAACAGGGTCTATCGAGAGAAGGGAGTCGAAGGAGTTGGCTATTCCATTGAAGATGTCTTCAAACCAGTATTCCAGAGGAATTTTTGGGAGCCTTCCCCACATCGGGGCTTGGACAAAGAAAGAGTCATTAAGATCTAGCTTAGGAGTCCATTTTTGCAATGTTGGGGTTTTCTTTCCTATAGACTAGGTGCCTTCACAAAGGATTTTTTCTAAGTCCTCCATATATGAGAACTCAAAGGATAGAAATCCCTTAGCCATAGCTTTGACAAGGACTTGGCCCTTTAAATCCCATTTCTTCTTAGAAAAAATCCTAACAATATCTATGTTAGGTCTAGACCCCACAAATTTTCCAACAAGGGTGTGGTCCATAGATGTTATATTGTGGTCAACCAGTTCATTAGGGATCCCTATGGCATATTTTCCTTTCTCCTTGTCAGATAAATCCTTAATAGAAGGAAAAGAGGACTTGCCTATGGGTTTTACTCCGAAGAGAGTTGACCACCTGCGATTGATGGCTTTTTCATTCTGATCACTCCCTTGGGTCTTCCCATCCTCCACCCCTACTTCCTTTCCTAGGTCTTCCTTATTCTCTGGACCCTCAGGGTCATGATCTATAGGGAATCCATCGCCTGTAGAGCCCATAGCCTGCAACCCTAGAATCCCGCCCATAGAGCCCACAGCTTGCAACCCTAGAATCCCACCCATTTTTAATTTGAAAAACCTCCCACTCCCACTTGCTCACTCGACATTCCGCTCGCTTCCTATTTAGATGATAGTTCCTATCCTATTCAAAGTTGATACACTCTATTTTTTTACAATAAAGATATATCTCAATGAAAATTCATTATCCTATTATATATGCTATAGAAGACATTATTTTTATAACTTATGATGTCAAAAATTATAATTTATAAATTTTTTGATTGAATTTAAACCTGAACCTCAAGGCTAATAAGATATTTAAGAAGGTGGCGATACATTGTAAAACCGATCTCATACTCCTTTTATTCAATTTCATTACTTTGATTTTCCAGTCATGCACATTTTATCCTCAAACTAAAACTACGATTATGAGAGAGGGGAAAGGAGAGAGGGACAGAGGGAAAGGGGAAAGGGAGAGAGATTGAGCTAATGGAAAGGAGGAGAAAGGGCATTAAATATAATTGTCCACATAATTGAAACATCAAGTCAACAATCTTCTCAATCAAATAATATAACTACTTCTTCTATAATTTCTTTCAAGTAGCATGGTGAATCCACTCTAAAATTTTGTGTGTGTGTGTGTGTGTGTGTGTGTGTGAGTGAGAGAGAGAGAGAGAGAGAGAGTAAATATAACTAAATATAATTAAAACATCAACTCAATAGTCTTATCATTTAGGCAATTGAACTACTCCATATATGGTTTCTTTCAAAGAAGCATGGTGAATCCACTTTAAAATTTTGTGAGCTAAAGATTTCAAACTACTTGTCATGGCTTATGTTGATACCTACAATTATGTTTCTAAAAACCCTCAAAATATACATCTCTAAGATGAGAAATTTGTATGGGGAAAATGAAACAATGGAAAACCCAATAGTGAAATCTTTATTAAAAATATAGGGTTCCAAGTGGCATGTACTCCATCTATACTCTTTTGGGAACTCTTCCATAATGCACATATTTTCCTTCTATTTGGTTCACCTAACATTCTCACCATTTTCAAAGCTACACAACTTAGTGATTGCCAAGTTTATTGTTTGTGAAACTAGATATAGCCATGTACCCCCAAGGAAATCAATTTCATTGCAATTATCCATCTTATCAACTTATACAGTCACATTGGGGATGCCTTAGGTTCATTAGGAAAACCCTCTTTCCATGAATGTTTCTTTTTGAACTAGAAGAGAAGAAGAGTTATAAGACCTACATCTTCACATAGTTAGTCCATGAGAGCTAGTGTATTTCCTGTTCAATGTTGTCACACCTTGACTTGGTTTATAGTAAAAAAAATGCAATCATGTTTCCTTTGTTTTTTTTTAGAATATTTATTGTTTCTTTGGTGTCAATGACTTTTAGAAAATTTGTGGTCATAAAAATACAAGTGGGTTATGTTAAATTCAAAAACTTGATCACGATTTTTAATATTATTATTGTGATCATAGTTTTAATTTTAAAAAATTGTACACATTATGGCTCATATTTTCTGAGCCTTAACACATTTAGGTTATTTGAATTTTCAAATAACCCAAATACATTAGTATGATTTTTTTTTTTTTTTGGTGAATGGTCACTTTTTTGTTCACCATCTTGGTGCACATGCCTAATAAGATGGGCTTAGTTGAAGGTAGAAAGAGTTAACCCAGGAACAAAGAAGTTGATTGATGAAATAAAAATTATAATTTAATTGGAATGAATTTATTAGGATTTTTAAGGTTCTAAAATTCTAATTGTGTATGTTTAGCAAAATATTTTGACCGAATGAAATAAATTTTGATGCCAAGCAATCTATTCCTGAAGTTTTAACTTCTTAAGATATTCAAATTCTTGAAGAAATTAGATTTAGAACATTTGATTAGCTTTTCTCTTTGTTTTTGTAGGATCAAAGCTTCTGATTAGGTGAATAAGAGTAGGTAATGATCATCCTTTTTTCTTTTTTTTTAAATGAATAGTTACAGTTTTTCTTATGGGAATCTAGGCCCTAGGGGAATAGTGGAGTTGAATAGAATAGTACTAATTTACTTCACTCATTTTTTCTTCTACTGTGGTGTTTGGTACTAATAATCAAATGGAGGCTAAAGTCATCCTTTTGGTCTCGCTTTAAACAATATAAGGCTTTAGAAATATTTTTTGGAGATTGACATCTCTTTTTGAGTAGATTCTCCTCCTTCCATTAAACTTTGATCCTACCTTCATTTTCATATCACTAGAGAATGAAATGCTATTGCAACTATTTGGTCAAATGGACTTTGTTGTCAATGACATTTGGAATGTTATAGATCACAAGTCTTTGTCTTTTACTCAAACTTCATAGTTTCTTAAGCTCCTTCATAATGAATTTGTTTAGTGATTAAGATCTTTTTTTTAAAAGATTTTTCATTTTCTTGATTTCATAGATTATTTTAAGTTTTAAATAATTTTTAAAAGTGTGACTTTATATAAAACATTTTTAAATTTGTAATCTTTTGACCTTAATAATATTTTTGTCATTTTTCTTAGTACTTTATTATATTTATTTATTATATTCTCAAGATGTTTGTTCTCCTTTTAGACCTTATTTAGTTTCTTCTTCTTTTCTCTTTTAGACATTTTTCAATGATTTTCCCTCCTCTTCCTATCTTCTTTAAGTTCCATGTACTTCCTTTGTCTTTCTCCCTCTTCTTTTTAGTATGTCTTGATCTACAACTTACTATTTTGCCCTTTCCTTATGCATTCTTTCATCCTAACAACTGATTATAAAGTGTGATACAAAATGTTGATGTAAAAAATTTCCACACAATCAAATCTAGAAACAATAGAAACAATAAAAGATCAGTATAATAGAATATTGTAAAAATTTAATATCTATCTATATATAAGGAAAATAAAAACTTCAGTGACAGTACCGCAAAGTTATTTTAATGTTTTTTTTTTTTAAATTTAAATTTTTGTTTTTGGCTATGCATACCGCGTTTCTTGACTCTAGAAGGCGGTATGGGGGCTGTGACAGGGTTCGCTTCATACGAGATGACCGCAGATTGAATTGAGCATAGATTGACTATATGTTAGGTGATCACGAGAAAAACATGTAAAATCGTTAAGTAATCTGCCAACCGTGCAAATAATCAGCGAATCTGAACCGTAATTAGACTCAGATTCCGTCGTTTTTGTTGACTATGTGATAGTGCTCTATTAGGCAATAATTTTACAGGGGAAAACAGAGCACTCAATCATGTCAACAATAGTAAATCGTAATTTCACTACGTTTTTTTAGTCGTCTTTGTGGGGAATTTGCCATCTGAGTGGAATTCGCCAAACTTAATCCGTAGGAGGCGGCTGTCACCATCACCTACTAAGGTTGGCCATGAGGGTGAAGTCAACCTCTGATCTAGGCTGAATAGTGATTTTATTCAACAGGGAACTATAGAAAGGCGTGCCGTAGGGCCCTACCCGCCAATATCCCCCTAACTTCCATGATCGTTTCCCATCTATTTATAACCTGAATTGCTCCTTGTATTGAATCACATCTTCTTCTCTTCTGTAAGCTGTCAAAATGGATTGCTCAGCGACTGCATCAAAGAGAGTGCCGCTAATTCTGGCGGCTTTGCTAGTCTTGTGGACTGTTACGGTTGAGTCTGCGTCGGAGGAGGGCGAGATATACGCAGCATGCAACGTGGTGAAGTACTCCAACGGCTCCGAGTTTGATAACAACCTGGAGGCGCTCTTAAAAACTCTGAGGGAGAAAGCAGCTATCGTGGGCTTCGGCGCTTCTGTTTATGAGCGGGAGAAGCCGAACCAGCTGTCGGGGCGCCTCCAGTGTAGAGGAGATTTGTCTTCCGCCGACTGCGCCGCGTGCTCAGTGGAGGCAGTGAAGGTCGTCCGCCGCGACTGCCCAAACGCCATTGGCGCGCGTGTTCAGCTGGAGCATTGCTTCTTGCGCTACGAGAATTACAGCTTTCTCACCCAGTTGGACACCAACTTCTGGTACGGGCTCGTCAACGTCAATAACAATACGGCCACCAATTTTAATAGCGCCGCTCGCAGTCTTTTGGCCGATGTGTCGAGTAAGGCCCCCGCCAGCCCTATCAAGTTCGCCCTGGGATCGTCCGTTGTTTCTTCTAATTTGACAATCTATGGCATGGAGATGTGCTGGCGAGATATATCGAGGAATGACTGCGCGGCCTGCCTTTCCAAGGGAATTGAACAGCTCTTCGGCTGCTGCAGCCAAAGAGTCGGTGTTCAGATTTTCTTGGGCAGCTGCACCCTGCGCTATGAAACTTATCCGCTTGCCAAGCTCTATTAGAGTTTGACCCATCTATGAGACTCGCTTTCTGTATGTGCGGTGAACATGGGAAGCTTACTCGCTAAATAAAGTAATAGTATTAAGAATAATGAAGTCAAAGGTGAGATAGATGGCTGGCCTTTATAAACTTTATGTTGCAGGCTTCGAACATGAATCAAAGAAATCAAAAGAGTGTATCAAACGGATTTTCTATTTCACTAAATGATAACAATTAGAACCTTGTGGGAAACATGGAAAAATTATTAGTAGCATATAAAGCAAAGCAAGAGATTAAGAGAAGACTTCGGTTATAACAAAATGATTATTTGCTTCAATGACGGTGGGTTGCTCGGCACTGTCTTCGTGATAGAGAGCTAAATTGGGAAGCTAAAAAGTTTAAAATTTGGTATATTAAGTTTTATAATAGATAGGATATTTTGATAGTTCAAGTAGATTATTGATAAAAAATTTTAAATAATTTTTTAATTATTTATAGAATTTTCTGAATGGAATTTTATAATTTATTATGAAAATTAAAAAAAAGTATTTTTAGATCAATTTATAGATCGTTAAGTGTGATAATTGAGTTAGGAAAAAAGAATTGTATACTTATGATACATATATTCTATTCATTTTACTACATTATTGTTTGTTAAATCTTTCATCGTGTCTATTTTTAAAATTCAACTATACTATAATAAGTATTGATGAATAATCACTTTACCATAAAGCTCCTTAAAACTAAACATAATTATATCATTGTACTATGAATACATTTTAAGATATAAACTTGTGACTAGAATTCATAGTAATACTCTCTATAGAATTTGGTAATATTACCTTATATATACAATTTTACTAAATCTCATAAAAAGGTCTTTTCCTTAGCATTTTCTTTAGTTGATCAATAATGTTTTAAATTTTGTGTTGGTAGAAGACAAGATAGGTGTGTGAGACATGCCAATCTAAGTAGTGGATAATAGTTGTTTATTTGAGTTTTCTTCTCTAACTATCCCATTATAGGTATCATCAGTAGTGTGATAGGGAAAAGATGTATCTTTAAGTATAAGTGGTTTAGTAATGTAAGAACTAGGGAAGTTTTATTCATAAGAAGAGGTTTAAATAAAAGATGAAATTATATTGATAATTATTGGATAATATAATTTTAATATTCCATGATAAAATAAATGCTGATGGATCATTTTCAACTCATGTAAAATTCTATAGAATTCATGATTCTATGCAGCATCTAAAAAATAAGTTTGTTTCATGTTATAATCTTCCCTTGTTTACATAGTAAATAACATTATATAAAGAAACTTTGTTAATAGATGAGACTAAAGTAGATTATATCATGTGCATCAATGTAATAATCAATTATAATAGATGCACAAAATTCAAGAAAGACTACAACATGCACATTCATGATGCATGCAACCAACTTCAAGATTTTGCACTTCGACTTTAATAATAACATTACCAACAATTACTTTAACCTTTCCTCATTAAGTTCAAGTTCCATGTGGTAGAAAATTATCTATAAAAATAGATTTGGATTTGATACACATGTTGAACTAACTTTTTTTTTCCTCCACATGATTATGCCAACTAAGAAGCAACATACATGGATCATTATTTAGCACAACCTTGGCAGCATGGGAAGAATTTTATATGCATGAGACTTGTTACCATATTATGGAAGTATTACGTAACAAAAATTTATGTAAATACACTTCACTTTATAGTCTTTAAATTCTTTTACAAATAATTAATATTTTTGACATATTTTGATCTAGTTTGCTTGTACTCTAAGGTGATTTCAAAGCTTGCCTCAATAATTTTTTTCATACTAGATGAAAGTAACTTATTTCTCTCCATCAAATCTAAAATAATTTATACATCCCCATCACATCAAAGAATCATGAACATCATATTCTTTGTATTATTTGGAGGACCTATTTTTGTTATGATGCTTATCTATTAAGCTTCTACACTCAAAAACCTTATATAAGTTAGTATATCTATTAGCATTATTTAATAATCTTGTTGCTACACACAATATCATCCTCCTATTTTACGTAGAAACTTGATGACTAGTATACAATATTAAAGAATGATCTCATACCACTAGTTATTCTAAGAATGACTGATAGAAATATTGTAGTGATTGCATTAGCATTGTGACCATCATAAGGATGAAAAGTTGAGTGTTCCATAGAGAAAGAAATTTTTAAAATGCTCTTAAAAAAATTATTGACATCTCAAGATCAAATTGGTTTAAAATCAAAAGTAGCAATTACAAATATGTAGTTTTCTCATGTAGCTATAATTTACTGAACTCCTTTATAGATACACTAAATCAAAGGAAAGAAACATCTATACTTTACAAGAGCTACATTAGGGCTTTCATATAAAATATGATGTTTCCACATTGTTGTTTATATATTTATGGAATCGATAGAAGACAAGGCTCTTAAATATCCCTCTCATGATCATGTGTACAAAATTAGTAGGTATATAGTTTAGATCCTCACTCAATCCATTAAAACACTAATCCAATCCTATATTAGTTGTAACTTCCTATTACATATATCATTGGTTACATGAAGGATCTTACAATAATTATTATTCTCCATGAGAGAATATATTTTTCATTACCCATTGATTAATATCTAGATTATTATAACTATTTTCCTTTTAACCAGTAGGAAAAAATATACTTAATTGGTGAACCATATAAACTATGAAGTATAGGTAAAAGTTCATAAGAACAATCAATTACTTTCTATGCACTTCCTTATAGAATAGTATAATTGATAGTTTGTATTCATGTGAAGAAATTGTTATGTCAATAGTATAAGCTTACAACTCTCATAAAACTTCAACCACATAGAGAAATTATAGCATCACTTTGATGGTTGATTTCTTAGTTTGAATACACCAAATGAATGCCATGAAATAAATCACTTTAAAATATTTTTTTAAATAATATATATTATAATCCTACATAAGAAACTTCAATATTATAAACCAATAAGTCACTTCTCCATTTAGAAATATTGTCAACATCATAAAGCTATTTTTACCTATGAATATGTCTATGTTATAACTCTTGCATATGTAGATCAATTGATCCACAACTTCAATGATAACCCCTTTTGGTATTGGAGTATAAACACCAAATTCACTATCTTTTGTAGGCATTTATAATAAATATATGATCAAAACAATAATCACTTCAACATACTTTCAGTCTCTTCTACTTCTTAGGTATAATTATAATAACTTTAGGTTTCATTGAATTTTGAATTTCAAGAATATTATGACTTCACATTTTTAATTCATTAGTCAGCATGCACATTATCAAGCCATATCATATGTGAAACTTTTTTTTTTCATTAGGACCTATATGTATCTTTCTAGCATATTGAGAATATTGCTTTGCAAGAAATGGTTAAGAATATAGTAGCTACACAATGGTTTGGCACAACTAACATTTTTTTTAGATCAACATTACTTATGATCTCCATACTATACACTAAACATTCTTGCATCTTTCTAGGCTTGTTATGTAATGATTGAAATGCAATAATTTCTCACACCTTAGTCAAGGCACATATTTTTTAGTTTATAATGATTAAAAGATAAAATAGTGCACAATTTTTTTAATTTTGAAATGTTGATGCAAATTGTAATGATTGTTTTTTGTGGGTCTTGATTTTCATGCAATGCTCTATTGATGTGGTGTTGTATTCATGATGTTCATTGAATAATGAGCTATGAAATAGCTAAATAAATATGTAATTTTTTATGCAATCAACTTAAAATTAACAAAAAGTGGATCCAAAAGTGCTATGATATATCAAATATTAAATTGTTTTATTTAGAATAAAAACATATTATCTATTCTACCATTTAATACCATTATATCTTTTTCTTCTCATTTTCATATGTTTCTTTCTTTGTTCCTTATAAATAAGTAGATGTATAAATATAAGATTAAAGGATGTAATTATAAGAAATATATATTTTTAATAAAATTTTATTTAATTTTATTTGAACAAACTTATATAATTCTATTTGAACAAACTTATTTTTAAATATAATTAAAATAAATTAAATAAAATATATTTAATAGAATTTGTTTCTTACAATAATAAGATTAACTAATATGTACACACATAATTATAAGAGATATTCTTAGATGAGGCATCTATATAGTTGTAAGCAACAAATACATATACATATGTTAGCGCTTGATAGTTAGGTTTGTTTTAAGTTGGTTAATCTATTATGCAACTAACATAACCTATTTCTATTTCTTTTTATACAAATCCTCTGTATGATCGAGGCACTTCAATACGATTCAAGTCTGTTAAAGCTTTCATTTGGTATCAGAGCTTTTACTAGGTGAAATTGTAGTCTAGGCATATCTCTACAGATTGGTAATGCACTACACTGGGCACTGGAACTTCTGCAGACATATAACGGTCTCTGTAGATTGGAAACACACTAGCAATGGAACCGCTATAGGCATGTAAAGATTTCCATCTCTTTACATTTCATGCTCGTTCAACCTATTCACAGAATGTGCATCAATTATTAAACCAACTTTGGTGTTACCCGCAGCCAGTCGTTCCATAGCTTCTCCTCAGAAGTTGTGGTGATATTTGTGCTTGAATGCTCCTCAAGATATGGTGATCGTGCTCCCAGAACGGTCCAACTTTGGTGTTACTCGCAGCCAGTCGTTCCACAGCTTCTCCTCAGAAGTTGCAGTGATATTTGTGCTTGAATGCTCCTCAAGCTGTGGTGATCGTGCTCCCAGAATGGTGATTGTACTCCTTTTCTCATTCTATTTTTGTCAGTCTATTTTCCAAATGTCAGCATCTTCTGATGATACTTGTAGTGTTGCAAGCAATCCTGGAATGCAATATGCTACGGATGATAATATTGGTTTTTATTTTGCCTTGATTGATGCTCTTCACAACATTGGAAATCTAGAATTTGATGCATTGATTCGGAAAGGGCTCCTCCACTGGTTTCTGTTTGATGTTCATTGTCAAGCCAAAAATCTTAAGGGTCAACTGGAGGCTGGTTATGATGGAGATGATGAAGATGAGGTAGAAAGCCCACAGAAGCATCCCCATCTCACTGCACGTGCTTACCGTGCCCATCTCAATTCTCTTTTTCCTTAAAGGAGTATCTCAGCTTTTCTGAAGTGTATGTCCCCAATCAAGAATATTAATAAAAAAATTTGTGTTATTTTATAATGTCTGCACCAAAAATTCTCTTGTCAGATACTCAACTTCTAAAAGGGAGTAACTATGCTACGTGGAAAACCAATATGCGCACCATTCTCGAGTTTGAGGAGTTGTGGGACATTATTACTAGCGTTACTAAATATCCTCCCAATCTTGATGTCCCTAATAAATTTGACAAAACCAATTCAAAAGCATTAATTCTTATTACTCTCAGTATATCTGATGAGGTTCAACCCTATGTCCGCGATGCTAACACATCTAAATAAGTTTGGGAGGCTCTTTCCGCAATCTTTGAGGCGAAGAATCAAGACTAGGTACTTCCTTTACAATCTAAATTATATACTCTTCATGTGCAAAGTGGTGAGAAAATTGTATATTTCTTGTGTCGTGTATCTATTCTTTGCGTAGAACTAATTGCTCTTGGAGAGAGAGTGGAAGTTAAACTCCTCATTCCTATTACTCTGTGTTCTCTTCCTCCTAAGTTTAGAACATTTGTCAATACCCTGAACATCACAAAATAATAGGTATCTTTCAAAGAATTGATAAAGTTACTTCAACAAGAAGAAGCCCTTCAATCTTTACATGAGGAATTTGAAGAAAAAGCTCTTGTCTCTCACTGACAACATGGCCACAAAGCTTGTAAGGGGCCTCAATTGCCACCATAGTCATCTTCACCACAAGTCTCTGAACAGAAGTCTTCTCCTCGATGGTGCTACATTTGTAACACTCATACTCATGATATAAATAGGTGTTGGTACAATGGTCTTACTCAAAGTTCCTCAAGTAAGGAGAGCTCTTCTAGTTGTAGTCATTCTCATCAATCTCGTGGCTGCTCTCGTAGAAGCCATCAAGATGGCAATGTTGCTGTTATACACTAAGTTTGTGCATTTGTCTCAATCTCTCGTAGTCTTGATAACCTAGTATAACATGGGAATCATCTCCAGGCTGTGGGACCTATGCTAACTGAGATGAGACCTCCAGGTTCTAGGCTGGTTCCTCTTGGATAATCACCTTAATTTGCTTTTAGACATGAAAGTAAAATTTTGAGGGAAATGGATAGAAAGAATGCTTGGAAAGGGAAATGACTGAAAGCAAACTACCTACTAGGTGATGCACTGAAACTAGGGTTTGGATCTTAGTATGTAGGATGAAATCAATGAGAGACTTAGGTCTAGTAGGTCACAACTTACTGAATAGGATTGCATAAGTATTTCATAGGAGGGGTCTACAAACAAAGAGGGTATTCAGGGAAAGAAAGAGATTCTTTCACAAATAATGACACTCCTTGGGGTAGACGACAATCTATGACCTGCAAACAAACATTTACCTTTGCAACTAGGTATAGGAATGAGACAAGATTGTTAAGGGGTTGTAGTATACCCACAAAAGCATTCACATCAAATCATTCACAATAATACACATGAATTGTAGAAAGAAAGAAGGATCAAGAACCCTAAGATATCATTGAGAAACATATAAATACTTTGATTCAATAAGAGATAACTCACACAAAAGGCATAGGGACATGAGAAATGTCACAAAATATCTTCAATCTCTGAATTACCAATGGGAGGTTACAGAATGTAGAGGACCAGAGGGTAGGAAATGCCACAGATAGCCTTCTAAGAAAGAGACTTTCTTCTTAAAAAATGTGAACTCTCTAACCTCTAAGCACTAAGGCTCCAAAAATACAATATATACATCTCCTACAGGCAGGCTGGAGCAAAACCTAACTAGGGTTACATAAATCTACAATAAAATATCAAACCCTAATGGTACACTGATTACCATCATCAAATCACTGAGAACAGTTGGTGAACAAATCAAATCTCTTCCTTGCATGTTGATCCTGGTACTGAGCCCACCTGCAAACACATCAACCTTGATCCATCTACCTATCCGCAACTCCACTAAGCCATGAATGCATCCAAATCCAATCCTGGTTTGATATCTAGGTTTAAAAACATTAACTCTGCAAGGTGGCAACAAGCCCATTAAAGCTTTCAGCACATCGTGGTACTCTATAAAATCCATGGCACCAATGATCAGATCCTCTGTTATCATCCCCTCAACCTTCACTGTCCTAAGGAATTCAATTCCAGCTACCCATTTGTCGTGCATGGCCGCAAAACACAAACTCTAGCAAAAGAAATATTTAAATTTGAAAAAGAACGGCTAGCAGGTCGATTTAAAATGCAACCGTCGATCGTTCTTTCTCCCAGTAGATCAGGTAGCTCAGATACATCTAGAAAAACACTTTTAAGACCCCTCTGACAAGTCAACTACCACCGTGAAAGTCAACAGCCAATCATCGGTGAGCAAGTCAGCATCCCTGACAGGCCTTGGACCCACGTCCCTAAGAACACCATCGGACGGCTATCGTTATACCACTGAGATTAATGACCGAGCGCTTTGGATCCATGGTATAACGATAGCCGCGAGATCTGATTGCATTTTAATATCTTTAGAAACCCCAAACCCCACGGGCCCACTGACATTGGCCACATTGCACTCTCACCAACCAATCAAATGCCACCCTCTTAGATACATGTTGCATTCTTTCTGACATCAGACCCACTGCCTGAGATTCTGATCTAACGGTGGGGGTATGATCTCATAGGGTTAGAAGATTCTATGAGATCATACGACCACCGTAGATCCTAGTCTTTTTGACACATCTGCAGATACTTGGACCCACTAACATCCTTCAACCTATATTCAACCCCAGCCAATCACAAGCTGCCAAAATGGATCCACGTTGCAACTGTCCCTGACACAAGATCCACTGTCAGAAGCCCTGGCGATGAGAGAGGATCAACGGTTGTTGCTATACCGCCAGATTAACTAGTTTACATCTTGAGCCCCCAATATAATGATGACCACATGATTAAGTCAGAACTTAACCTGCCAAAGAAAATGGCCCCACTGTTAACCTGCCGAATCAGACACCGCTGATGAATCAAGAACTGCCAAATAAGATGAGGTGGCACCGGTCCCACTGACAAGATGAACTCTGCAGGTAGGAAGATTGACGATCATCACAAGATCTCATGGAATCTTCTGGGGCTATGAGATCATGCGACAACCATCAAATCTAGAATCTTGACCTGGCCGCCGATCTAAGATTGCCAACCAGAATGGTAACCGCTTGCAGGATCACTAAATGTTAAGGGGTTAACCACCGGGAATCGGAGACTTAGCGACTGAAGAATTTTTAAAATGCACATGCAAATTGGGATGACTTAAGTGACCAGGATAAAGTAACATAAAAATATGATGCGGCCAAAGGGTTTTGCAGGGTAACGGCTAGTTTATGAATTTTTCTAAGGGTTTCTCTTCTAGCTAGAGACCTAAAAGATATTGTAGAGACCAAGGCAAAAGAGGTAGACTCATGAAATTTTTTGGGGTGTTTGACAAGATAAAAATAGAGGCCTGGGGATGGTTTTTTGCCAAATTTTTATGCATATGAAAATTAGGGTAACATTTTGGCAATTTCTATTGGATGTCAGCCTGCTAGACATGGAAAGCAGTAACCTTGACAATCCATTGGGCATGGGGTCATCAAAACTCAAAAATTCTCAAAGGGAGACAGAATTGGAACTGTGCTTAGAGCACTTCTTGAAAAATAGGGAACTAACCTAGAAAGAAAGGAAAGAAAATAGGGAAACTTTTTACAAGATTTATAGAGAGGGATTAACCTCAAAACAAGGTTTCAAGTGGAAACCATTAACTGAAATTGGCAGGGCAACCCCCTCTAGAGTTGCTAGTTGAAAGGCATTGGAGCCCCTGCATTCTGTGATTACAAATGGTCCACCCGAAAAGGAGTCAAATTTTGTGTGCCTGCCAAGTCTTGACCTAAACTCATCCCACTTGAGGACTACATCCCCAACTTCTCTTTGTCTGCATCTAATGGAATTCCATATCTTGCATTGATTTGTCTTTGAGTTCTTCCAACTCCATGAACTAAGCATATCTGATCTACAAGGGATCTCCTTCATCAAATAGGGCATACTGATTAGCTAGGTCCAAAGTTGGTAATTCAGTTGAAATGGACAACTTAGGCTCTCTGCCATATACTAGCATGTAAGGAGAATTACCAATAATCCTCTTTGGGGTAATTTTGTCCAACCACAAGGCAAACCTGAGCTTAGTATGCCAATCTCTCTGATTCTCCTGAAGAGTCTTCTTGATTATCCTAATCAAGTTCTTATTGGTGGATTCTGCCAAGCCATTTCCTTGGGGGTAGTAATTGGAACTAGTATTCAGATAGATGCCATTCTTGATTGCCCACTCTAAGAATTTGAGGCCTGTGAATGCTAATGCATTATCTGATATTATGGAGTCAGGAGTGCCAAACCTATGAACTATATCATCATAAAATCTTAGGACAACACTCTCATTGGCCTTTTTTAAGGCAATTACTTATGTCCATCTAGTGAAATAATCAGTTGCAGTAATTATCCATTTATGGCCTACACTAGATGGAGGATTGATCATTCCAATGAAATCTATACCCCACTTCATGAAGGGCTGCTCTGTTCTGATTGGTTGTAAGGGCAAGGCTGCAAGCCTTTCTTTTCTTGCAAACATGACACACTTGATGCATTTTCTAACATAATCATGACTATCCTTAAAGATAGATGGCCAATAGTATCCAGCCCTCATGATTTTAAAAGTAGTAGTCCTAGGAGAGAAATGACCTCCAGAAGGTTCGTCATGAAACTCAAATAGGATGTCTGCTACCTTCTTTGAATCTATGCATCTCAAGATGACACCACTGTGATCCTTTCTGAAAAGAACTTGATCTATCGGCACAAAAGGAATAGATTGCAATCTATAATACCTTCTTTTTGCTGAGTCCAAACCTGGAGGACATTTCCCTATCCTCAAATAATTAATCATATTAGCCAACCAGCTTGTTGCCTTGGCTTGTTCTTCTGTAGAATGCACAACCAAAGATGTATCCAATTGCACTATTTCTTTGAACTGTCACCTGATGCCATATGTTCACAAAGGCCTCTTCCTCTAACCAGCTTGGTAGTTTGAATATCTATGTCATATTCCATCACCTTGGTGATCCAACCAGCTCTTTTCTCATTTAGGTCCTTGGAAAGCAAAAACTCTTTGACACCTAGATGAGTAACTTTTAAATGTACCCTGCTATGGGTCAATAGGTATCTAAACTTTTTAAGGCTTTTCACCATAGCAAGTACATGTTTCTCTACAAAAGAGTATCTATGTTCATACTCTTCTAAACCTTTGCTAACGAAAGCAATGGGCTGCTCCAATCCATTTGAATTTTCTTGGGTCAACATTTCAGATATGGCATCATGACCTCCATAACAAAAAGGATGAAATCCTTATTGAAATTTCGGTTTAAGAGGGCAGGAGCCTCTGTTAGGGCCTCTTTGATAGCCTAGAAATTGGCTTTTCCTTCCTTAGTCCAACTGAAAGTTGAACTCTTCTTTAACATGGCTGTCAAAGGCTTAAGTAAATCTGCAATGTTAGGCAAGAACCTCCTAACAAAATTAATCTTTCCTATGAAAGATTGAAGACCTTTCTTGTGATGTGGTAGGGGTAGCTCTAAGATGGCTGCAATTCTCTCAGGATCCACTTTAATTCCTTCTTTGGCTACTACATATCCTAATAGTTTTCCTTCATGAATTGCAAACAAACATTTCTTGGGATTAAGAGATATCCCAAACTCTCTACACCTTTCAAAAATCTTCCTCAAATGTTTGATGTGATCTACTGCATGTTTTGAATAGATAGCTATGTCATCTAAGTAGACCAGTACAAACTTGTACATTAGGCTCTTAAAGGCCATATCCATTGCCTTTTGAAATGTACCACCTGCATTTGACAAAACAAAGGGCAGCTTTTGATAAGCCATGGTTCCCCACTTGGTTGTAAATGTAGTCTTATATTGATCCTCTTTATTCACTAAGATCTAATTGTATCCTGAATAGCCATCCAATAATGAAAATCTCTCAGATCCAGAGACACATTGTAAGATTTGTTCCATGGACGGTAGTGGAAGGAGGTCTTTTAATGAGGCCCTGTTAAGATCCCTAAAGTCAACACATAACCTCAGCTCCCCATTCTTCTTCCTGATAGGAACAAGGTCAGAAACCCAACTAGTATGCTTAATGGGGTAGATGATACCACTTTCTATTAGTTTGAGTACTTCTTTATGCATAAGTGGTTCAAGTTTGGGATTAGCAAGCCTTTGATTTTGCCTTACTGGTTTGGCATTAGGTTCTAACTCAATGGTGTGCTGAGAAAGGGATGGATCAAAACCTTTGAGGTCTTCATATTGCCATGCAAATACATCACTGAATTCTTTGAATAACTGAGTGTAAGCTTGCTTTTCCAATTCAGTGTTTATCTTTCCAAATTGTAGACTCCTACCTGGTTCCAACTCTAGTTCAACATAATGTTCTTGTTGGACTACCAGGCCAGCTTTGTTCTTCTTAACTTCATCCTCCTTGTTGAAGATAGTCTCTAATGTAACAAGACCTCTAGGCATCTTATTAGACTTCAGTTTTATCACTTGATCACCATAATTTTGTGATAACCTATCTTGATTATGCTTTGAAAAAACATCTTCTTCAAACAAGAACTGCAGAATTTGTTCATCATTGTCAAACACCTACCAATTGACATCATTATCAGGAATAGAGGGTCTGAAAATCACTTTGATATTCTTTTGATCCATTTCTTTTGAAATTCTATTTGGAATATCATACTGAGATCCAACAGTAGCTAACCTATTTGCATTTTGATTGAGTTTCCTAGGGATAGCAACAATATTGAAAGCATGGAAATCTTCAATTGCATCCAAAACTCTATGTTTGTATGCTTTCATGGTGTCATTCTTGGTTGCACTTATCCCTCTTACTTGGCTGACAACTAGCTCACTGTCACCATAAACTTTTAAGGCCTTAAGCCCTCTTTTTCCAGCCCACTCTAGTCCATTGACTAGACTTTCATACTCTGTAGTATTGCTAGTGCAGGAGAAAATGAATATAAAGGTAGTATAATACCTTTCTCCTTTTGGGGACACTAGCATAGCACCACCACCAGAACCATGCCTACTTCTAGCTCCATCAAAAAATAGTTCCCAAACCTAATTGCTCTGATCTTCTGAATCAGTATCTTCTTTAAGGAGGCTTGGCTCTATAACTCCACTTTCTTGTATTAAATAAATTCCCAAACCAAAGTCCCAAATTAGATTTTCTTGGGCCTCTGAAGCTCTTTCATCTAGAAAAATATCAGGGATACTCTCTATCTTAGTGCTTGCTTCACTAATGGTTTGGAAGTCACCGTCATCAAACATGGGGCAATTTACATTGATAGTGTTGGACACATATGGCTCTATATGGTGTGCTGCAAATGGTTCTGACTTAATGGTGACCTTGGTCCCATACCTTGTCTGAAATAACATGTGAGACTAGTCAGAAGATAGGTAGCCTCCTATCTTGGCTGTAACCTCCCTTGAAAGACATATAGCAAATAATGCAGGGAGATCTATAATATATATATCAAGGAGGATGGAAAAATTAGGACTAGCATGCAAGATTAGACTGGTATCCTTGGCCACACCTATAGTATTGACTGAGGATCCATCAATTTGTGTTACCTTCTTTTTGAAGGGCTCATATTTTAGTCCTAATTGGTCAGCTACTTTCTTAGGCATCACAGTGCTAGTAGCCCCACTATCTACCATACAATTATGCACTAAAGATTTTCCAATGATTAAAGATACATAAAAGGGAGGTGGCTTTGAATTCCTACCTTGAATGGCATTGCCTTTGGAGTTTCTACTTGGAGCCTCCTTTTCTTGGTTAGTGTTAACCAACACTAGCTTTACAACTTCTTTTGTAGGTTGAGGAGTTGTCACTATTGCCCTAAATTTCCTATTCTACAAATTTGGCCAAAATCTATTTTAAGGTCTCTATTTTACCCCTACCAAGCATCCCTGAAATTTTCATGGCCTCATGTTTTGTTTCCTGGCCTCTACAATTATTTCAAGCCCCTGGTCTGTAATTTTAAAAATTCATAAACTTGCCGTTATAGGCCAAAACCCTTGAAAACCCTAGAGCCTCATTCTAATTCCTTGTTACTTTATCAACAACTTAAGTGACTAAAGGGGCATGTGCGTATTAAGTTTCTTCTTGATCACCAGTTCTCTTATTCTTTCCAATAGTCACCTTTCCTTCCTATGAACTGGCGGTTCCTTATTCTCCTGGTCGTGAAATTAAATGGCGGTACCCTAAGTTACTCAATGACTCCATGATTTTCCCTCAGTCACACATTCGCTTAATGAAACCCTGGGTTCATGCATGATTCGATGAATTGGCAAAATCCATTTGTTTGTGTATTCATTCAACTTAACCACAATTCATCAATGTATTTCGCAAATGAAATTGCCTTGTTCGCTAATTCGCTAGGTCAAAGTGGGGTTAGTTCTGCGGGCAATGGTGAGATTCTGCATCAGACGGTTATCTTACGATCAAAAGGAATATTCCAGGGTCATGAGGAGATGAGACCAGCCATTGATTTGGTATCAAGGTTTTTTGTCTTTAGTCGTTGGTTACTTTTCCTATTCAGCGATTCAGCAAATCCAGTGGTTCGCATAGTCTCTTAATTCTAGTGGTTAAGCCCTTGATGGCTAGAGACTCAGCAAGCAATTAATTTCTCTTCAAATGCGCAATCATTGAATCTTTCAGTGGTCTCAGATAATCGAGGGTCCTAGTTAGCAAGATCTATGGCTGGCATGTGTTCTCATAGGTTTGTGTCAGAGTATTAGATCATGCGCCGACCATCGATCTTGATTTGTTGTCAGAGCTCTGTTCGGTGGGTCCTTTCTTTTTGACGTGCTCACATTCGATTGGTCCACATAGTGAGGAACTGGAACATATCAGTGGGTCCTAATCCTTTTGGAAGGTTAAATTATAGTAGGATCTTGTGGTTGTCGCTATGCTACTGGGATAAGATGCACACTTTTTAAGTCAGCAGCTTAGTGACAACCGTTCGATGTTCTTTCTATAGATCATGGCTCCATCTGTTAGGTATGTTGACTTGCTCAAATATAATTGGTCGATGTGGTGCTAACAAAGACTTCCAGTGGGTCCAGTGTGTCAAAAGAGGTTCTGGTTGAAGGAGATCTATAGCGGCCGTATGATCTGAAAGAATATTCGAAGGGTATGAGATCTTGCACCCGCCGTTAGATCAAGATCTTATCTTTCATGGGTCTGACATCAGGGAGGTGCCAAGGTGTTTGCTGATAGAGTGGCTGGAATGAATGAAATAATGTGAGGTGGCATAAATGGGCCCAGGGTTAGTAAAGCTTTCTATGAACCAGTGAATAAGGGGTCTCTATTGTTCACTAGATTAAGCCACGGTTAGTAAAATGGTTCAGCTATTCAGCAACTGCAGTGTTCGCTGAATCACTTGATGTAACTAGAGTTAAGAAATATATCTCACAACTTAGAATTCTTCAGTTGCATGGTCGCCAAATAACTTAAAAGAGGAGGGCTCGAAGTAGGTCCAAATATGCTGACAGGTCAATATGCTTGCTTCTCATTAGCCGTTGACTTCCACGGTGGCATTTGACTTGCCGGTGGGATTTTTAAGTGATTTTCTCAACACATCTGTGCCATTCATCTACCGAGAAACATTTGACATCGACGAACATGTTTTAAAGTGACCGGCTAGCTATTGGTTTTCAAAATTTAAATATGTCTAAGAGGTTTTTGCCAGTATCTGATTTGCAGACCGCTTGTGGTGAGGTAGCTCAGGAAATTTATGTCTCCTAGACATTTTTAGTTAAAGGGAGATGATGAGAGAGGTCTGGGCAGTTCTCTTGGGTTGATTCTTGTCCCAGAAAAGTACCAACCAGTGCATTCATGGTGGAGCTTTTGTGTAGAAAAGCAGATGAGTCCAGGTTTCTTGTCCACGAGTTGATGCAGTACAGGAATGGAAACTTAATGATGAATATTTGATCGGTTGAGATATTTGCAGGAGATACATTTATGATCAAATATGATAGACTTAGGGTTTGAATATTTTATGTAAAATCTTGTAACCCTAGTTAGGTTTTTGAATCTTGTCGGCATACAAGAGTATGTATATATTGTATTTTTGGAGCTTTTGAGCTCAAGAATTGACTTTTTCTATAAAAAGAGAGGTTCACAATTATAGAAGAAAATCATCTTTTCTTAAGGGTCATCTGTGGTATCAACTCTACCCTATGGCTTATACAATTGTAAAAATTCCCATTGATAATACAACTATTGTAGAGGTATTTTGTGACAATCCTTCTTGTCCCTATGCTTCCTCATTTGGGTTGTCTCTTATTGGTTCAAAGTATGTGCATGTTTTCAATGTTATTTTAGGGTTCCTGATCCCTCTTGCTTTCTGCAATTTTGTTTGTTACTGTGTTTGATTTGATTTAGATGTTCTTGTGGGTATACTTCAGCCCCTTAACAATCTTGTCTCAATCCTACACCGAGTTGTAGAAGTGAATGTTTGTTTGCAGGTCATAAGTTGTGTCTTATTCTCAGGCCCTATTATGAAATACTTATGCAATCCTATTCAATAAGTTGTGACCTACTAGACCTAAGATTTTCATTGATTTCATTCCTACATACTGAGATCCAAACCCCAGTTTCGGTGCATCACCTAGTAGGTAGTTTTCTTTCAAGTCATTTCCCCTACAAGCATTCCTTCTATCCCTTTCCCTCTAAAAGTTTTACTTTCATGTCTAAAAGAAAATTAGGTTGTTTATCCAAGACGAACCAGCCTAGAAGCTGGAGGTTTCATCTTAGTTATCAAAGGTCCCACAACCTAGAGATGATTCCCATGTTATACTGAGTTATCAAGACCAAGAGAGCTTGAGACAAAGGTGCAAACTTAGTGTATAACAATTCTGGCATGCCCGATGGGATAGTAAAAGATCAGATTCATGTTAAAGATATCCTATCTCTGATATATAGATTGCATGAAATAGGCTTTTAAAAGTCATTCTATCAAGTATATCTGGCAACTCCACTATTCAAAGATCATAGGCTACCTTGTTCAATGTTTTATGAGAAAGATTGAGACTACAAGTTCAAAGCCTACCCAATTTTTAGAGTTTCCCTCAAGAAGAAGTCATAAAGGCAGAACAACACAAAAAATATCCCCTGTAAGAAGAGTTCAATCTACACCTCCTGATGCTTTATAAAGGAGACCTTTTCCCTTTCATTCCAGAAGAAGAGGCAGGTCTCTAACCAGAGATCTAGAAGAAGATTCCAGTCCAGCAACAAATACAACTCATATAGTTGTCAATCTTCAGATTCCAGCACCTACAATGGCAAGACAGTTTTCTTTTGCACCATTCAACCAAGGCAGCCCATTGGCCTTCACTCAATATCATGATGTGCCTTTGGTGGCACTTAAGAGTATACCTGATTTCATAGGTGAAGGGCAGACAACTACTTTTGAGCACATAAGAGATGTGACCACCATACGCAACATACACAACATTACTTAAGAAGATGTGGCCACAAAGTTATTAGCAGCCTCTTTAAAAGGTAAGGCTCTAGAATGGTTTAGAACTTTAACTGTTGGTTCTATTACTTCTTGGGATGAGTTAGGGGATGCATTAAGTAAGCATTTTGAGGATAAATTAGATAACTTGTCTCTAGTTGAGCAGTTAACAACTATTAAGAGAGACCCTCAAGAACAAATGACAGATTACAATAGTAGATTCCTTAAAACATGGAATAGAATCCCAGTCTCAGTGAGACCATCAGCTAACCACACCTTCCTTTACTATTTACAAAGTCTAAATGGTCAAATTTCTATCATTATCCAGTCTATGGGTGGTACTCCTCTACCCCAAGCTTTTGACATAGCTATCAGGGCTGAAAATTGTTTAATCCAAGTAGGCATGATTGCTAGAAGGCCTCCAATGCCCATTTTTCCTACCCTTCAACCCATTGCACCTACCCAAGTACCCCTATTTAGCCCTATTCCCACCATATTGGCACCTCAAGCTAGTACTAGTGGCCAAGAGTTAACAACTAGTTTCTCTCAAGAGTTACAAGAGATAAAGAATAGCCAACAAAATAGTCAGCAAGAAATGACTAACTTGTTGCAAACCTTGACTAAAGAGGTCACAAATCTAAAGAAGCAAGGTCAAGGAATCAGACCACCATTTTAGGCACAAGGCCAAGGTCTTAGTCAGCAATATCAAAATCAAGGATAGCCCTATCAACAGAATAGGCCACCATACCAAGGAGGCTATCAAGGACAAAGACAAAGTTTTAATCAAAGACCATTCCAACCATATAACCCTGCACCTCTAAACTCTGCAAACCTAGTGAGGGATGTGGTTCCCAGTCAAAATAATATGGCTATGGATAATGAATGGTGTTTTCCTTGTAATCAACCTCACAATCAGGCTACATGTTCAAATGGATGGAGGAACCAAGCTCTAATGGTTCAAAATGCCTCACAAGCTTAATCAGAGGTTTCATCCAGTGGGTCAGTGCCTCAATAAGAATCACAAGAGAATGAGGTTTCCCTTTTCAATTGGGAGCAACCAGACTTCAATGGAGTCAATGATGAGGCCACTATTTTTGCCTTTACAAGAGAAAAAAGAAGAGCTCGGGACATGGAGAGAGCAGATTCCAATGGTAAAGCTACTACATCTGTAGAGCCACTGCAGCAAGCTAATCCCATCACACCTAAGGAGACTCCTGTCATTACAAGCAAAGAAGGCCAGCATTCCAAAGAGGTAGAGCCCATCATGCCAAAGACACAACCAAGAGTATACACTGTGACATCTTATAATATTGTAGACAACATGAAGAAGGTGAATGTCACCATGTCCATGTGGGACTCTTTGGCTCTTCCAGGACAGCCTGAAATCTTGAAGAAGGCCATGATAGAGGTAGCGACTCCTCAACCTGCAAAAGAAGCTGCAAAGCTAGTGTTGGTTAACACTGATCAAGAAAAGGAAGCTCCAAGTAGCAACTCCAAGGCTAATGCCATTCAAGGTAGAAACTCAACGCCACCTCCCTTTTATGTATCTTTAATCATTGGAAAATATTTAGTACATAATTGTATGGTAGATAGCGGAGCTACCAGCATTGTAATGCCCAAGAAAGTAGCTGACCAGTTAAGACTAAAATATGAGCCCTTCCAAAAGAAGGTTACCCAACTTGATGGATCCTTAGTCAATACTATAGGTGTGGCTAAGGATACTAGTCTAATCCTGCATGCTAGTCCTAATTTTTCAATCCTCCTTGATATATATATCATAGATCTCCCTGCATTGTTTACTATATGTCTTTCAAGGGAGTTTACAGCCAAGATAGGAGGTTATCTATCTTCTGATTGGTCTCACATGTTATTTCATACAAGGTATGGGACCAAGGTCACCATTAAGTTAGAACCATTAGTAGCACACCATATAGAACCATATGTATCCAACACCATCAATGTGAACTGCCCTATATTTGATAGCATTGAATTCTAAACCATTAATGAAACAAGCACAAAGATAGAGAGTATCCCTGACATTCTTCTAGATGAAAGAGCTTTAGAGGCCCAAGAAAATCTAATTTGGGATTTTGGTTTGGGAAGTTATTTAATACAAGAGAGTGGAGTCATAGAGCCAAGCCTTCTCAAGTAAGATACCGATTCAGAAGATCAGAGCAATTAGGTTTGGGAACTATTTTTTGATGGGGCTAGAAGTAGACATGGTTCTAGTGGTGGTGCTATATTAGTGTCCCCAAAAGGAGAAAGGTATTATTCTTCCTTTAGTTTTAGTTTATCTTGCACTAGCAATACTGCAGAATATGAAAGTCTAGTCAATGGACTAGAATGGGCTAGAAAAAGAGGGCTTAAGGCCTTAAAAGTTTATGGTGACAGTGAGCTAGATGTCAGCCAAGTAAGGGGGATAAGTGCAACCAAAAATGATACTATGAAAGCATACAAGCATAGAGTTTGGGATGCAATTGAAGATTTCCATGCTTTCAATATTGTTGCCATACCTAGAAAGTTAAATCAAAATGCAGATAGATTAGCTATTGTTGGATCCCAATATGACATCCCAAATAGCATTTCAAAAGAAGTGGATCAATAGCATATCAAAGTGATTTTTAGACCCTCTATTCCTGATAATGATGTCAATTGGTAGGTGTTTGACAACGATGAACAAATTCTGCAGTTCTTGTTTGAAGAAGATGTTTTTTCAAAACACAATCAAGATAGGCTATCACAAAACTATGGTGATCAAGTGATACAACTCAAGTCCAATAAGATGCCTAGAGGTCTTGTTACTTTGGAGACTATCTTCAACAAGGATGATGAAGTCAAGAAAAGAAAAGATGGCCTGGTAGTTCAACAAGAACATTGTGTTGAATTAGAGTTGGAACTAGGTAAGAGCCTACAATTTGGAAAGGTAAGCACTGAATTAGAGAAGCAAGCTTACACTCAGTTATTCAAAGAATTCAGTGATATTTTTGCATGGAAATATGAGGACATCAAAGGTTTTGATCCTACCCTTGCTCAGCACACTATTGAGTTAGAACCAAATGCCAAACTAGTGAGGCAAAAGCAAAGGCCTATTAATCCCAAGCTTGAGCCACTTATGCATAAAGAAGTGCTCAAATTGATAGAAAGTGGTATCATCTACCCCATTAAGCATACTAGTTGGGTTTCCAACCTTGTTCCTATCAGGAAGAAGAATGGGGAGCTGAGGTTATGTGTTGACTTAAGCGATCTTAATAGGGCCTCATTAAAAGACCACCATCCACTACCCTCTATGGAATAAATCTTACAACGTGTCTCTGGATTCGAGAGATTTTCATTATTGGATGGCTATTCAGGATACAATCAGATCCTGGTAAATGAAGAGGATCAATACAAGACTGCATTTAAAACCAAGTGGGGAACCATGGCTTATCAAAAGATGCCCTTTGGTTTGTCAAATGCAGGTGCTACATTTCAAAAGGCAATGGATATGGCCTTTAAGAGCCTAATGTACAAGTTTATGTTGGTCTACTTGGATGATATAACTTTCTATTCAAAGCATGTAGTAGATCATATCAAACATTTGAGAAAGATTTTTGAAAGGTGTAGAGAGTTTGGGATATGTCTTAATCCCAAGAAATGTGTGTTTGCAGTTCATGAAGGAAAGATGTTGGGATATGTAGTATCCAAAGAAGGAATTACAGTGGATCCTGAGAGAATTGTAGCTATCCTAGAGCTACCCCTACCACATCACAAGAAAAGTCTCCAATCCTTCATATGAAAGATTAATTTTGTTAGGAGATTCTTGCCTAGCATTGCAAATTTACTCAAGCCTTTGACAAACATGTTAAAGAAGAGTTCAACTTTTAGTCGGACCAAAGAAGGGAAGGCAAATTTCCAAGCCATTAAAGAGGCCCTAACAGAAGCTCCTGGCCCCTTAAACCCAAATTTCAATAAGGATTTCATCCTTTATGCTTATGGGGGTCATGATGCCATCTCTGCAATGCTGACTCAAGAAAATTCAGATGGATTGGAGCAGCCCTTTGCTTTCTTTAGCAAAGGTTTGGAAGAGTATGAACAGAGATACTCTTTTGTAGAAAAACATGTGCTTGCTATGGTAAAGATCCTTAAAAATTTTAGATATCTATTGACCCATAGAAAGGTACACTTAAAAGTTACTCATACAAGTGTCAAAGAGGTTTTTCTTTCCAAGGACCTAAATGAGAAAAGAGCTAGTTGGATCACCAAGGTGATGGAATATGACATTGATATTCAAACTACCAAGCTAGTTAGAGGAAGAGGTCTTTGTGAGCATTTGGCAGAGGATGAAAGTTCAAAGAAATTAGATCAAATGGATGCATCTCTAGTGGTGCATTCTATAGAAGAACAAGCCAAGGTAGCAAGCTGGTTGCCTAATATGATCAATTACTTGAAGATAGGACAATGTCCCACAGGTTTGGATTCAGAAAAAAGGAGGTATTATAGGTTACAATCTATTCCTTTTGTGTTGATTGATGATGTTCTTTTTAGAAAGGATCACAATGGTGTCCTTTTGAGATGCATAGATTCAGAAAAGATAGCTAATGTCCTATTTGAGTTTCATGATGGACCTTCTGTAGGTCACTTTTCTCCTAGGACTACTACTTTTAAAATCATGAGGGCTGGATACTATTGGCCATCTATCTTTAAGGATAGTCATGATTATGTCAGGAAATGCATCAAGTGTGCCATGTTTGCAGGAAAAGAAAGGTTTGCAGCCTTGCCCCTACAACCAATCAAAACAGATCAGCCCTTCATGAAGTGGGGTATAGATTTCATAGGAATGATTAACCCTCCATCTAGTGTAGGGCATAAATGGATAATTACTACTACTAATTATTTCACTAGATGGACAGAGGCAAATGCTTTAAAAGAAGCAAATGAGAGTGTTGTATTGAGTTTTTACAATGACATAGTTCATAGGTTTGGCACTCCTGATTCCATCATTTCAGATAATGCCTTAGCATTCATAGGCCTCAAAGTATCAGAGTGGGCAGTCAAGAATGTCATCTATCTGAATACCAATTCAAATTATTACCCTCAAGGCAATGGCTTAGCAGAATCAACCAATAAGAATTTGATTGGAATAATCAAGAAGACTCTTCAAGACAATCAGAGAGATTGGCATACAAAGCTCAAATCTACCTTGTGGTTAGACAAATTACCACAAAGAAAATCATTGGTAATTCTCCTTACATGTTAGTGTATGGCAAGGAGGCTAAGTTGTCCATTTCAACAGAATTGCTAGCTCTGGACTTAGCTACTCAATATGCCCTGTTTGATGAAGAAGATCCATAACGTATCAGATATGGTCAATTAATGGAATTAGAAGAACTCAAAGATAAATCCATGAAAGATATGGAATTCCATCAGATTCAAAAAAAGAAGAATTTTGACAAAAGAGCCAGGATCAAAAATTTCAAAGTTGGAGACGTAGTTCTCAAATGGGATGAGTTCAGGTCTAGGCCTGGTAGGCATACAAAGTTTGATTCATTTTGCGGTGGACCATTTGTTATAACAGAGTGCAGGGGAACCAACACTTTTTATATTTCAACTCTAGAAGGAGATGTCCTACCAATTTCAGTCAATGGATTCCATTTGAAGCCCTACTTTGAGGTTAACCCCTCCCTGTAAATTCTTGTAGATATGTGTTTCTTGTTTTCTTTCCCTATTTTCTAGCCTAGTTTTCCTACTTTTCAAGAAGTGCTCATGCACAGGTTTGTCTTACTATTCAATTTTGTCCCTCTATCAAATTTTTGTGTTTAGAATGACCCCATGCCTAATGGATATGTCAAGGCAATTGGTTTTCCATGTCTAGCAAGCTGACATCCAGCAAAAATCGCCAAAATGTTGCCCTAAATTTACTATTCTGCAAATTTGGCCAAAATCTATTTTAAGGTCTCTATTTTACCACTGCCAAGCATCCCTAAAATTTTCATGGCCTCACATTTTGTTTCCTGGCCTCTACAATTATTTCAAGCCCCTGGTCTATAGTTTTAAAAATTCATAAACTAGTCGTTATAGGCCAAAACCCTTGAAAACCCTAGAGCCTCGTTCTAATTCCTTTTTAATTTATCAACAACTTAAGTGACTAAAGGGGCATGTGTGTATTAATTTTCCTCTTGTTCACCAGTTTTCTTATTCTTTTCGGGGCTCACCTTTCCTTCCTACGAACTGGCAGTTCCTTATTCTCCTGGTCGCAAAATTAAATGGTGGTACCCTAAGTTACTCAGCGACTCCACGATTTGCCCTCAGTCAGGAATTTGCTTAATGAAACCCTAGGTTCATGCATGATTCGGTGAATTGGAAAACTCCCTTTGATCACGTATTCGTTCGACTTAACCATAGTTCATCAAAGTATTTCGCAAATGAAATTGCCTTATTCGCTGATTTGCCAGGTCAAAGTTGGGTTAGTTCTGCAGGCAATGGTGAGATTCTACATCAGACGATTGTCTTATGATCAGAAGGAATATTCCAGGGTCATGAGGAGATGAGACCAACTATTGATTTGGTATTAGGGTTTTTTGTCTTCAGTCAGTGGTTACTTTTCCTATTCGGCGATTCAGCGAATGCAGTGGTTCGCATAGTCTCTTAATTCTGGCGGTTAAGCCCTTGATGGCTAGTGACTCAGTGAGCATTTAATTTCCCTTTAGTCATGCAATTGTTGAATCTTTCAATAGTCTCAAATAACCAAGGGTCCCATTTAGCAAGATCTACGGCTGGCGTGTGTTCTCATAGGTTTTTGTCAGAGTATGAGATCATGCGCTGACCATCAATCTTGATTTGTCGTTAGAGCTACGTTCGGTGGGTCCTTTCTTTCTGATGTGATCACATCCGAGTGGTCCACATAGTGATGAACTGGAACATGTTAGTGGGTCCTGATCCTTTCGAAAGGTTAAAGTATACCAGGATGTTGTGGTTGTCGCTACACCGCTGGGATAAGATGCACACTTTTTAAGTCAATGGTTTAGCGACAACCATTCGATGTTCTTTCTACAGATCATGGGTCCATCTATCAGGTATGCTGACTTGCTCAAATATAATTGGTCTATGTGGTGTTGACAAAGACTTCCAGTGGGTTTGGTGTGTTAGAAGAGGTTCCATTTGAAGGAGATCTACGGCGGGCGTATGATCTGAAGGAATATTCGAAGGGTATGAGATCTTGTGCCTACCGTTAGATTAGGATCTTATCTTCTGTGAGTCTGATGTTAGGGAGGTGCTGAGGTGTCTGTTGAAAAAGTGGTTAGAATGAATGAAAGAATGCCAAGTAGCATAAATGGGCCCAGGGTTAGTAAAGCTTTATGTGAACTAGTGAATAAGGGGTCTCTCTTGTTCGCTAGATTAAGCCATGGTTCATAAAATGGTTCAGCTATTCAGTGACTGTAGTGTTTGCTGCATCGCTTGACCCAATTGGAGTTAAGAAATATATCTCATGACTTAGAATTCTTCATTCGCAAGGTCACCAAATAACTTAAAAGAGGAGGGCTCGAAGTGGGTCCAAATATGTTGACAGGTCAATATGCTTGCTTCTCATTGGCTGTTGACTTCCACAGTGGCATTTGACTTGCCGAGGGGATTTCTAAGTGATTTTCTCAATGCATTTGGTCCATTCATCTATCGAGAAACATTTGACATTGACAGACATGTTTTAAAGTGACCAGCTAACCGTTGGTTTTCAAAATTTAAATATGTCTAAGAGGTTTTTACCAGTATCTGATTTGCAGACTATGGGGGGTGAGGTAGCTCAAGAAATTTATGTCTCCAGGACATTTGCAGTTAAAGGGAGATGATGAGAGAGGTTTAGGTGACCGTCTTTGGTGGATTCTTGTCCTAAAAAAGTACCAACCAATGCATTCATGGCAGAGCTTTTGTGCAGGAAAGCAGATGAGTCTAGGTTGCTTGTCTGCGAGTTGATGCAGTACAAGAATGGACACTTAATGATGAATATCTGATTAGTTGAGATATTTTTAGGAGATACATTTATGATTAGAGATGATAGACTTAGGGTTTGAATATTTTATGTAAAATCTTGTAGCCCTAGTTAGGTTTTTGACTCTTGCCGGCATACAAGAGTATATATATATATTGTATTTTTGGAGCTTTTGAGCTCAAGAATTGACTTTTTCTGTAAAAAGAGAGGTTCACAATTGTAGAAGAAAATCATCTTTTCTTAAGGGTCATCTATGGTATCAACTCTACCCTCTGGCTTATACAATTGTAAAAATTCCCATTGATAATACAAATATTGTAGAGGTATTTTGTGACAATCCTTCTTGTCCCTATGCTTCCTTGTTTGGGTTGTCTCTTATTGGATCAAAGTATGTGCATGTTTTCAATGTTATTTTAGGGTTCTTGACCCCTCTTTCTTTCTACAATTTTGTGTGTTACTATGTTTGATTTGATTTAGATGTTCTTGTGGGTATACTTCAGCCCCTTATCAGTCTTGTCTCAATCCTACACTAAGTTGTAGAAGTGAATGTCTGTTTGCAGGTCATAAGTTGTGTCTTATTATCAGGCCCTCTTATGAAATACTTATGCAAGCCTATTCAGTAAGTTGTGACCTACTAGACCTGAGCTTTTCATTGATTTCATTCCTACATACTGAGATCCAAACCATAGTTTCAGTGCATCACGTAGTAGGTAGTTTTCTTTCAAGTCATTTCCCCTAGAAGCATTCCTTCTATCCCTTTCCCTCTAAAAGTTTTACTTTCATGTCTAAAAGCAAATTAGGGTGATTATCCAAGAGGAACCAACCTAGAACTTAGAGGTTTCATCTTAGTTAGCAAAGGTCCCACAACCTAGAGATGATTCCCATGTTATACTGAGTTATCAAGACTAAGAGAGCTTGAGACAAAGGCACAAACTTAGTGTATAACAGTCACCTCTATCATGGCCTTCTTCAAAATTTTAGGCTATCTTGGAAGAGCCAAAGATTCCCACATGGACATGGTGACATTCACCTTCTTTGTGTTATCCATAATATTAAATGGTGTCACAGTGTGTACTTTTTGTTGTGCTTTCACCATGATGGGCTCCACTTCCTTTGGAATTTGGCTTTCTTTGCTTGTAATGACAGAAGCCTCCTTAGGTGTGATGGAAGTAGTTTGTTGCACTAGATCTATAGATGTGGTAGCTTTGGCATTAGAGTCTTCTCTCTCCATGTCTTGAGCTCTTCTCTTTGCTCTTGTATAGGCAAAAAAAGCAACCTCATCATTGACTCCATTGAAGTCTGGTTGTTCCCAATTAAAGAGAGAAGTCTCATTCTATTTTGATTCTTGTTGAGGCATTGACCCACTGGATGAAGCCTCTAATTGAGCTTGGGAGGCATTCTGAACCATTAGAGCTTGGTTCATCCATCCATTTGAACATGTAGCCTGATTATGAGGCTGATTACAAGGAAAGCACCATTCATTATCCATAGCCATATTATTTTGACTAGGAACCACATCCCTCACTGGATTTTCAAAATTTAGAGGTGCAGGGTTATATGGTTGGAATGGTCTCTGATTGAAACTGTCTTTGTCCTTGATACCCTCCTTGGTATGGTGGCCTATTTTGTTGATAAGGCTATCCTTGAATTTGATATTGCTGATTAGGACCTTGGCCTTGTGACTGAAAGGGTGGTCTGATTCCTTGACCTTGTTTCTTTAGATTTGTGACCTCTTTAGTCAAGGTCTGTAACAAATTGGTCATTTCTTGCTTACTACTTTCTTGACTATTTTTTATCTCTTGTAGCTCTTGAGAGAAACTTGTTGTTAGCTCTTGACCACTGGTACTAGCTTGGGGTGATAATATTGTGGGAATAGGGGTAAATGGGGGTACTTGTGTAGGTGCAATGGGTTGAAGGCTAGGAAAAATGGGCATTGGAGGCCTTCTAGCAATCATGCCTACTTGAATCAAACAATTTTCGGCCCCGACAGCTATGTCAAAAGCTTGGGGTAAAGAAGTACCTCCCATAGATTGGATCATGATAGAAATTTGACCATTCAGACTTTGTAAGTACTATAGAAAAGCATGGTCAGCTAATGGTCTTACAGAGACTGGAATTCTATTCCATGTTTTGAGGAATCTACTATTGTAATCTGTCATTTTCTCTTGAGGGTCTCTCTTAATAGTTGTTAACTGCTCAACCAGAGACAAGTTATTTGATTTATCCTCAAAATGTTTACTTAATACATCCCCTAACTCATCCCATGAGGTAATAGAAACAATAGTTAAAGTTCTAAACCATTCTAAAGCCTTACCTTTTAGAGAGGCTGCTAATAATTTTGTGGCCACATATTCTTGAGTAATGTTGTGCATGCTGCAGATGGTGGTCACATCTCTAATGTGTTCAAAACTACTTGTCTGGCCTTCACCTATGAAATCAGGTATACTCTTGAGTGCCACCAAGGGCACATCATGATGTTGAGAAAAGTTTAATGGGCTACCATGATTGAAAGGTGCAAATTCAAATGGTCTAGCCATTGTAGGAGTTGGAATCTGAAGATTAACAACTATGTGAGTTGTATTTACTGCTGGATTTGAATCTTCTTCTAGATCTCTAGTTAGAGATCTACCTCTTCTTCTGGAATGAAAGGGAAAAGGTCTCCTTTCTGAAGTATTAGGAGGTGTTGACTGAACTCTTCTTGTAGGAGATGTTCTTTGAGTCGACCTGCCTTTATGACTTCTCTTTGAGGGCAACTTTGAAAATTTAATGGGCTTTGAGATCCTAGTCTAAATCTTTCTCATAAACTTTGAACAAGGTAGCCTGGATCCTTGAAATCAGTGGAGTCGCCAGATATACTTGATAAAATGACTTCTAAAAGCTTGTACTATGCAATCTGTATATCAGACATAACATAATCTTCACACAATGAACTTCTTGTGTGGTCCCACCGGGCGTGCCAGAATTTTTATACACTAAGTTTGCACCTTTGTCTCAAGCTCTTGTAGTCTTGATAACCTATTATAACATGGGAATCATCTCCAGGTTGTGGGACCTATGCTAACTAAGATGAGACCTCCAGGTTCTAGGCTGGTTCCTTTTGGATAATCACCTTAATTTGCTTTTAGACATGAAAGTAAACTTTTGAGGGAAAGGGATAGAAGGAATGCTTGGAAAGGGAAATGACTAAAAGCAAACTACCTACTAGGTGATGCACCGAAACTAGGGTTTGGATCTTAGTATGTAGGATGAAATCAATGAGAGACTTAGGTCTATTAGGTCACAACTTACTGAATAGGCTTGCATAAGTATTTCATAGGAGGGGTCTGCAAACAAAGAGGGTATTTAGGGAAAGAAAGATATTCTTTCACAAATAATGACACTCCTTGGGTAGATGACAATCTATGACCTACAAACAAACATTCACCTCTCCAACTAGGTATAGGAATGAGACAATATTGTTAAGGGGTTGTAGTATACCCACAAAAGCATTCACATCAAATCATTCACAATAATACACATGAATTGTAGAAAGAAAGAAGGATCAAGAACCCTAAGATATGATTTAGAAACATATAAATACTTTGATTCAATAAGAGATAACTCACACAAAAGGCATAGGGACATGAGAAATGTCACAAAATATCTTCAATCTCCAAATTACCAATGGGAGGTTATAGAATGTAGAGGACCAGAGGGTGGGAAATGCCACAAATAGCCTTCTCAGAAAGAGAATTTCTTCTTACAAAATGTGAACTCTCTAACCTCTGAGCACTAAGGCTCCAAAAATATAATATATACATCTCCTACATGTAGGCCGGAGAAAAACCTAACTAGGTTTACATAAATCTACAATAAAATATCGAACCCTAATGGTTCATTGATTACCATCATCAAATCTCTGAGAACAACTAGTGATCAAATCAAATCTCTTCCTTGCGTGTTGATCCTGGTACTAAGCCCACCTGCAGACACATCAACCTTGATCCATCTACCTACCCACAACTCCACTAAGCCATGAATGCATCCAAATCTGATCCTGGTCTGATATCTGGGTTTAAAAAGATTAACTCTACAAGGTGGCGACAAGCCCATTAAAGCTTTTAGCACATTGTGGTACTCTGTAAAATCTATGGTGCCGATGATCAGATCCTCTGTTATCATCCCCTCAACCTTCACTATCCTAAGGAATTCAATTCTAGCCACCCATTTGTCATGCATGGCTACAAAATGCAAACCCTAGCAAAAGAAATATTTAAATTTGAAAAAGAATAGCTAGCAAGTCGATTTAAAATGCAACCGTCGATCATTCTTTCTCCCGATAGATCATGCGGCTCAGATACACCTAGAAAAACACTTTTAAGACCCCTCTGATAAGTCAACTACCACCATGGAAGTCAACAGCCAATCACCGGTGAGAAATTTAGTGTCCTTGATAGACCTTGGACCCACGTCCCTAAGAACACCATCGTACGGTTGTCACTATACCACTGAGATTAACGATCGGGCACTTTAGATCCATGGTATAATGATAGCCGTGAGATCTGATCATGTTTTAACCTCTTTAGAAACCCCAGACCCCATGGGCCCACTAACATTGGCCCCGTTGCACTCTCACCCACCAATCAAATGCCACCCCGTTAGATACATGTCGCATTCTTTCTGACATCGGACCCACTACCTGAGATTCTGATCTAATGGTGGGGGTATGATCTCATAGGGTCAGAAGATTCTATGAGATCATACAACCACCATAGATCCTAGTCTTTCTGACACATCTGCAGATACTCGGCCCCACTAACATCCTTCCACCTATATTCAACCCCAGCCAATCACAAGCCACCAAAATGGATCCACATTGCAACTATCCTTAACACAAGACCCACTGTCAAAAGCCCTGATGACGAAGGAGGATCACTGGCTATCGCTATACCGCCAGATTAACTAGTTCACATCTTGATCCCCCGGTATAATGATGACCACATGATTAAGTCAAAACTTAACCTACCAAAGAAGACGGCCCCACTATTAACCTACTGAATCAGACACCACTGACAAATCAGGAACTGCCAAATAAGATGAGGTGGCACCGGTCCCACTGACAAGATGAACTCTACAGGCAGGAAGATCGATGATCGTCACAAGATCTCATGGAATCTTCTAGGGCCATGAGATCATGCGACAACTATCAGATCTAGAATCTTGACCTGGCCACCGATCTGAGACTGCCAACTGAAATGGTAACCACTTGCGGGATCACTAAATGTTAAGGGGTTAACTGCCAGGAATTGGAGACTTGGTGACTGAAGGATTTTTAAAACACACATGCAAATTGGGATGACTTAAGTGACCAGGATAAAGTAACATAAAGATATAACGCAAAAAAAGGGTTTTGCAGGGTAACGACTAGTTTATGAATTTTTCTAAGGGTTTTTCTTCTAGCCAGAGACCTAAAAGATATTGCAGAGACCAGAGAAAAGAGGTAGAGTCATGAAATTTTTTGGGGTGTTTGACAAGATAAAAACAGAGGCCTGGGGATGGTTTTTGGCCAAATTTGTATGCATATGAAAATTAGGGTAATAGTTGCTACACAAAAAGATAAGACATCTGATGGGTCTCCTAATTTTGATACTCCTGCTCCTGGTATAACCCCAAATCTGGTGCTTGTATCCCAAACTACTCCATCACATGATGTTTGGCTGATTGACTTTGGTGCAAGTAAACATATGACTGGTGATAAAGGGTTGTTTGATACTTTGAATCCCACCACCACTAGTGATCCCATATGTATTACTGATGACAAAGAGTATGTGGCAGAAGGAATTGGTACAGTTACCATTCCTCTTAACACAAGAAGTTGCACTCTCACTAATGTTCTTTATGTTCTTAGTTTTACTAGCAATATTTTGTCTGTTAGTCAACTTTTAAATCATAGACTTAAGGTAGAATTTTAGGTCAAGGATGGTGTTAAAACCTGCCTCATCTCCAAAGATGGCATAATACTTGCACGTGGTTTCAAGAAGGGGAATCTTTTTGCTCTTGATACAGCTTCCTCCTCAGGTATTTCTCTTTGTGCTTCTACTATTGCATCCACCTCCCTATGGCATTATAGATATGGTCATCTCTGTACTACATCACTTTCTTAGTTGAGCTCTCATATGATGGTATGTGGTCTTCCTTCTCTTTTCTTGTCCTCTTTGCCTGTATGTTCTGACCATCTTGCAGGGAAACAACATCATGACTCTTTTCAGTCAAGTGCCTATCATGCCTTAGAACCACTTTACCCTTGTTCATACCGATCTTTGTGGACCTCTTCCTACTTCTTTTAGGGATGTCTCTATTTCCAGTTATTTGTAGATGATTTCTCTCGGAAGACTTGGGTCTATTTTCTCCAGAAGAAGAGCAAGGATTTCTCTCATTTCTATACCTTCTAATCTAAGGTGATTTGTGAATCTACCAAGCCTCTACTTGTCTCCGCTCCGATCATGGGGGATAATTCACCTCTACTGAGTTTCTTAAGTTCTTGAAGGCTCATCGCATCAAGCAACATTTTACTACTCCCTATACGCCTTAACAAAATGGTATTGCAGAGTGGTGTAACCAGACAATCTTGGAGATAGCTCAATGTCTTCTTACTGGTCACAAAGTTGAGTATCCAGTTTTGAGCAGAACCAGTCACATAGCTGTATACTTTTTTAATCGAGCTCCCAGTAAGGATCTCACAAATAAAACACCCAAAGAGGTATGGAGTGGTCATAAACCATCAATTTCACATTTACAAGTGTTTGGTTGTACAACATATATACATGTCCCAGCTCAGAAATGGAAGAATCTTGATTCTAGGACTCTCCCTTGTATATTCTTGGGCTACAGTTCAAATTCCAAGGCTTATCATCTCATGGATCCTAAGACACACAATATACTTATAAGCATAGATGTGGTCTTTGATGAATCTTATTTTCTTCTCCATTGCACACCATAGTTCCTTTGTCCTCTCACAAGACTCTATCATACTCTGATGAGGAACTTGAGCATTCTTATCACCCCAAGGGGGAAGATGGTAGGTTCTATGTGGATTTGGGTATTTTCAAGAATTCTGGTCCATAGAAACAACATCCAAAATGGGTTCAGAGTACACTTCGTGAATCTAACCTGAGTACTCCTCTAGATCTCTCTACAAGAATTAGAACACAAAGACAAACAAGAAATAGGGTCAATTTGGCCCTAATATATTCCATTGAGGAGAGTGTTAAACCTAATATAGTATGTGAGGCTCTCAGTCAGCTATATTGGAAGCATGCCATGGATGTTGAGTATGAGTCTCTAGTCAAAAATTATACATGGGAGCTTGTTGATCTACCAGTCGGCAGAAACCCATAGACTACAAGTGGGTTTTCAAAACTAAGTATAAGGCATATGGATCTATCGAAAAGTATAAGGCATGTCTTTTTGCAAAGGGATATACTCAATAGGAAAGAATAGATTATGAAGAAACCTTTGCACCCACTGCAAAGCTCAAAACCATCAAAATTGTGTGTGCTCTAGTTGTGCAGAAGGGATGGAAGCTTCACCAGATGGATGTCAAGAGTGCTTTCTT
>BSBK01011722.1:2500-296620 GCA_027943335.1 Chamaecyparis obtusa
TTGAAGATTCTTCTGCAGAGGTTTCCAATAGTCTCAATATCAGGATCTACTTGGAGGGTCGAGGCTAGGAACATTGCTGGGATATCAATATTGACTCTGTATTTATTTGGATTTCCCTTAAATTCACTACCCAAAATCATAGAAACTGCTCTGACATCAATACTAAACTTAATTATTAATATCTTTCTGATCTTGCTTGAGGAAATAGCCTCATCGAAGGCAATTTGTTTATGAAAGCTTCTCAACTTAATGGGGGAAGATATCTTTCTTAGCTTACTAGAGACTGTAGGATGATAACTATGTAGTCCTCAATGTCTATTAAAGAGCTCCCTCCTTAAGAAGAATGATTAAGAATCTCAAGTGATTCCTATTCTTAAGGGAGATGAAAAGTCTAAAAAAATTTCTATCCTACCTAAAGGACAAAATTCTCATTACCCTAAAAGCCTATGCCCTCTATATGACAAAAGACGCTTCATAAAAAAGGAAAAGGGGAGGTAGAATGAGACTAAAGTGACTACTATTAGAAGATTTGGCTATGATCTGAAGTAAGAACTAAATCATACCATTTTTACCAGCTACTTAACCTAGAGAAAAAATTAAAAGATTAATAAAGTAAAAATTAATACTAGATTAGAAGGAAACAAAGGGCTTAAGAAACCTGGAAAAACAAACTATCTTGTGGAAAATGGGAAGAGGATTAAGATGATTTTAATCCATCCCTAAAAGAACTCGAAAGGAAAAACTATAAAATTGAAGTATTATTAAGTGATGAGAATTATAATTTATGAAAGAAATTTTCCATATAACAAATTTTTTTAGCTAAATCTAAGGCCCGAACGGTTATATATAGACTAAATTCTTGGAAAAATAAATCCTAGGGGACAAACTGCATGGATATATGATTATTATGCTATATATATTAAAGGTCTAAAATATAACATGACTTATCCATACCTGCTATTGTCTTTTCTATTTTAAACCATTATAATATCCGAGAACCATAATAAAATGTTTAAAAGGACATCGTTCGAAAGATAAAAAAGAAATAGTAACAGCTAAATTTTTAACATGTCCTGCTAGTCTTTACAGATGATTTTGGAGTTCCAATCAAAATCTTTCTTGTGGACGATGATAATTTCCTCCTGCTTTGCTTTGTATTCCCTTGATGATCTTTTGACTGGCAGTGCTATGACCCTAATATTACTTGGTGATGCCATGTCCATTTCCAGTGGCACCTCAAATCCTTCCACTCACCAGTAGATGAGAACTTCATCTAGGTCTACTTCCTCCTTAAGCATTGTGGCTAAGAGAAAGTCTAGATTCTTCCTCATTGAAGGCCAAACTTCATCAAACTTCATTTTGTCTTTGAAAAAGAGAATTGGAAGCCTTTGGAAGCTAGGTATGGTAGGGAGGGCCTCCAAATCATTCTTCATATATAGCTCTAGGAAAGGAATGGTTAGATTTTTGTCTATTTCGTGAACCACCTTCTCTAAACCCAGTAGGATTTCTTCCTCAAATATTTCTCTTGTTGCCTGATAACTCTTTCTTTATTAGTACCATTAAAAATTACCAAGGCTATGAATAGTCCAATAACCTGCCCATTTACTCAAATGGTAAAGTCATAGTCAAAGTGTTCCTCTCCTAGCCCTTTGATTAGTGCCCTTTGAACTATGTCTAATAGAGGCTTCAAGATTATATTCAGCCTTTCTGGCTTTACCGCTCCTCAAAATGCCATTTGCCTATTATTCTTAATGTGAAAGGTGGTAATCCTGGATTCCATATTTGCACAGAAACTCTAAGCAGAGCCTTCTTATTTTTGGCAAGTTTTTTGTGGGAATATAACTTCAATTCCTTTCTTAAAGCTAAACAAAGCTGAGAAATACTCTGAAATCAGCTTAATTTTGATGTGAAGTCCGAAGGCATGTGAAAATATGAACCATAAAATTTCATAATTAATACGTACATCATCTCGGGGAGATAGTTGTATCTCAACTTAATCTCATTAAGGTGAAATTGCTTGGTTTTGCAAGCTTCGGAAGGTGATGATAGCCTCTAATTAATAATTGATCCATTGGAGTTCCTACCTAAGATGACAACATTGAGGTAGAGTACCTATGCCCGAAGTAGGATGCTTTATTTATGTAGAATTAATTTAAATATATTATTTTAATCTTTCTCACTAAGAACAAAGTATTAGAGGGGAGATTGTATGCTTTAAATAGAATATATTACATCTTAAGGGTGAAATGTTTAAGAAATCTTTAAAAGATTTGAACTCTAATTGATAAATATTGCTAACATTTTAAAGCTCTGAATACTAGATTTGGAATGGATTCTAGTCTAAGGATAAAATTTTGAATTATGATATAATAATCCCTACTCCTAATTTGGCTATAACTTCCATTCTCTTCTTCCCAATGTTTATGATTAATTGGTCCTTCTAGAAAGGAACTTCATAGATCTGCTTCTTGAAATAGGTAGTTTTATTATCAATGGTGCTTGATTATTGTTAATGATTTCCAAATCTATTTCTATTTCTAATTTCTTTAATCCCAGGAAAGCATCATTTTGAGATCCTTTGATTAAAGTATACATTCCTGCCCAAATTCATAGTATCAACTCCAATAGAGGCTTCATTTTCTTCTAATTCTTTCCCATCTTGATCATGTATTCACCATCCTAGTAACCATTCTCAAGTTGCTTCAGGAAGTCAAATCACTGTAAATTTTAATCCAACCACCCTTAGGTGGTTGTTGGGTGCTTTTTTCAATCCCATCTAAAAGAGATCATACTCAATATTTCACTATTCTATTTAAAGAGCTTGAGAGAAGTCCGGTTTCGGTTAAGATTCTAACTTTGTTAGTAAATAGGATTCTAGATTTTTAAACATCTAGGGTTGTAACTCATTTAACTTTTATGTCTTCATTTGCCAATTATGTCAAAGAGATCCCATCCGCTCCTAAGTTAGCTAGTTCATTAGATCTCTTGTTACCTTCTCTATAAATTTGATTAATTGATATTTCTAGAAATGAATCACATAGGGTCAAAGCCTGGGAGAGGAGGGAGTTTAATCTCCAATTTGGAGTTACTGTTTTCCTAAGTGCATTAATAATTATTACAGAATCATCTTCAATTTCTAAGTGCTTTAATCCGAAGGAAGCACATTTTTGAAGACCCTTTATTAAAGCGTAAAGTTTTGCCCAATTATTTGTTTCTTCTCCTATAGGAGCTATAAGTGTTGTAATTTCCTTACCTTCATGGTTGTGTATGTTGCATCCAATGCCTGCAATTCCTAGATTTCCTCTGGATGCCCCATCAAAATTAAGTTTGTACCAATCATTCTTTGGAGGTTTCCACTTGCATTCCTTTCTTTTTGACGATGAATTCTGAGGATTTTCCCCTATAAAAGGTGGTAAGACTAAACCTTCCCATTTTCCCCTCATTCTTCCATCCCACTAACTCATCCTTAGATCTGTTTTCAAGATTTTGAGTGTATTACTATTCATCTTTTCTATGATTGCTGCTTCAATTTTATTACATAGTTGTTCCCATCCCATTTTTTATTCTCTAAAGATTCTTCTATTACATTCTTTCCAAACTTCCCATATTAATATAGATGGGGAAAGAGACCATAGATTTGCAAAAATGCTCTTTTGTTTAATGATTGGCCATGCTTGCAACATGGCCTTAAGAGATTGGGGAAAGGCTGAGGACTATCCTAAGTTCCCTTGCAACCACTTCCAACATTGATTTGTGAAGGGGCAATTCAAAAATAAGTGGTCTCCATCCTCTTCATCTTCTTCACATAGTAGGCATCTTCTTGGACCTGAAAAGCCTAATTTCTTAAAATGATTAGCTGTTAAAAGTCTATAATTCATAGCTAACCAAGTGCAAAAGCCTTCTTTTGGAGAGCATTCCTTACCCCAACACAAGTGGATTGGTAGAGAGGTTTTTGGTCTATTATAACTTTGGGAGATGTTCTTGTATCCATCTTTTGTGTTGTATTCCCCTATTTTTTATCCATCCCACACTATTTTATCTATTGAGTTGTTTAATGATATTTTTCTATTTTTAAGAATATCCTTAATTGTTGATTCATCAGAAGCTGAGATCTCATATTCTTCCAAGGATTTCCAAACCCAATTCCCTTCCTTAAGGATGAGATAGTCTTTGAGATTGAGACCAATCTTGTTCTTTAATGAATTTATGAGAGCTGTGTTATTTAATTTCCTAGATATTACCTCATAACCTCCCCATGAGTCATCCCATAATAGTAACTCCTCCCCTAGACCCGGGCTCCAAGTTAATTTTTCCAAAATAATGATTCTACATTCCATCATAAAATTCCAAATCCTTGATCCTTTTGGGGGATGGGTTTCTCTAAAGATATTTATGGGTGAACCATCTTTCAAGTATTTGTGAATTAGAATTTTCACCCATTTTTCCTTAGGGTTTCTAAAGAGCCTCCATAGTAATTTGGCCCCTAGGGCCTTCCCTTGATCCCCTAAGTTTTTAATGCCCATTCTGCCCTCCTCTTTAGGTTCACAAATGTTTTCCCAGGATATGAGTAGAATTTTCTTATTTTCATTTCTTCCTTGCCAAAAAAATGTCCTTAAATGCTTTGTGATTTCAGATTTTTTGTTTGAAGGTAAGTGCATACATGATAAATGATAAATTGACATTGCAGCCAATACTTATCTTACCATGGTAGTTCTTCTAGTTGAGGACAACCATCTTCCTTTCCACGAGCTCATTTTGTTTTTAATCTTGTCTATAATGGGGTCCCATACATTTGTTTCCCTATTATCCTTAACTAGGGGGAGACCTAGATATTTACAAGGAAGCCTACCTTTCTTGAAGTTGAGAATTTTTCATATTTCATCTTTAGTTCCTAGATCAGTATGAAAAAAGAATATTTCTAATTTATCTGAGTTGATTTGTTGTCCAGAAGCTTTTGAGTATGTTTCTAAAATCCTTTTAAAGGATCTGGCCTCCCTTCTTTTGCTTGCTCCGTATAAAAGAGTGGCATCAACAAAATGTTGATGAGTGGTAGGCTCCAAGTCACTAGTGATGGAGATTCCCTCTATTGTCTTATTATTCCTTTCCTCAAATACTATCCTACCTAATGCTTTGGCCATGATTATAAAGAGGAAAGGGGAGATCAGATATGCTTGTCTAAGTCCTTTAGAGATGCCAAAGAAACCTTCTAGGGTTCCATTTACTAAGACCAAAATCATAGGAGTAGATATACACTCAAAAATTAAGTTAATCCAACTTTTGGAAAATTCAAAAGCTTCCATACATTTACATAGAAATCTCCAGTCTACCTTATCATATGCTTTCTTAATATCCAATTTGATAAGCATATTGGGGTCTTTATTTTTAAGGATGGAGTTAATGGCCTTCTATGCTTTGATTGCCCCATCAAAGATGGATCTTCCTAGAACAAACCCTGTCTGTTCTTCACTAATAATCAAGGGGAGAAGTTTTTGAAGTCTAAGGGCCATAGTTTTAGTAAAAAATTTATATAAGGTATTACATAAGGCTATAGGTCTAAAATCATCGAGACTCAAAGGTTTCTCTTTTTTGGGTATAAGAGTGATAAAAGTATTGTTAACTTCTTTAAGAATTCTTCCTGAATTTCTAACCCCCTCTAATGCTCCCATGACTTCTTCACCTATGAAGTGCCAACACTTTTGAAAGAAAATAGCTGAGAATCCATCCAGTCCTAGAGATTTATCTAGATTCATTTGCATTAAGGTTGAATGAATTTCATTCATTGTGAATTTGCCTGTAAGCATTTGGTTGTGTTGTTTAGTTATGACTTTAGGTATATTCCCGACAAGTTCTCTTTGACTTCCTAGATTTGATGTCTCCCTATTATTTAAAATGTTATCAAAGTAGTTTACTACCTCATTTTCTATGTCTTTAGGATCTTCAATAATTTTACCTTCCTTGTTCTTGATGTAGGAGATCCTATTAGCAATTCTTCTCTATTTGGTGCTATTGTGGAAGAATTTAGTATTTTTATCCCCTGCTTCTAGCCAAGTTTCTCTTGATTTTTGTTTCCAAAAAATTTCTTCTCTAGCTAGGATTTCTTCATAATATTTTAGTAAACCCTTCTCCTTATGATAAAGGTCATCATTCATCCCATCTTTAATAACCTGAGAGTTGATTATACCTAGTTCAGATTCAAGGTCTAATTTCTTTTCAAAGATGTTGCCAAACTTAGATGAATTCCATTCCAGTAATTTTTTTTTAATCCATTTGAGTTTGTTTACTAATCTATACATCTTAGAACCCTCAATTTGGGGCTATAACCACTAGGTTTCTATTAGTTTTTGGAGTTCAGGATCCCTTAGCCATATTTGTTCGAATTTAAAGGCACTTTTCCTTTGTCTAGTTTGTGTTAAGATATTGAGAATAATTGGGTAATGGTTTGATCCAGATAAAGGAATGATGTTAGTCGTAAGTGAAATATCATAGTTGGATAAGCTCCCTTTAAAGAAGAATCTATCTAATTTCTCTGCAATGTTGCAGAAGCCTAGTCTTTTGTTATTCCATGTGAAGGAGTTATCTTCTATTGGAATTTTGAGGAGGGAGTTTTTGTCTCTCCATTGTATAAAGTCTCTAGCTGCTATTGGAAGAGAACTTGCTCCACCTTTTTCTCAGAAATCTTAGTTATTACATTAAAGTCCCCTCCTAGAAAGCAAAGTGTATCCTTTTTTTGATCCAGGTATGAGCCAATCTCATTCCAAACTCTAAGTTTATCTTTGTTTTGAATAGGCCCATACACATTTATTAAATTAAAAGTTAGATTAAGTCTAAAGTTTCTGACCATTCCACTCATCCAATATTGTCTTCTTTCTGAAATTTTTATTGAAATGTTTCGAGGATCCCAAATAATTGTTAGGCCCCCTTTTGCTCCTTTAGCCGTCAAGGCTTCAATTTCGCTTAATCCTAATTTCTTCTTAAAATTATCTATTTCCAAATTATCCAACTTAGTTTCTTGAATTAACATAATCTCTGGGTTGTGAATTTTGATGTAACATTTAATTAAATGTTGCTTGTTAGGGGCATTCATACCCCTAACATTCTAGGAAAGGACATTCATGGTGTTATGGGAAGGCTCTTCCCCTTCCTAGCATTCAGAATAGACGTTATCTTAACTTGTCCCACAACTTGCCCTGCCAAGCCTCTTAATTCAACATTGGGTCTTCTTCCTCTTTTCTTTGGTTTTTTTGCATAATTCGGGGAAGTCCTTTCAATAGTTTGTGCTATGCCTAGAGAAACCTGCTCTTTCATCTCTTTTTCTTCCAAATTAATTAATAATTCTTCTATAGGAATTTCTGATTTAACACTGTTCAAATTAATGATCTCCTCAAGGAGTTTCTCTTGATGCTCATCATCTTCTAGGTCCCAAATCTCATCCATCAGCTCTTCCATCAATTCTTCTGGTAATGTTTCCTTTATATAATTTGTTATTATATTAACTTCTTCAATTTTTTCTTTTTCAGATTTTGAGTTTTTTGAATTTTCTGACAGATCCTCATTGTGGGTTTTCCTAGTGTTTGGAGCTAAGCATTTGCTGACCACCATCTTGCCCATGGAGGGGAAATTTGTGGGGACTTCATCCAACTCCTTAGCTTCTGTGCCATTGGTTGGAGGAATACACTCAGGGTTTATGTCTTTGGTTTCCTCCTGCCTCTCTGAACTTCCTATGTTAAAACCCAAAAAATTCCTGATTTCATTTTCCTCCTCATAACTAATTCTTTCTTTATGCTGGTTCTTGATTTCTTCAAAGTCTGGTTTCTTGACATTTAAAGGAGTCGGATTAAAAATCAGGACTTGGTTTTCATTGAGTCTTGCCTCATCTAAGTCATAATATTCAGTGACATTATCACATCTTCTTTCTGGGGATGTTGCTTCTATTTCTAAGATGTCATGGAATGATAAGGATGTATTTTCTTTCATTAATTCTTTAATAAGTATTCCTTTTCTTCTATTGTTTTCTTCAAGGTCAATGGATTCGTCATTTGATGAGAGTGAAAAATCAATGTTTTCTTGGACCAAATCCATGTTTTTCCTTAGGTTGTATGTTGCTGAGAACTTATTAGCTTCTAATAATCCCCTTGAAGATTTTTCTTTTGAGCTTTTGTTGATTTTGGGTCCCTTTCCTATAACTTGAAATTCTTCAAAAGAAACACTTCCTCCTAATATCAGCTCTTCATCCTTTTTATTTTTTGTTGTAGAGAGACTATCTTGATTAGATGTTCTATCTTTTCTATTTGTTTTTACAGTGGGATGTTTCATATTTTGATGTTCCTTAACTTGTTTGCTGATAGGGTCTATAAAGTAGAAACCTCCTAAGACCTTGTTGAACATAATTCTAGGCATCTTTTCTATAGATATCGAGAACCTAGGGTAGCTCTTTTCTTCTTCTATATTTAATTTTAGACCTTTATTCCGTTTGTGAGGTTTTATTGGTTCCTGTTCCAAAATTTCTTTAAGATTTTATGTATTCAAGACTTTCTTTCTATTGAATTCTTTCTGAGAGAAGAAGAGAATGTTTTCTGTAATGTTTTCTCTAAAATCTTCCACTAGAAGATAATAAGATGATTTGTTTCCTATGAATTTAATAGCATTTGGGTTATGAGATAAGTTAGAGGATTTAATCAAGATTTTAAACTCTGAGGAGTCCATATAGTTCTCCTCAAGACCCATAACTTCTCCAAAGATTTCCCCAATTTGATAAATAATTTTACTGTGTAATAATTCTACCGGCATATTAGGAATTTTGATCCATTTTGGAGTTACAGTGTTGTTAAAGATATTCTCTGTAAAATTTGGTATCCATTTTAAAAATTTGACTATGTGCCCTAAATAGAAAATTTGTGCTTCATTTAAAAGTTTGTGTCTAATGGATAAATCCTCACATTCAAGATAGAAACAATAATTTGAGAGAAAATTTATACTTACCTATGACTTGCAGGCCATTTGAAGCCAATCCTTAATACCCATGAAAGCCTTCCCATCACCCAACCATTTCCCAAAAAGCCCAAAAATATTGCATTGATTCCATAGCCCCTCTGTAAAAATCTAAAGCCCTTTAATGGTTTTTGCTCCATCCCTGTTATGCGGACTAGGTCTTTGATGATGTTGTGTTTATTTATCAGATGAAACCGTTAAGCGTAATGGGTTACGGATTTTGTTGATTTTGTTTTGATTCCTCTTGTAAGGTGGAGTGTAAGGCTGAGTGATGTGAACGAGAGTCATTTTCATTCTATACTCATTTTTATACCCTAGATTTGGACGCCAATGTAGAGGAGAATAGAAGGGCATGTTCTAGTGATTGACTCTCTGGTCCAGGTTATAATTTTGAAGGTGATAAAACTGATTCCTAAGAGGGATCTAGAATGTGTGGGCATTGCTAGAGGGAAAAAAGATTTGATTCTTCTTTCTTCTTGCTCTTTTGAAGTTTTGAAGAAATGCAGGTTTCCAATCCTCTGATATTAGAGGTGTTTGAAAACTCTGTTTGTCTTTAGAAAGAGAACTAGGGTTCCATTGAATTTTGGGCCTTTCTCTACAACCAAATCGATTAAATGCTGCATATTTTGTTTGCTGAAAGAAATCTATTTTCTTGTCTAGTGACTCTATGCTACAGAAAAAATTCTTGTTGCTGTTAGTAGAACTTTGAAAGTGTTCCTGTTTAGTCACAGGCTGGGCTTCCTTTTTCTTGAGCCAAACTTCCTTATTCATGAGAAGAACCATTTTTTTATAATTACTGAATACTTAAACAACAAGTATTTAATAGAGTAATAGATATTAATGACTATCATGTAACATAATTCAAATCCTTAAGAATATTACACTTTTTTTTTATTGGTAACAAGTTGTATTTTATTAATATAAGAATAATTACAATATACGAAGCATTCAATATTTATTTTTAAAGACCCTAACAACCATATGTATACAATAAAGGATATGCCTTATAGAGGCCATAGCAATGCCTCCATACAGAAAACACCCTCAGGTAGCTAAAGGTGACTAATACATAATAAAAAACATATTAACTACCGCAATGCCAACCTTTGCAAATTTTGCCATCATCAAAACCAAAAAACAACCATAAGTAACTAGTCAAACAAAAAGAGGGAGCACCCACTATCCACCTAAAACCCTGTCAAAACCTTAAGGCTATGTGCCACCATTACTTTCAGTAGGGTTGTCCGCAAAAAAAACACAGTCCACCATCAAATTAAATTGCCCCGATTTCTCCCACACCATCTCTACATTGAAGAGAACGTCTTCTCTTAGGGAAGATAGTCGGCACCTGCACAACCCTCCTTTCAACCATAAATCTTTCAATGTCCTGTGTCAGGCCATTCCAACCATCTCTTCTAGCTGCTAGATAGCTATCTTTGTCAACCATTTTTTACCAAAGAATGAAGGGGAAGATGCCCATCTCCACGCTTTCCTCCTTATCAGAGAAACATTCACTATAATTGAATGCCCAATCAGAATGAGCTCATTCCAACAAGGAATCCAACTCTATAATCAGCTCCTCCTCAAATAGCGCTCTCATAACCCAAGCCACCCTATCCTCATGTTTGCCCAACTCTAAACCCTGGGCCATAATCATGGTTGCAATATCAACTTGCAACTTCCATTTTTGGTCTCCATTATGGAAAAGAGGCCCCAATGTCTACTAAAATGCTTGAACAATCTCCTTAGAGGGACATTTTACTAATAATTTTACCCTATGATCATCGACCGGGCCATAAATCCCTTTCTATTTCCTCTTAGTGTGGAAAGTAAACGTCGCCTCCATTAGCACTCTGACAAAATGCACCTACAACAAAGTGCACACAAGCACCAACAACAAACCAAACTTCACTAAAATGAAAATCCAACCACTTAAGCATTTAAAAGATTCCACTTCGCAGGACACCAAACACAATCAGAAGCATGCCACACATCCAAACACCATTAAATTGAGACCGCCGCTATTTCCTACCATAATTCTCCCATGTGCATGCCTGCCGAAAAGATAAACTTGCCACCGAAATGATGAAAGAAGTATCCCTCAACTATCGTAGCAATCTGACATAAGCATTTGTGACATCAGAAAACCACATCCATTCAATTCTTTGATTCATGATTTGAGTTTAAATCATTGATCACAAGGTCACCAATTTCTTGAAACTCCACAACATGTTTAGAAAGAAGATCCACCTCTTCATTACCCTCCCTTTTAATATGGGAGATCTTATAATTTTCAAAAGTTGATAGCAACTCCCTTATCAACAAAATCTCATTTTCTAAGTACCAAGCATTAATAGATAAATTGGTAATAGCTTGCACAACATAGTTGACCTACATTTCTTACAATAGTAGACTAAGCCTCAATCTTATCCCAAAATAAGATGTAGTCCTACCATTTATCATATGAACACAAACACTTGAAGCCACAACCATTGATATTCATAAGGGTGAATTAAGCTCCATGTATATGTTAGTCAAGGTAAATTTTTGTGAATCTAAGAGAACAAAAATGACACAGTAAAATTTAGATTGTATATTTTGTCAAATGCAGAGTAATCTAAAATAAAACTACTCAATTTTAAACCCTTAAAATAAAAGTTTGATTATTTTTTAGCAAGGGATAGCCACTCACCAATAATCTGAGGTGAAATACCCAACTGAGAACCACACAAAATAGGACACCAGTTACATAATAGTAACCAATGTTAACATAAGAAAAAATTTACTACCACCTTGATCCAATGGCTACTCCTATAAGAAAAAATGTGTTATACAAAATTTTCAATGATAGTGAACAATCTACAATATTCTTTCCAAAATTAAGGATTTGTATTTTCATAAGATCAAAACTACTAGAAAATAATGAGGTGACTAGTTTCAAATAAAGTGACGATACAAATGCAATCCTAAACATGAGACTTGACAGCATGATAGAGTCAAAGTACTTTAATTCCCATTGTAACCTCGGTCCTTGAGTACTATATCTTCTAGCTATAGGTAAATTTATAATGGGTTAATGTCATTAGAAAATACCATTTTATCCTTATCACATGCCCGATTTTCAAGTAGATCGGATAACCTATTTCCCTCTCTATATGTATTTGAGATAATGTAAAGTAATCAAATTTATGAAGGAGCATCTAGGATTGTTGCTAAACATAATGGATTCACCAATTTTGGAAAACTCTTTTCTTGCATGCTTCAATTATAATCAAAGAATATCCCTTGACATAAAGATGTGTGACACCCATGTTGTGTACAAGGACAAGTCTATGGAAGATATCTAGGACCTTAGTCATATTGTTGGTACCATGGTTTAGGGGGGTGTCTGACCTTAGCCATATTGTACTAAGGAATACAACCTTAAACTATTGATTGTACCCTCTAAAATCCATTCACAGTCATGCCAGTCAATTTTTCTTCCTTGAGATAAAACCAAATGGTAAGGTAAATACAAAAACATGAAAATAAGAAATGGAGGATTTTTTTATATTACTTAACCAAGTCTCAACCACATTTCATCAACCATTGGAGTTATGGATTCACTGATTGTTCCTTCAGGACAGTGAGATACAAAAATATAGAGAAATAGATTTTATTGATGATAACCTTGTTACATCTTCATGGTTTTTCACACCACCTTTCTTCACACCCTTCCTCACATGGATCCCCCCTCAAAATAGACTCCATTCTCCCCAAATAACCTGACAACCACCAAATAACTATTTTTTTAACTGTTCCTAAATAGTCTAAACTGACTATCAACAAAATAAATCAAAGATTGTTGTCAAGTAGACAACAAAAGTTATCCACTCAACAACATAACATCTAATTCCCATACTTAAAGACTTATAAAAGGTTTAAAGACAACCTTTTTATTCCAATCTAACCTATAACTCCCATATGACCCATCTAACATGGAAAGTATCTACCTAGGGCATCGAATCTTGAATCAATATATATCCTTCTATATATATAAAAATAATCTACAGTCTACTGATTATTAAAATTGACCTGGTGCAACTAAATTTAACTAATCTATCATGGAACAATTTCAATGGGACTTTTTCAAGAGGTGTAGGAAACCTCTCTCCCAGGCTATCTAGACTTTGCTTGGTAAGCAATAATATCACTTGCAATATACCTAAGGATATTGGAAACCTTATAGGCTTGTTCTATCTTAATCTCTGATATAACGGTTTTATTAGGGAAGTTTCGAGCACATTAGGCCATCTTAAGAATCTACAATTGTTGGAATTGAGATCCAACAAGGTCCAAGGAAACATTCCACTAGAGTTTAGCATGTTGGTAATGGTTTTGATAATGGTAAGGATGTAGGAAACATGGGATGTAGGAAACATAGGATGTAGGAAACATAGGGTTGTGTTTAAGTCATGGAATGCTATGTATCTTTCCATGATCTAGAAAATACAATCTCCATCCTCTTTTGATTAGTACAAGTTGATTTCTTTATGCAATTCAATATACAAAATTATGGCAAAAGAAATGGCAACCAGACTCATATTTTGTTTCAATGACATAATAAACAAAGAGAAGATCAGATTCTTAAAGGATAAACAAATCCTTGATGGTATCATCATAACCCATGGGATTTTTTGATTGAGATCATGAGAAGATTTGGCTTTAACAAATCCTGGTGCAAGTGGATTTATAGTTGAATCTCTTAGGTGGAATCAACAACATTTCACATCTACAATTTGTAGATGATACCCTCCTTTTTGGCACTGCCAAAATCAAATAAGAAAGAACTTTAAGGAATCTCTTAAATAAATTTGAGGTGGTTGATGGGCATAGGGTTAATGACACCAAGTCAAAAATATATTTTCTTATGGAGGGTAATGTGGATAGGCTTGAGATTCAAAGGATACTTGGTTTTAATACTGATTTTCTTCCAAGTAAGTATATGGGAATGCCTCTAATCAAAAAATTGAACTCAATTGATGCTTGGTGAAATGTTACAAAATGAATCCAAAGGATGTTGGCCTCTTGGAAGGGAAAATGTCTATCACTTTCTAGAAGGATAACTTAAATTAAAGTCCCCCTCTTTCTAGTCCCAATATACACTATGTATTTTTTCAAATACCAATTAAGGTCACAAAATACTTGGAGGTAGTTAGGAGAAGCTTTTTGTTGAGGGGATATCATGAAGATACATTTAAGTATTAACTCATTAAATGGAATGCCTGAGGAACATTTGACCATATAAAATCCTCCTAGGCTCATAGGTATACCTGAGGAACCCTTGACCATACAAAATCCTCTATCCTTCATGCTTTGATGGATATCTATGCCCTATTGCAGAGAAAAACCAGCTATGGTGCAACATATTTGCACCCATAGAAAACTGTGCCCCTATTTCCCATGTGATGCCATGCCTTCTCCAATGCATCCTACCATACAATTCGTATGCAAAATCAATTTATTTTGATAAAATGAATATGAAAATTATATTAATATTAAAATAAAGGGACTTATCTCCTTTGCACGCGTGCTGCACTTCTTGTTTTTCGTAAATGAAATAATGAAATGAGAAATGAAATTCACCTTTTTTTTTACTTAGCAAGATTATGTATAATCAAGATTATATTTTATACTTAGCAAGATCTTGCTAAGCATATTAATATTAAAATCTTGCTAAGTATAAAATATAATATCTTTATATCATCTTTGAAAATTATGTAATAAATACTCTGCATAGGCACGACACACGGTATGACTATCGTAGGGTGTATGACATAAACATTGGAGGAGGCATGACATCCCATGGGACATGGGGGCACAATTTTCTATGGGTGCAAATGCCTAATCATTCAAATTTTCCTAAGCAGTACTGCGAGCTTTCCTCCAACACATGTACTATTATGAAAATCATCACAAGCCCATTTGTTGGAGGGCTACTCATAGTACACATGTTTGAAGGTCTGAAGGAAACAAGAGAATTTGAAGAGTCACAAGTCTTAAGATTGTACTTAATATAGCCAATCTTCATTCAATGGTACATTCAAACATGAAACAAACCATTCTTAAAGCAGATTGAACTAGTAAACCAAAGGACATACTGATTATAAGTAAACTAGTAAACCAAAGGACATGCTTTTACTACTAAGTCTCTATTTGTAATGGAATACAATGCTTTTACTACTAAGTCTCTGTTAGTAAACTTAAATGGAATACACCAAGAAGTACCAAATAATGGATGCTCAATTGTTGTAATGGAAAAGCAATATCAAAACCATCCATTTCTAGAACTTGATTTTTCTATAGTCCTAATGATTTTTCTTATTTCTTGTATGTGCATGGTGATAGGATTTTGAACATTGTTGACATACTTAAATGGAATGCACAATACGAAATGATGAATGCTCAATTGTTTTAATGGAAAAGCATCAGAACCATCCATTTCTAAAATTTGATTTTGTCTAGTCTTAATTATTTTTCTATAGTCCTAACAATTTTGAAAATTTTTGACAAAGATTGTTTCTTTTTTTTATTATAGTATAAATGATTTTTCTATAGTCGTAATGATTTTTCATATTTCTTCTCTTTTGTCCCTTTTTGATTTCCTATGTCTGTGCTTCATGGCAGGATTTTGTCACCTTCTTTTGATGGTATATTTCATTCAGTCTATGTGGAATACTATTTTGTTCACTATTTTATTTGAGCTTCATATTTCTTTCATTTTTCATATACATAGAGACTACACATGTTGATAAAAAAATGATCTATTTGATTTAGGTTTACATTTCATTATTGTAAATGGGTAATATTTCTGATGGTACTCCTTGGTGTATTTCATATAAAAATAATAAATGTAGTAATGATGGTGCGGTGCATTATTGATAGATAGGCTCGACGACTCTTGTCAATGTGCCAAACTATCAATGTGGTGGTGGGAAATGTGTGTTGAAGACTTCACGTACACCGAACAACCCTGGATGAAAATTTTGGTTCTTCCCAAATAGAAAAAAGGTTTCTAATGTGTATATATTTAATGTTTCTAAAGTAAATACTATTCATTATAATATAAGAACTAATGTAGACTGGGCATCATAGGGAAATAATGGCTGTGGATACTTTAGTTGGGTCAATGAAAACTCATCTGCATCTATCTGTCCATCTCCACTTATTCGCGATGAAGGATTTGAGTGCAAAACGTGTCAGGCTAGGGCAAATTTTGAAATTATAGTTTTACGATTCCTTCTCTGTATTGTAATTGCATATCTTTGTTGCCGCCATATGTAGTGATGAACTCACGAATTAGTTAGTTTAGTATTTTCATATTGTAACTAATATTTTAATATGGATATGATGTAACTTCTCTTTGCCTCAAGTGTGCATATATATGGTTTACATATTTTTTTATAATAATTCTTCATGTTTATGGCTCAGGTGAGCCCCAATTTTCTATCAATCACATGATTTAACGTATAGCATTTTCTTTGTTATTCCATTTGTTCCTTGACCTTTTCTAGTGTAACTAAATATTCCTAATTACACTTTACTTAATCTTACTTAGGTTAATGCATTGCATAGTAGTTAGTGATTGAGGCACCTAGAAGTGTGCACCTCATTCAAGCACATGGTGTACGAGAATTTCCACTTTAGGTGTGATAGTTGTCATGACATACCTCTTTGTGTGTGAGATCCACCTTTTGTGCTCTTATCACATTATCATCCTAATCCATTGCACATACTTTATTGCATAATGGAGGATGATCCACATTTGGTGGACATGTGATTACACCTAGCATAGGTGATAGCTTATCATCTCCTTATCATTGTCTCTTATCTCCTTTCCTATATAAGGAGGCCTATTATGTACATTTTAATAATGTCCATGATCAATAATATCATTCTTGCATCTTAATGAAATTGTCTTGCCAATCTCTTGTGGAAGTTATCTTGGTCTTGCATTCAATCCTCAGGGTGTTGTAGAGTCACCTAAAACTCTAACATGGTATCAGAGCTCTCAAGGTGTCAAGAAATCTTCTCAAGAAGTGTAATCTTGGCTTGATTCAATAGTGGGTGTAGAATAAAGGTATTTGGACATCACCATTGCATAGTCTATTTGGAGAAAATTTGGGGTTTTGTATTTTGTGGCTTTCTATTGCAGGTCAATATTGGTGCTTGCTGGTGCAAATCAGAGGTTGGCATCATATTAAGGAGGTCCAAAAACACCTAAATCAAATTTTATTTCATCCAAATCGGACACCCAAGGCCAAATCTAGAGCTATTTGAATTTTGGAAGTGCGGGGGCGGTGATTCAGAAAAAATAATTTTAGAGGTGATTTTCAAACAACGATATCTCAGTCATCTGGACTCCTTTTTTTGAGCAATTTTTTTTGTTTTGGGGTAGAATTTCATGATCTACACAATGGTTCAGGTGGTTTCTAATTAATAATATTAGATTTCCACAATCCATTTTTAACAATTCATGTGCGTTTCTTGATTCAATTGTGTGCATTTTTTAGCATCAACGTTTCGAATCACACTTCACGATCCATCATCAGGAAAGAGAGTGTAAGAATGGTTTCTGATCTCTGTTCTTGAATATTTCTAAAAATCATAAATCTTAGTTTTTGCAACTTCCAAGGCCTCATTTGAGCTCATATGAACTCCTTTTAGGTGCAATTTTTTTTGAAAGTGCATAATTTTTTCTTTATTTTCCAAATCTGGAATCAGATTTTAGTGACTGTGACCAGAAACTATACTTTCAAAAATTGACTTAGTTTTTTCATTTGTAATGCATAAGCCTTAGCTTGGTTTTTTGCATAATGATCTAATTCTATTATAGCTTGATTTTGGAGTGTAATAATTTGTTGATCTCAATTTGTAATGAGAGAAGTGTATCATTAATGTAATCATGGGTTATGAAACACATCCTGTAGTAGTACCTTTGACTAAGGATAATTATGAGTCATGGGCAAAAGGAATCATCACACATTGTAGATGGCTTAATCTCTTGCCTCATCTTTATGGACTCATTCCTAAGCCAAAGTCACAAGGGAAGAAATATGTTTGGAGAGAAAAGAATGCTCATATTATAAATTTGATTATTGGTAGCATCAGTTTGTGTCTCTTTTATGACATCTACCCCAAATTTAGAGGTGTTCAATGTCCACACATAATTTGGACAATCATGTGGGATATTTTTGGTGATCCACATGTTCCTCCATTCCCAGATGATCTTGCTTCAAATTGTCTCATTCCTCTTGATGATGCAGATAATATTCCCTATGATGATTATAATTTAAATGCAATTGAAGAATTTGCAGCAATTGAGAGTGAGGATGATCCAGTGGCTCCTCCTATAGCTCCTACTTCTCTACTTGAGATCACACAATCATCTCTTGTTGGTGATTCCAGTGATTCATTGCAAGAGAACTATTTGTCTTCCTGAATGGGATTCTTACTTGCCAAATATTGGTTCATTATTTTTGGAGTCTCATATTTCAGATTTGGGAAACATACTTGAGGGGGTTTCTCTTCTCTTTGATGATAGTTTCATCATAGTTGGAGATACTTCTTCACATTCTTTGGAGATTGACATTCTTGATTCTTCTTCTTCACTTGGTTTGTCACATGATGTGATAGATTCTTTGAGATTGGAGAGGCCTCTTCAGTCTTCAAAGATGTTGTATCATCTTAAAATGGAACCACTTCCATGATAAGAGAATTTAGCCCTTCGAGTAGGTGGTTTGGGGTCATGTTAAGAACCTTCATCAGGTCTTTGCATGTATTTGTCTTTTCTCTCCACTTTCTACTTCTTTCCTACACTTGATTTCTTCATTCTAGGTGAAATTAGGGTTAGGATCTTAAGGATTCTACTAAATTTCCCTCTTCCATGGCTCTATTTTCTAGGTAGGATGTGGAAATAGATCCTCCTACCCTTCATCATAACAATCATAGGATTTTATGTCTATCCTTGACATTCTATCCTATTTTGGCATCAGTTTTAGGTTTCTGGGCATCCCCGAGAACTCCTAACTTGGTTCTGAGCCAATCCAGGACTAGGGTTAGATTCAAGGTCGAACCTGACTAGGTTAGGTCCAACCTCAATTTTGACCCCTTTCTCCAAATTTCTAATTTCCAAAATTTTTGGGCTTCAGGCTTTCAGGATATTTAGTTTCCCACCTCCAGGTTAATCATTTCAAGTTTCGGGATGGTGCCCTAGTTCACTATAAAAGGAGGCCTTCCTCTCTCATTTTTCATCATCAAGTTTGGCAATCAAGCATCTAGAGCTCTCAAGTGAATTCAAGCATTCAAGCAAGTTTTCAAGCATTCATCCATCAAGGAGATCCATTGTTAGCTATTAAAGGTGTAGACTAGGATTTGTGAGTGCACCTAAACCTGTTTTGAAGGCAAAAGACAAACAAATGTCATAGCATATTATCAAATCAAATTTAATGGTTAGCAAACTAAAATCAAAGCCACCTCAGTTTAAGCTTAAAACGGATGCGCCCATGCACTGTTTGATATGCTTAGATATAGAGGGATGTGGGTGTGCAAACTCAAGCACTTGGAGCATGCAAGATGGATGATTTGAGGATCAAGAAGACCCAAAATGACACAAAATAGGTATGAGGAACCTATTTTGCCTCAAAAGGCCTCAAGAACACACAAATATGCAAAGCTTAAAGAAAGAACTAAGATTAAAACAAGAAATGAATCTATGTTAATCCATTTAAGCTAATTTAGATGTTATTTAAGCTTGAAAATGATCTAAAAAAAGATGAACTTATGCTTATGCTAGAATGAAAATGGCATTATAACTTTGCTATTGAGTTTGAGAGTTGAGAGATGATTTGCCTTAGGAAGTGAGGGTATTTATAGGATTTCTAAGGCTTGGGGTAGGAGGAATGAATGGCCAGGATTGAAATCCTTAAGAGAGGCCAAGATTCACTCAAAGGGAAGCACATGGATTGTGCTAGTTCTCAGCCAATCAGGAGGTGACACATGTCACAAGGTGAGTGGATGAAGGGAAGGGCAAAAAGGAGTCAACAAAGGGGGCTCCAAGCTCATAACTCTCCAAATAAATGCTTGTAAGAGCAATGAATGGGCTTTAAGAGGCTTTGAAGACTTTGGAGAAGCAATAAATGCTTTGTGGTTGAGATATTTGGAAGGAAAGACTTTGATTTGGTTTAGGAAAGTCTTAAGCTTGGTTAGGATTGCACAAAGGTTTAAGGGTAGGATTAGGATTAGATTAGGACAAAGAAAAGGATTAGGATGGGTGAAGAGGGTGGATTTGAGAAGATTCTAGAAGAGTCTAGATTTCTCCTTAGTTTCATGGAATAAAAGATTATTCATTCCAAAAGCCTAAGTCTTAAGAATATTTATTAAAGTATTTTCAATAAATATGGAAATTAAATATTTAACCTTAATTAAATATTTAACCTTGGGATTAGGGTTAGAAAAGATGGGATTAGCCTTTTAATCGAAATTAAGAAGGGATTAGAAGATTTTGGAAGAGGTTAGTGGTCTTAAGGAAATTGGCCAAGTTTGGGATAAAAAATAAATTAATTTATTTTTTGAAGGTTTTTGGTCAATTTATTAATTAAATAATTAATAAATTAGGGATAATGTCCAAATGACATTTTTAGGCTAGATTCCTTAATTAAAGATTTTTAATTAAGAGAGAGGGATTTAATGCCATAAAAATAAATTAAATAATTAAATAATTAATTAATTAATAAATGATGATGTCATCAAGGATTTTCAGAAAACAAAAATAATTTATTTTCTGAAGGATTTTTCGGTGTCTACATTTTGCCCCTCTTTGATGCGATGCCGCAAGTGGCATGGCGTCAAAGACAAGAAAACAAGATGCCGAGGCTAGAATCAGAAGAAGAGGGTATGACGCCTGGGTGGACCAGAAGAAAGAGGAACATGCCCCAGGTGAGACAAAATCATGGAAGATGCACCCAGTGGGACAAGGAGAAAGAGGGATTACGCCCTGGGACAGAGTGTGCCCGGCGGGACGAGGAAGGAAAGGCCTAGGAAGAAAGGGGAGATAAATAACCTCACTTCTAAGAACAAATATGGATGATATGCAAGACGAGATGGAAATGCAAGATGCAAGATGCAGCTATATGCAAAGATGCAAGATTAATCTATATGATAAATGCAAGGGACCAAATAGCTCCAAGTGCAAACGGGAGTGCACAACCTAAATTTAATATAGCAATGCTAGAGACCTGCCAAGGATACTGGGATCACGAGGCCTTGTCACCAGCGTTGCAGAGGACTGACGAGGACTGACGCTAAACAAACACACAGGGTTGCCCCAACATCACACATGAAGCGCAGAGGCGACATGGCGGAACCGATGCTGAAGGAACCACAAACACACAACTGACTCACAGGCAGAAGCGAAAGATCAAAAGACCTTGCCCCAGATTATCCGCACACGCAGCACACCATGATATAATGAATCGTGGTGACCCTGATGGGATAATGAGAGGCCAAAAAGATTGACAAGACCCAAAGGACAAAACCCAAGATCAAAATGATAACTCCAAAAAGACATCCTTTGCCAAGGAGAGAGATTAGGTTTGATTGATGGTGGGAAGATTGGTCGGACAGGAGGAACGATATATCCTCAAGGACCAGGATGGAAGATTAGGTCAGACAGGAGGAACGATATATCCTCAAGGACCCATGGGTTGGTGAGAGAATAAGTGTAGTTATTCGCTGGCAAAAGCTGAAGTTCAAGGAATAATCAGGATGAGCAAGGATAAGTCGACAATTGATGTTGCTGAAGCACAAGGCCCGAGTGGGACTACAAATTTTCTGAGGCTGGGGATGGGACAAGATATTTGATCAAATGCTGCTGTAGGACGGACAAAGGTTATGTACAACAAGGAGGAACGATATGCACAAGGGATATGTACAGAAGCTCAGGATTGGGGATAGGAAGATCACACTCAGCGGGACTCTCACTAGGACGGAGACAAGAAGGATAAATACAGAAAGGATTGCGCTGTACAGGAAAGGGATAAGGATATGGTACAAGATATGGTACAAAAGTTTTGGAATAGGATATGGATTGCAGATGGGTTGGAGGAAGATGGAAGCTGAATGCTTGGAAGATAGGGGAGATGGAACTGCTGGGAGATCTGTTATGGATGGAGGATGAGGACGGTAGCTGAAAGGACAACTGAATAGATAAAAAGCTCAGTTTACTATGTTGGCGCCTGTTTGCCAGGTTTTCACCAACATACTTGTCCAAGGTGCTTGAATTGCCAAGTTTTCACCATTGGACGATTATTTTCTCTCTCTTTTCTTTTTTTTACTTTTTTGCTTTTTTGCTTTTTTGCTTTTTTTGCTTTTTTGAATGTTTTTTGCTTTTTTGAATGTTTTTGGATTTTCTGATATATGCAGGATCAGGTTTAGGCATAGAACCTCTTCAGATGGATGATGTTGATAGGATCATTCAAGGGCTCACCTTCTGGTGTTGATAGCTGATAGGCTCCCGAGCCGAAGGATGCGGTGACAACATAGGGGCCCAACCAAGTAGGCTCAAACTTGCCTTTCTTTTCTCTATTTGCTAGGACCTTCTGATTTTCTTTAAGGACCATGTCACCGACCAGGAACTATCTAGGATGGACCTTCTTGTTATAACTCCTTTTGAGTCGATTTTGGTATGCCACCAAATGATCATAAGCTTGCTGTCTCTTTTCATCTAGTAGATCTAGCTGTGTGAGCCGGGCCACACGATAGTCTTCATCAGTTGTATAGTTCTTCATGGAGACGCGCAAGGATGGGAGCTCAACCTCGATCGGTAGAATGGCTTCAGCACCATATACAAGGGAGTATGGGGTGGTGCCTGTGGGAGTGCGATAAGAAGTGCGGTAGGCCCAAAGGGCGGGATTGATTTGGAGGTGCCAGTCACGACCAGAATCATTGACAACCTTCTTGAGGATTTTCAAGATAGTTTTGTTAGTTGCCTCAGCTTGGCCATTTCCTTGAGGGAAATATGGACTGGAAAAATGGTGATGGATGTGGAGTCTGGCACATAGATCATCCACATGCTGGTTTTCAAAAGGTGTGCCATGGTCTGTGAAGATGGTAGATGGTATGCCGAAGCGACAAATGATATGATAGAGGATGAACTTGGATATTTGGATGCCAGTAGTAAGGGTGAGTGGAATCGCTTCAACCCATTTGGTAAAATACTCTGTGGCTGTTATGATATACTTGTGTCCATCCGAAGAGAGGGGGGTGATCAAGCCAACGAGGTCGAGGCCCCAACATGAAAAAGGCCATGGTGGTGCAATAGGCTGTAGATCTTGTGCTGGTGCATGTATCAAATTGGCATGCTGTTGACATGGGAGACATTTCTTGACAAATTCACACACATCATGTTCCATTGTTGGCCAATAATATCCAACTCTAAGCAGCTGCTTCGCTAGAACCATGCCACTCGTGTGGGCACCGCAAATTCCAGCGTGAACTTCTTGTAAGGCCAGGACGGCCTCGTTTGAGTCTAAACATCTAGATAGGACATTATGATACCCATGATGATATAGGGTGTTGGCTACAAGAGTGTAGCGGGAGGCTCTGCGAATAAGGTTTTGGCGTTGGTTATTGGTGAGATGGGGAGATATGATACCATTTTTTAGATATGCATGGATTTCGTGGTACCATGGGGATTGAGGACCAACCAAGACACACACCATGTCTGCATCGACGTTCTCATAAGCTGGTGAATGTAGCTGCTCGACTAGAAATTCATACTGTGATGCGTCTCGTGGTATTTCCAATAAGGATCCGATGGTTTCCATTGCATCTACTGCTTTGTTCTGAAGCCTTGGGATCTGATTGAATTGTAGATGTAGGAAATGCTCTTTCAGTTTATCCACCAGTTGCTTGTAGGGTAGCAATTTGTCATCCTTTGTCTGATATTCATCTAGGACTTGTTTGATAATCAGCTGTGAATCTCCAAAGACTTGTAGTTCTGTGATGTTCCATTGGATAGCTGTTTTGAGACCTAAGATGAGTGCCTCATATTCTGCAATATTATTGGTACATGGGAATCCCAACTTGAATGATTTTGGAATATAGTCACCTTGAGGTGTGATGAATAGGATTCCTGCCCCAGAGCTATGGGATGTGTTGGAACCATCAAAGTATAGTTTCCACATGGGCTGCTCTTCAATCATGCATAAATGTTCATCAGGGAATTCCATGATTAGTGGATAGGCATCCACCAGTGGTGCTTCTGCTAGTTGATCGGCAATGACTTGCCCTTTGATTGCTTTGCGATCTACATACTGAATGTCAAATTCACTGAGTAACATGACCCATTTTGCCATACGGCCTGTGAGGGTTGTCCTTGATAACAGATACTTAAGAGGGTCCACCTTTGATATGAGCTTGATTGTGTGGCTAAGCATGTAATGTCTAAGTTTTTGAGTGGCAAAGACCACTGCTAGGCATGCTTTCTCCATGGGTGAATAGTTAAGCTCATAGCCCACAAGAGTGCGACTGATGTAGTAGATAGCTCGTTCTCTATTTTCATCATCATGCTGTGCTAGGAGTGCCCCTAGTGCTGTAGCTGTTGTTGAGATGTAAAGGATGAGTGGGCATCCTGAAACTGGTGGTACTAGGATTGGAGCGTTAGCTAGATACTCCTTGAGCTTATCAAAGCTTCTTTGACATATGGGATCCCACTTGAAGTTGGTGTCTTTGCATAAGAGATGTGAGAATGGTTGACACTTGTCTGCTAGTTGTGAGATGAACCGCCGAACTGATTGAAGCTTGCCCTGTAGGCTTCTGAGCTGTTTGAGATTTCTTGGTGGAGGCATCTCCGTTATTGCTTTTACCTTTTTAGGATCGATCTCTATGCCTCGTCTAGAGACGATGAAGCCTAGAAGCTTACCAGATGTAACACCAAAGACACATTTCTTAGGATTTAACTTTAAGCCATAATGATTCAGACGATCAAACACACGTTCTAGGATGTTGAGGTGTTCATCCCTTGTTTTGGATTTTGCAAGGATATCATCCACATAGTCTTCAAGGATCTTGTGGATCATGTCATGGAAGATCGCTGTCATTGCTCGCTGATATGTTGCTCCTGCATTCTTTAGCCCAAATGGCATCATGTTGTAGCAGAAGGTACCCCATGGGGTTGTGAATGCTGTTTTATGTTGATCTGCTTCTGCTATATGAATTTGGTTGTAGCCTGAAAAGCCATCCATTAATGATAACATCTCATGACCCGCTGTGAGGTCTACAAGCATGTCTATGTTTGGCAATGGGAAGTCATCCTTAGGGCATGCCTTGTTTAAGTCCCTGAAATCTGTGCATATTCTGATGTCGCCAGAAGGCTTTGTGACTGGCACCATGTTAGAGATCCACTCTGAATAGTCTATTGCTCTGATGATCTTAGCTTGGAGGAGCTTCTCGAGCTCTGCTTTAACTAGTAATGCTACCTTTGGATGCATTTTCCTTAGCTTCTGCTTCACTGGCTTGACGTTTGGATCTACTGATAGGTGATGAACAACAAGGTTTGGATCAAGCCCAGGCATATGGGCGTATGACCATGCAAAGTTGATGATGGACTTCTTGAGCAAGGCACTGAGAGCCATTTCTTCTCCTTCTGTTAGGTTGACTGCAATATAGGTGATCTTTGGACATTCTTCTGTTCCCAAGTTGATTGGCTTGGTCTCCTCTATGATGATTGGCGACTTCTCTGGTCTATAATCGTGGATAGGGGGAAGAGGCAAGGCTTCATCTTCTAGCGCCTGAATTGCCAGGTTTTCACTAGAAGATACGCCCTTTATTTTTACTATTTTGGAATCAGAATGTGCCCCAAGGGGGTTTTCACATAAAGACTCATGATGTTCTCTTGCTATTTCATTTTTGTGACTAAAGCTTGCCTCTTCCCCAAAATATCCTTCTGGGTGAAGCTGATAGACAGAGGTTGATGTTGGATCCTGGTTGACTGTTGGACCTGATGCCCCCATGAATTCTAGGAGTGCTTGTGCGCTTTGGAACTCGTCGATGTGTGCGATGCTTGGTTGGTCCCAATCTATGAGGTCAGGGTTTGTGAGGGGAAGATCTATGAGGTTAATGGAGAGTTGTTGGAGGACAGAAGTCCCCAGGAGGGTGTCGTTGGCAAAGATATCGTCGTAGGATCGGATGTCTTTCTCTTCGGGGATGTCTTCGATTTCCACGAGGTCATCCTAGCTATTCGAAAAGTTCACGTTGGTCATGTTAGTGTCCGCAGTTGTGGTATTGGGCTCTTGTTCAAGCAGGCGAGGGGTATTAAAGCCAAGTCCTTGCTTTTCTGGATTTTGGGATGGTATGATAGGAAACAAATTTCCATCCTCTTGTGGTCCTAGACCACCACCTTGATAGTTATATTGTTCTGTGACATTCTTGTAGGGGATTGGATATTTCTCTTTGAAGTACTCAAGAAGTTGGGTGTCACGGGATGGGGGATCTTTGTATAACCATTTGTTAATATCTGGATCCATTTCTTTGCTGTTGATGTTGCCATGAGACTCAAAAGTCATGTTTCCAATTTGCTTGAGCTTATGATGCTCTTCAATAGGCTTGTTTTGACAACTTGGGTGCCCTTGAGTATGTGGATCACGTGGAAGAGCTCCTACAGCAAATGCATCACTGAGACTGTATTCGCCACAACCCTGGTTGTTGATCTTGATGGATGATAAGGTGGAAGAGAGGATGGTCTCTGGATCGCGATGGGATTGGGATGAGCTAGCAATAGAAGTACCAATATCGGTTCCAGGACAATGAGTAGAATGAGGGAAAGATGCTTCCATCGCAAGGCAGTATGCGAAGGGGTTAGGGTCAGCGTGGATGGTAACCTCAGTGCTTTGATGTGGAAACTTGATGCACTGATGGTAATTAGATGGTACGGCCTTAATGGAATGGATCCATGGACGACCGAGGAGGATATTGAACGGTAGGTCAAGATCAACAACGTGGCAGAGAGTATCTTGCGTTGCTGGGCCTAGCTGGATAGGCAAGGTCATAGTACCTTCAGAGGTACGCTCCAAGTTATCATATGCTTTTATAGTGATTTGCTCATGTTGTATGTCAGCCTCCGTGAACCCGATCTTCTTGATGAATTTTAATGTGCACAAGTTGAGGGCTGAGCCATTATCCACTAGAACTCGTTTGATGGCGAAATCTCTGACCATGACGGCAATGCGGAGAGGGAGAGTATGGTCAGGAGCGACATCTGGTATATCAGATTCCTTGAAGGATAAGGCACATGCTGCTGATAGGTGTCCCACAAGAGTTTCAAACTGAGTTGTGTTAATGTCCGTGGGGACATGACCTTCTTTTAGAGCTTTGTCCAGGATCTCCTGATGGATGGGTGATGTGCGGAGCAAATCCAAGATAGATATTTGGGCCGGCATGTTCCCAAGATGCTCTATGATATTGTATTGTGCTCTTGGTGCATTATGTTGTGTTGCGCGTGCATTTGATGCTGGCCTGGTGTTAGACTGTGCTGTGCATGCAGTAGATGTTGGCCTTGGAGGAGCAGCTGGTCTCGGAGGAGCACCGGCAACAGTTATCCTACCACTGCGGGTAGTTGCAGCACATTGTCGATCCGGCCCTCTGACGTGGATGGTATTGATGGTGGGCTCATCTTGGATGGGCTCAGCTTGAGTTATGCATCCGACATACTTGTCATAGTTGATGTAGGCTGCTGTGTGATCTTCTTGCTTGCCTTTGCCATGATTTTGGGGCTGATTGGCGTTGGCTTGATTCTTCCCGGTATCGTGTTGAGGGAACACATTTTGATATATTTGCAAACCGGCATTGGGTGAAGCTTGAGTTGGTGCATCGACCTGGATTTCCTTGCGATCGATGAGATCCTGGATGTAGTGCTTAAGCCGCATGCACTTTAATGTTGTGTGCCCCTTCACACGATGGTAATCACAGTATTCATGTTCTTTATACCAATCAGACTTTGGTGCGTTGTCATCCTTCTGTGGGATGGGCGGATATGTGATCATATTTGCCTTGGCTAGCCGATAAAAGATCTGATCCAGAGGCTCACCCAAAGGTGTGAAAGTCCTCTTTGGATTGTTCTGATTGTTGGGTTTGTTCTGCCTTGGGGCAACATTAACTGTGTTAACAGGATTGCCTTGACGTGCTGGCTGTTGCTGTTGGTATTGTTGTTGATACTATTGCACAGGTGGTTGACGAGCTTGAGGAGGCTGCTGATAAATAGGTGCTTGATATGCGGGAGCTGGTGGTTGCTGATAGATGGGTGCTTGTGGCGGTTGGTATGTTTGAGCTGGTGTAGGGCTAGCCACAATGAATTGTACATTCTTAGTGTCAGTGGCTCTATCTGTAACAACATTCTTGTTACGATTCCAGTAACGGGATTTATCATTGTTGGGTTTGTTTTTGGAATCATCCTTGAAATGACGAATAGTGCCTTCGTCTAGGAGAGCTTTCTCGATGCCTATGCCCTTGCTCTTGATATCTTGGTACGTCTGGAGACAGTTCATTCGCATGTGATGGGATAGCTTTGGATGCAGGTTATCAATGAAGATCTTTGTTAGATGCTTCTCTGGCGGCTGATATGATAACCTGGTTGTAAGATTTTGCCATCTTTGCAAGTATTCTACAAGGCTTTCTCCATCTTTCTGCTTTGAGTTGCATAGGTCTAGCAAAGACAACTCATTCTCCACATTATGGGCATAGTGTGTGATGAACTTCTCAGAGAGTTCAGCAAAGGTGTTTATTGTCCCATGTGATATTTTATAAAACCACTCAACAGCAGTTCCTCCCAAGCTTTTGGGAAACAAGCGCAGGAGATAGTTATCACTGTAAGCCACTTCTTGGCACGCCATGTAAAACTCTTTGATATGGTTTACTGGATCTCCTTTCCCCCGATACTTGTCGAACTTGGGCATCTCAAAATGCTTGGGGAAAGGGATAGTTGCTATGGACCGATCGAAGGGATATGAGCACACCTCTTCGAACTTGTAGGTTTTATTCTCTGTTCCACTTTGTAGCTCCTTTAGAGCATTTTTCATTACTTCCCACTCAGCATTGAGTGGCGAGGGAACTGAGACTTCTGCTTGTGATGGAAGTTGTGGAACTGGATATGGTGCTTGCTGTGGATAAATGGGTTGGAACTGATTTTGGGGCAATGGTTGTTGGGGATATTGCTGGTGTGGCATAGGGGGATTTTGATATGGGACCGCTTGATGTTGTTGGGCTACTTGCTGTTGTTGAACTGGCAGTTGTTGTGGGACTGCTTGCTGATAGTGGTCATTTGGAACTTGTTGTAACTGATAGGTGGGAACTTGTTGTTGCTGGGGGATGATAGGGATTTGTTGCTGGGGCTGATAGCAAGGGACTTGCTGTTGTTGAGGAATGATGGTTGTTTGCTGAAAGGGGACATGTGGCTGCTGTGGGGGAGGCTGTTGGAACGATGCTGCTTGTGGGTATGATGGTGGTAGTTGCTGAGGTTGGCTTTGTGTTTGGCTGATATAAGCTGGGTGCATGCCTGCGTTACTTAGAGGTGGAACAGATGTGGGGAAGCTAGAAGCAAAGGGCGATGGGGTAAGATAGCTGGGGAAAGTTGGCTGTTGAGGTGGTGGAGCTTGCTGGAAGGTATTTGGGATTTGGGATGAATAGGTTGAAGCTGGTGGTGTTTGAGGTAGTTGCTGCCGTGCTGCTTGGGTGAAGGCGGTTTGTTGACTTGCAACCATAGATGTAGGGGATTGAGATGGGATCCCCCATGCCTTCATTTCTTCTTGCGTAAGGCCCCATTGAGAGCTTGTGTTAGGGTGCACTGCAGTAGATGATGGATTGGTAGGAGCAACGGGAGCTTGGGACACGAATGATGGTTGAGATAAAGGAGCTTGTTGAGGTTGTGGTTGAGCGGATGCTTGTGAAGAGGAAAATGAAGGAAACACCCAAGAGAAAGATGAGGTTGGAATGGGGAGCGATTGCGCTAACCCCAAAGAAGAAGGTACGGGTGTTTGGGGGGTGAAGGGTGGCGGTGCTCCTTTGATGGTGAAAGGCGTTGCTTGACTTGCGGATGGTGGTGGTGTAAAAGCTTGTGTGAGAGGTGGAAGCTGACTTTGGGTTAAGTGTTGGATTTGGGCTTGGGCAGCCATAGCAGATGATGAAGCAAAAGGGGTATGAGATGGAGCGGATGGTGCTGCAGCTTGTGTCGTGGGACTGGTGAGGCTTCCTTGCAAGAAAAGGGGAATGGTGGAAAGCTCTTGGGATGTTTGTATGATAGGATCGGGGAATGATTGGACAAATGGAGAATACGCTTGGGCTGGAACTTGGATAGTTTTGATGGGGATGCGTGGATAGAGAGATGGTGGGATGGAGGTACTTTCTGGTAGGTAGTGAACAAACGTGCTTTGTTGATGTTGCGGTATAAGGGCATTGATCGCTGGTGGGCTTTCTGGAGGATTTTCAAATGCTTGGATTGCCAACGGGGATGAAGGGATATTTGGATCTTCACATGGGTTACTGGCTCGGATTTGGGGATTGTAGGTCATCATGGCGTTGGTGAAAAGGTTGGGATCAGATGAGGTTGTTGGTGGATAAGGATTCATGCTTCTTCTTTTCCGAGATCTGGTCTCAATAGGCATGGAGATGCAAGTGCTAAATGGATGCAAGATGTTTGGTTTAAAAGATGTTGATGGATGCAAAGTTGATGAACTTTTAAAGATGATGACTTCTAAGATGCAAATGCAAAGATGGATCAAGATGGCGATGATGGAAGCTGGATGGAACTGATATGGATCAAGATGGTGGAGGAAAGATAGGTTGCTGGTGGAAAGCTGGTGAAAGATTACTGAGTGGTCAACAAATGAGCTGCTGTTTTTCCCAAATGGAGGATCAGAGATATGATGGGGTCAACCTAGGATAGACTGATGATCTTCGGTCAACAAGTTTCTTATCAATGCACTCCAATCTCTTGCTCGAGATGATGGCTATGCAAGGACAAGGTTTGATTTCTTTATGACAACACGTGCCAAAAAAGAAGATGATGGTCTCTGATCTTGGATATAGGATAGGAACAACTCAAAAGGTAGAACACTAAGCGTTGGTGGAACTCTAGATTTGGAACAAGGATGATGAATCTGCTGGAAAGATATGGAAAGCTAATGGGGGGGATGCTGGTGGAAAAGGTATGGAAGGGTGAAGGGACAATGCTCTAGAAGGATGATGCAAGTGCAAATGACAAGGACTGATTCTAAAATGCTGGTAGGAAGATGAATGCAAATGCAACTTTATGATGTTTTTGAAATGCAACTAAGGTTTTGATGCTGATGCAAAGGGTGAAACTAGGATGAAACTAAGATGCAAGGCTGTTTGAGACAAGATTTCAGGATCTGAAGATGGAACAAGACATGAACAAGGATTGGCTAATCTTCTGGCTCAAGGTTGACAAAGTGATGGTTAACTTGGAAACGGAAGGCAAACTGTTTGATGCAGGCGTTATGGGCAATGTTCTCAAGTCTGGTTTGGGACTTCTTTTCTGCTTGGGTTGCTTGGATAATGGCTTGATAGGTCTTGGTGTTCTTCTTGATAACTTTTCACTTTTGATAGGCTTGGGATTTGGGCAACTTTGCTTTAGGATGTTTGTTCTTGCTGGGCATCACTTGAAAAGAGGTTTCTGATTTTGAGGCAAAGGTTTCCAATGGCAAAGGTTAAAGTCAAAGCAATCTCTGCAAGGGACAAAGCAACCCTGCAGGATACAAACAAAGGCAACTGACTCTAACAAAGCTTTGAAAGTGTATGTTTCAACAAGTGTTTTCACGGAGTCTTTGACTGTCAAGCACTTCAAACAGATCTACCTAAGGAAGGTGAGTATCAAAATCGCTTGCCCACAGCTTGGTATCCCCCAGAAGGGAATACAAATGGTGAGTAATCTTGAGGCGACCCGGTAAACCCCTTGGAATCGGTCCTTGCACAAGAATTTTGATACTTTCAGATGTAGATAGGGTAGCCTCTATTTTATCAGGTTGCTATTTGTTCCGTGGTGTCTCCATACCCGGTTATGCTGATCATCCGTGACTCACTTAAGAGCCTTGCCAATTATGCTGGGGGAGAGGAATGTTTACCATCCCCAGTCACGTGTTTGGCACGAACGCCCGGCGATTAGGAGATGTAAGTGATTCTTTTGGTATTCACTTATTTGTATACCGGCCGGGGGGGATACCGGTTTGAGGTCGTTCTCCGAGGAGGAAGCGCTTCTCCTTGGACAGGCCTCGCTAAAAGTAGAACAAGTGAACTTGTCCAAGTTCAAGTGTTCCACGTTGCTTACTCTAACAAGGTTTATGCAAGAATTGAAAAACTCCTACATGCACATCAAGCAGATTTTGTTCATTTTCCCAATTTTGATTAAGTGATGTTTGAACTTTGAAAATGAAGACACTCGTGATTAGCTTTTGATTTGTTCCTTTCTCCAAAAAGTAAATCGAGCGTTTGCAAGTTTTTTGACTTGGGCATTCAAGATTGAGTGTGCGTGTTGTCTTAAGAACTTTGAAAAAGCTTTGTTTTGTCCCTTAGATCACTCAAGATTGAATTTGTTTTGCTTGTTTTTAGAAACTGAAACAGATGAAGGAATAGAGTTGTTTATTCCATTAGTGCATTCGAGATTTGGTTTGCTTTTCAAATTGACAATGACACTCTAGGACCTAAGTTCATTTCCTTAAGTTTCATTCAAGATTGAGTTTGACCTTTGCTGTAAAAGAAATGAAAAACCAGTCCCAAGCAAAAGACAAAAGGCGACACTGTCCAGCTTATAGGCGACGCTGGAAAGTGCAGAGGCGACATTTAATTCCTACAGGCGACATTCTGTACCTCAAAAGGCGACAGATAAAAAACCACAGGCGTGATTTCTTTAGTTACAGGCGTGATTTAATTAAAAGAAGGCGACAAAAGAAGAATTCTGGGACGTAACAAAAATTGCCGACAACAGGAAAATCTTAGTTAAGCAGGCGTGAAAACAGAGTTCATAGGCGTCATTTCTTTCTTCAAAGGCGTGATTTAATTCCATGAAGGCGTGACTGAATTCCTTGTAGGCGACATTTCTTTTGTTGAAGGCGACATTTCTTTGTTTGAAGGCGACATTTAATTGCTGTAGGCGTCATTTCTTTTCATGAAGGCGACATTTCTTTATTTCCTGCAAAAAAAAAGCATATAAAGCATGATTTCATCAAAATGATTATGGTTTGGGTCCCACCGGGCGTGCCAGAATGTAGACTAGGATTTGTGAGTGCACCTAAACCTGTTTTGAAGGCAAAAGACAAACAAATGTCATAGCATATTATCAAATCAAATTTAATGGTTAGCAAACTAAAATCAAAGCCACCTCAGTTTAAGCTTAAAACGGATGCGCCCATGCACCGTTTGATATGCTTAGATATAGAGGGATGTGGGTGTGCAAACTCAAGCACTTGGAGCATGCAAGATGGATGATTTGAGGATCAAGAAGACCCAAAATGACACAAAATAGGTATGAGGAACTTATTTTGCCTCAAAAGGCCTCAAGAACACACAAATATGCAAAGCTTAAAGAAAGAACTAAGATTAAAACAAGAAATGAATCTATGTTAATCCATTTAAGCTAATTTAGATGTTATTTAAGCTTGAAAATGATCTAAAAAAAGATGAACTTATGCTTATGCTAGAATGAAAATGGCATTATAATTTTGCTATTGAGTTTGAGAGTTGAGAGATGATTTGCCTTAGGAAGTGAGGGTATTTATAGGATTTCTAAGGCTTGGGGTAGGAGGAATGAATGGCCAGGATTGAAATCCTTAAGAGAGGCCAAGATTCACTCAAAGGGAAGCACATGGATTGTGCTAGTTCTCAGCCAATCAGGAGGTGACACATGTCACAAGGTGAGTGGATGAAGGGAAGGGCAAAAAGGAGTCAACAAAGGGGGCTCCAAGCTCATAACTCTCCAAATAAATGCTTGTAAGAGCAATGAATGGGCTTTAAGAGGCTTTGAAGACTTTGGGGAAGCAATAAATGCTTTGTGGTTGAGATATTTGGAAGGAAAGACTTTGATTTGGTTTAGGAAAGTCTTAAGCTTGGTTAGGATTGCACAAAGGTTTAAGGGTAGGATTAGGATTAGATTAGGACAAAGAAAAGGATTAGGATGGGTGAAGAGGGTGGATTTGAGAAGATTCTAGAAGAGTCTAGATTTCTCCTTAGTTTCATGGAATAAAAGATTATTCATTCCAAAAGCCTAAGTCTTAGGAATATTTATTAAAGTATTTTCAATAAATATGGAAATTAAATATTTAACCTTAATTAAATATTTAACCTTGGGATTAGGGTTAGAAAAGATGGGATTAGCCTTTTAATCGAAATTAAGAAGGGATTAGAAGATTTTGGAAGAGGTTAGTGGTCTTAAGGAAATTGGCCAAGTTTGGGATAAAAAATAAATTAATTTATTTTTTGAAGGTTTTTGGTCAATTTATTAATTAAATAATTAATAAATTAGGGATAATGTCCAAATGACATTTTTAGGCTAGATTCCTTAATTAAAGATTTTTAATTAAGAGAGAGGGATTTAATGCCATAAAAATAAATTAATTAATTAAATAATTAATTAATTAATAAATGATGATGTCATCAAGGATTTTCAGAAAACAAAAATAATTTATTTTCTGAAGGATTTTTCGGTGTCTACAAAAGGATTCAATCTCTTTGAAGCCCCCCTTTGATGATCCATCCTTCTCCATTCATTCAGCCTTCTCATATGCAAAGATCAAATCAAGATTGGTGTTGAAGATCAAATACCATTGATTGGAAACATCCTACATCCATTGAAGCATTCCTATTTGTGGATTTGAGGATTCAAATTCTCTACAAGGACTTCAACATAAGTGAGGTGATTTGTTTCAATTACTTTGTTTATGCACAATACATTTCAATTCAATTTCAAGGTTAATTCCTAAACTAGGGTTTGACCAAGGCAAACCCCCCATTTTCTTGCAGGTACATGTGCAGAATTTTAGATCTGAGAGTGAATTTGGATACCCTTTTCAGAAAACTTTTGAGATCTGTGAACATAATTCGAATCGGACTTCAAATAAAGAATGTAGTATGTGACCTTTTATGAGGGTCAAACCTGAGCTGAGTCATCTTGGAGAAATATTTTTGGATTTTCTCTATCTCGACATTTCTAGTCTAGGATAGGTTTCAGATTTTCCCAAAAGTACACATAGACATCAGAATTCAACATTTTCTAGATCTACCCTAACTTGAGGTTAGTATTTCAATTATTCTAGATTTCCAAACATAATATATAATCCTCCTCCATAGGGAAATATTGGATTTACTCTCTCTCTCTCTCTCTCTCTCTCTCTCTCTCTTCCATATTCTTCACAAAATTGATTCAATTGTGTATTAACCTTGTGGTTGATCAAATTGGATCTCTTCTTTGGGGAATTTGGGTTTTGAGAATAGATCTCATATTTTCCCCTTTACATCTGAATAGTGGTGAATCCATTTCACCTCTATTCATTTTGGCGAACCCAACATACTTACTCTCCTTTTCTTTTGTGGAATTTGATCCCCTATTGTGTTAGATTTTAGATCTTTTCCTGCATTTAGATTAGATCTAGTTTTTGCTATTGCATTTTACAATTCAAAAATCCAAAAATATTTCTTGCATTCTATTTTCTATGGTGATTGTTAAGATGCTTTGGTGTGTAGTTATGTTCTTTATTACTCTTCTTTTAGCATCCCTTTATAATACTTATGATGTCTATGAGAGTATAATTCACTTCATTATGTTGATGACCCTTCACTTTTCTCTTTCTTATGATTTTGTGAAGTTAACCAACACTAGTTTGCCTACATTTAAAACTTTTGTTAGAGATTTATGTGGTAGCCTTATTCATCTTTTGGATTATGTGAATAATTGGGTCGATGATACACCATCTCCTAATCTTCCTAATCCTTATCCTATTAATCCTAATCTTAATCATAATCTTCCTATTCTGATACCTAATTCTCCATCTATTAATCCTCACTCTTCCCATACTTATGATAGGATTCAAGCTATAGTGCAGGATGCATATGTGCAAGATTTCTTTGATTTACCTTCTCTTGTGATTCATGATGATATTCAAGGAAAGGGTAAAGAAACTTTTTCAAAACCTATTATCCCACCTTATACAACCTTTACTCATGAACATGATAAACAATCACCTCCTGTAGAAGCTTTACATAATCTGTATACTAATGGATATAATATGGTGACTAAACAAGGTTATAAAGGTTTAGGGCTAGGTATTAATGAGCATGGTATTAGATTTCTAGTTCATATACCTCCTAAACTAGATATTTATGGTGTTGGGTGTTTGAAATCTCAAGTTAAGGTAGGTGATGCTAAACATTGTCCTTCTCTCCTCACACCTATCTTAGGTAACCCTAATATTTGTCAAGAAATTGCTAAAAAGGTATATGTTGAGCTAATGAATTCCAAGAAAGAAATCTTTCGACCTATGCCGATATATGCTCTCTACAAATATAAGTGTCCTTTTCATTATAGTAACAAACATTTACTTGTTGATTGTCAACATTTCAAGTTATATGTTAGAGAACGAGCTGCTTTAGGAATTATATCTCACTCCCGTGTAGTTTTAAAATTCCTTCATAATTTTGATATAGGGGATTCCCCTCCTTTAGATATAATGTAAATTGTTCTCCTCTTGTCTCATGATTGGGGGGGCAAGAGGTGTATCTTCATCCAGTCTCCTAGGATCCATTAGGTCTTTTATGTTGGCTTACTTGGTATTCTTTCTCTCCTATTTTTCTATGGCTTTGCATTATGTTTTTAATCATCCATAGAATTTATCCTTTCTTTTTAAGATATCTTTTCTAAAAACATTTTTTTTGCAAAGATATCCCTTGTCTCTGGGTGGCAAGGTACCCCTTTCTTTCTCTTTTTCTAGGGAGCTGATTTCCTTTAGCTTAAGTGGCATTTGTTTATATTGCAATATTATTTCAACATATTGATAGATGTTCTGACTATGAATAACCTTCTTATATGAGAAGTTGTTGTCCTAGGTCGTCACTTCTTCTCTATGTTGCAAATTATTTCCTTTATAAACTCTCACCCTTGCTTTGGTGTTAGAGTTGTTTCCCTCATTCCAAAGATTCATTTTCTTCTTGTTTACAGGGGGCTTGATGATTGAATCTTTGTTCCCGCCTTTTGAAAGTTGATATTTTACCTAAAGCACTCCTCTTTGGTGGGGGTCTTGTTGATAAGATCTCTTTCTTTGAGGATCCTTTTTCCATGAGTGATATATTCTTTTCATGATTATCTATATTCTTAGATGTAGGGGTCACTATCCCTCACTCAAGATATGGTGTACATTGTTGCTAAACAGGATATCTCCTTGTATTGTGAAATAGGTATCCTCTTCCATCTTTGTTCCTACACTTGGGGGGCAAGGATTCCATCTCCTTCTTTTCTATTTTTCCCAGATGCACCTCATTCCTTGGTTAAGCAGTATTTATCTATTATGTGATATCCAATCATACATGAAAATTATGGTTTTTTTTAAGATCTATGTTCTTGATAATAACCTCTTTTTTTGTTTGACATTGGGTTTCCATGGTTGATATATCTCTCACCTTGGAAACTGTACAGTGTGCTATCCCTCATAAGGGTTACTTTCTTTTCACTTCTTGCTTGATATCTCTTTACATTCGTCCCTTCCATGGCCTTATAGGAGTTGTGACCTTCTTGGCTTGGACTGGGTGTTGTTTGTGGATATTGTCTTGATGTTGAAGAAGGCTTTATCCTTGTTATTTTCTTTCCTTAACATGTCAAAATAGTATGTTTTTTCCATATTAAGGAGGGGGCCATATATAGGGCCTCCCTTGTACTATAGTTTTTTATTTTTACATGCTAAATCTTGGAAGGTAATGTACATAAGTTGCTAAATCCTAAAAAGACACGCATTTGTATGCTAAATCTTCCAATGGTAACGCACATAAGTTGCTTACTCCTGAGGAGACACGCATTTTTCAAAATTTTCAATTTGCTAAATCCTCTGAGGGTAATGCACATAAGTTGCTAAATCCTGAAGGGACACACATTTCCAATTTCAAATATGCTAAATCTTGGAAGGAAGCGCACATAAGTTGCTAAATCCTGAAAAGACACGCAACTATATGCTAAATCTTTCAAAGGTAATGCAAATAAGTTACTAAATCCTGAGGAGACATGCATTTCATATTCATAGTGATACAAGAAGGTGGATCTATGGGTATTCTAGAAGCTTTCAGAAGACGCATTACAATTGCAAGCATAGTTTATGGGTGAACCTATTGGGCTATCCCTCTAAGGTGATTCACAATAAGGTGGGCATCTTACTGGGTGAGGTAATCACTTTCTCCTTTCTCTCTTTTCTGCTTTCATGCTCATAAGATAGGATCACGAAGCTATGTTATTTATAGTGTTTCTCTTGTCTTTCTTATGTAAACATTTATGCTTTTATGATAGCTTTCCAAATATGATATTAGTATGAGGAATATTTATTAGCGAGGTTTCTTATGCTAATTGATTTGGGTTATTTAGTGCTAACCCTTGTTCTTTTGGCACCCTCGTGAGTGTATGTCGAGATGGAATCCTTAGTCTAGGGGCTTGTGCCCTTAGCTAAGTGTTATTTTATCTCTTTGTGAATCCACTTGGATCTCCTCTTTCTTCTCCTTTACCAAGAGTTTGCATCGAGTCCATACTCTTGCTAAAGTGGGGGCTTACTGTATTGTCTTAAAATGAAAGCACTTCCATGATAAGAGCATTTAGCCTAATGAGTAGGTGGTTTGGGGTCATGTTAAGAACCTTGATCGGGTCTTTGCATGTATTTTTATTTTCTCCCCGCTTTCTACTTCTTTCCTGCACTTGATTTCTTCATTCTAGGTGAAATTAGGGTTAGGATCTTAAGGATTCTACTAAATTTCCCTCTTCCATGGCTCTATTTTCTAGGTAGGATGTAGAAATAGATCCTCCTTTCCTTCATCATAGAAATCATAGGATTTTATGTCTTTCCTTGACATTCTATCCTGTTCTGGCATCAGTTTTAGGTTTTTGGGCATCCCCGGGACCTCTTGACTTAGTTCTGAGCCAATTTAGGACCAGGGTCAGATTCGAGGTTGAACCTGACTAGGTCAGGGTCGAGGTTGAACTTGACTAGGTTAGGGTTGAGCTTGAACCTAACTAGGTTAGGTCCAACCTTGATTTTGACCCCTTTCTCCAAATTTCCAATTTCTAAAATTTTTGGGCTTCGGGCTTTCGGGATATTTAGTTTCCCACCTCCAGGTTAACATTTTGGGTTTCAAGATGGTAAATCCTTTAATTTCATTTAATCTAGGTATATTTTCTAAAGGTTAGGACCTAATTGGGATTTAATTCTCCAAGGTGGCCCCTCTAGAGGATTGTGCCCTAGTTCACTATAAAAGGAGGCCTTCCTCTCTCATTTTTCATCATCAAGTTTGGCAATCAAGCATCTAGAGCTCTCAAGTGAATTCAAGAATTCAAGAAAGTTTTCAAGCATTCATCCATCAAGGAGATCCATTGTTAGCTATTGAAGGATTCACTCTCTTTGGAGCCCCCCTTTGATGATCCATCCTTCTCCATTCATTCAAGCCTTCTCATATGCAAAAATAAAATCAAGATTGGTGTTGAAGATCAAATACCATTGATTGGAAACATCCTACATCCATTGAAACATTCCTATTTGTGGATTTGAGGATTCAAATTCTCTACAAGGAATTCAACATAAGTGAGGTGATTTGTTTCAATTACTTTGTTTATGCACAATACATTTCAATTCAATTTCAAGGTTAATTCCTAAACTGGGGTTTGACCAATGCAAACCCCCCATACAACAAAATCCCCCATTTTCTTACATGTACAGGTGCAAAATTTTGGATCTGAGAGTGAATTTGGATACCCTTTTCGATAAACTTCTAAGATCTGTGAACATAATTCAAATCAAACTTCAAATAAAGAATGTAGTATTTGACCTTTTATGAGGGTCAAACTTGAGCTAAGTCATCTTGGAGAAAGATTTTTGGGTTTTCTCGGTCTTGGCATTTCCAGTCCAGGATAGGTTTCAAATTGTCCTAAATGTACACACAGACATCAGAATTTAACATTTTCCAGATCTGCCCTAATTTGAGGTTAGTATTTCAATTATTCCAGATTTCCAAACATAATATATAATCCTCCTCCATAGGGAAATATTGGATTTACTCTCTCTCTCTCTCTCTCTCTCTCTCTCTTCCATATTCTTCACAAAATTGATTCAATTGTGTATTAACCTTGGGGTTGATCAAATTGGATCTCTTCTTTGGGGAATTTGGGTTTTGAGAATAGATCTCATATTTCCCCCTTTACATCTAAATAGTGGTGAATCCATTTCACCTCTATTCAGATGCATATTTGGAGACCTTCTTCCTTCTTTCATTTGGATATGGATTGGTTCATGGCATCATCATCATACTTCATTTGGATTCCACTTCCTAGTTCCTATCCACAATGGGAAGCATTCCTACATTTGTACTTGGTATATCTTCTTCCCAAGGGGAGAAATGTTGTTTGTAGTCATTGGAATATACTTTGTCTTCAAGCACTCACCATTTTTGTAGGAGATTCTTCATTATGTGGGGGATATCATGTCTCCAACTATCCTTCTTATGAGGGGATAATTATTTTTATATACAGGATGTATGTAGTTCTTGGGGGGTCTTGAGCACTCCATCCACCCATGCATCTTATTTTCTTCTCTCTTTTTGGGGGAGGGTTTTTCCCATGAGGTTTTTCCTCTTTCTCCACTTTATGAGAGTTATTGCATTTCATGTATTGCATTTTGTACATGGGTACCTAACATGGCCTAGTTGCTGGGACCCATCTTTCATTGTGAGTTTAAGTGCATTCCCCTAAGTTGCATTTAAGGGGGGGTTTCTAGTGTAACTAAATATTCCTAATTACACTTTACTTAATCTTACTTAGGTTAATGCATTGCATAGTAGTTAGTGATTGAGACACCTAGGAGTGTGCACCTCATTCAAGCACATGATGTAGGAGAATTTCCACTTTAGGTGTGATAGTTGTCATGACATACCTCTTTGTGTGTGAGATCCACCTTTTGTGCTCTTATCACATTATCATCTTAATCCATTGCACATACTTTATTTCATAATGGAGGATGATCCACATTTGGTGGACATGTGATTACACCTAGCATAGGTGATAGCTTATCATCTCCTTATCATTGTCTCTTATCTCCTTTCCTATATAAGGAGGCCTATTATGTACATTTTAATCATGTCCATGATCAATAATATCATTCTTGCATCTTAATGCAATTGTCTTGCCAATCTCTTGTGGAAGTTATCTTGGTCTTGCATTCGATCCTAGGGGTGTTGTAGAGTCACCTAAAAATCTAACAACATTGACTATGGATTGACTATCATGTTCAAGCTTGAGCAAGGCTTCGTACCACACACCATCTGCAGATTTGTACACAACGCTGATTTATGAACGTAAATAACGCATTGAACATAATCTAAAAATGTTGCATGGTATGAAGTCTCATTGAAGTTTGAGCATCCTCCCTTTATTGCAGTGAGGGATTGGAATGAATTCATTTTGGATGCAAAGGAGAAAGGGGATACTCAAAGAGGAATTACACTAGCAAATGAGAGAAGGTATAAACATTTTAATAGATTTTTATTATTAAATAATGAAATTTGCATTTACTAGTGTTCTAAGCCTCCTTGTTACATGATTTATTATTGTAAGCCCCTCTAACTTAGGCATCTAGAAAATGAAACTACAACCTATTGGGATTGAGACAAACCTTATAGAACAACAATCACTAGTAAGGATTGCTTGAAAACATCTATTGAATACATCCTTCCTAGTTGTTGTTGTTGTTCTATAAGGTCAATAATTTAAGGTCTTAGTCCAAAGACAAATTAAATTAGACTTACTATCCAAAAAACATAAAGAACATGCACATAAACATGACAGCTGAGAAACATAAATGTAGATTTCACAATAGCTGAAAAACATAATTGTAGGCATCATAGTCACAATCTTTTGGAGACAATGTAATTGAGTTGTGTACCCAAGAAATGGAGAGAAACTTCTACACCCTCGATTCCAAGTTGAATACATCTGTTGGAGGACCTTTTATTCATAAGCAATAGATGTAGTCAACTTGGAATTGGAGGTGTAGGAGTTTCTCTCCATCATTTGGATATACAACTCAATTATGTTGTCTCCAAAAAATTGTGACCACGATGCCTACAATTATGTTTCTCAGTTGTTGTGTCCCAGGACCCCTTATGACCCTTTACGACTATTTATGATCCCTAAGAATATATGTTAGATGTCTTAAAATGTCGTAAAGTGTCTAAGAGGCTCTTAGGAGGGTCCAGATGAGCTTCCACCTTCACATGGTTGGCCTTTTTAAGTAGAGAATGTTATACTCTTCTCAAAACAAAGAGAAGCTCAATAATTTAAGCTCTCAGTCCATGGACAAATTAAATTAGACTTACTATCCAAATTGGTACATTGATGAGAATCAATGATGGGCTGAAGTTTTTAGATTCTAAGAAGACGTATATGCAGTGGAGGCCAGAAGGGATTTTTGTGGAGATTTTCTAGATGTGGATATTTTCTAGAGTGGCTATATATATACAAGGATTTCCAGATTAAGTACCAGTGCAAAGATGATGATTTAGTAACCTACGTCTATAAAACCTTCATAAATATGTTTATCTTAGTTTCTATAGTATTAAAAAAAATGAGTGGGTTGGACATTAGTGGTGCATCTATTCTCTGTTATCATTCTTTATAGTCTCATATGTATTGCATGTAGGATTGAAGAAAGAAGATGTACAACTAGAAATGGACAAGGAGCTATACCTTGTCATACACGATGAGAAGTATCCCCAAGAAATGGGAATGATAAGGTGCAAATGGCAGGTGGTGGAGAGTGGCAGTCTAAGAAAGCCTTTCCCAAATAGTAAACAACAATGACATAATATTGTTGTGCTTAATTTGATAATCAATATATATTTTTTTTTAAAAATTAAAAATTTCAATCTCTTTTTTTGCCAACAAAGAATAGACATATCAACGAGAAAGCTATACAGTCGATGTTTATTCCAATGATTGTACATCGCACTTTCAACCAACATTGGTCACAGAGGTAAATGATATAACAGGCAATTCTTCCACATTGAAGCAATGATTTCAATGTCATCTCCATTGATAATTCAACCACTGTTGACATTCCAATTTCGAAGGACACTTGATGTGTCATACTATTGACTAAAAAACTCTGATGACTGTTATAGTTGATTAGCCAACCAATGGGCTTCTAATAATCGACTAAACCTCATCGAAAAACAAGCTAAAATTTACTAGTGAAAGTACAGGAACTGACTTACCTATTGAACACACGTAGTGGGAAAGTAGACCTCCATGGCCAAAATTCCAACTTCTTTGGATGTGAATCCATTTTCTTCTAGTAGGGATAAAGACAAGATAATAATGTGTTTTGGTGATACTATTCCTCTTCATAAGCAAGGAAACATTGCAGGTGATATAGGTTGGTATGGGCAGCAAGCATACAAACATGGATTGACTAGGACAATGCTGAATAGTCCTAGAAATGCAAAATTTTGGGATTTGAACTATGTTCAAATAGGTATAGTCAAGTGTCCTATTGAAGGGAAGCCAGTAAACAACCATCTTCAGGTAAAGTGATACCTATTCTAAAACTAAGAATTTCACCTCTTACCCCTCACTTATAGTTGTTCCTTTAAGGGAAGATTGTAGCGCCCAAATGATAGCCTTTAATTATATGTACTAAGTGTTACAATGGAAATGTAGGTCTATAGGAGATTATCAACATTGAGTAGGGGTTTAATGAGTGGAAAAAGAAGATAGAGATCTTCAAGGAAAGTGTATCAGACATGAAACAAGAACAAAGAGAAGATAGAAAACACCGTAACCTTTAATAGTCTTCGAGAGTCAACAACATCAATGATAAAGGGGAAACAAGAGGATAATGTTTTCATGAACAAAGGCCCTAAATCATCAGATTTAAATAACAATCATGATGTTAAAGGACAACTAAGAGAAATTAATATGACAATCCAAGTGCATATGATATCGACCTTTTATCTAAAGACAAATCAATTCTAACTGAAGAGATTAGAGGGTGAAATTTTTTATTAATGATAGAGATATAGAAATAAAGAAGCCCTTTTGGAATTATGACTATGAGGATGAATAATAGTTGATGTAAGTTATGAAAATATGACACTAGTGATAGAGATTACTAGAAAGGTTCAATTTTGAATCATAGTAAGGAAAGAATGATAGACACATGGAAAATTAAAGGAAGAGTTCTTAGACATAGTTGAGTCAAAGACTATAAAATGGTTGATATGATGATCTCAATTGAAAAGACAAAGAAAAATGACAAAGCAATGTAAAGGGACCTATAGGATAGACATACAACACATGATAACTACTACAGACAAGGTGAAAGGAACATGAATGTGACATTCCTGTCAAGGTTGTATCATGAAAGACATAACCTTTTATACTTCTTAATGTAACAATTTAAAAAAGGACAGTTCTATTCAGTCACAAGACCGAGTGTTTCATGAAAGTCTTCTATAGATAGTGTGATGTCCCCATCTTTAATCTAGTAACGTAATAGCAACAAAACACATGTGGTCAAGGGGTGGCATACTTTGAGCACCTCAAGATAGTTAGGAGATAGTGAAAAATTGTACATAGCAAGTAAGAGTTCAAATTGATAGTTTGCATATTCTTTCCACAAATAGTCAATAAGCATCAAATGTATCAAGGAAAATCGTGAATTCTTTCAATAAGATAATTTTCCTATTTAGCATCAAGGAGCACATCAAAGAAATGCAATATGAGAATGTGTTATGATCGAGGATGATAGATATTGAGTATCTCCATCAATCACTACCGAGCTCACATGTTATCAAGAATGACAATCTTGTGGATAGCCACCTTATCAACAAGGCATTTGATGATCACCTTGAAAGCATGCCAAAGAATCTTTAGGACATAGTTGCAGAAGAGCAGGGTACTTTCACAAGGAAATGTGTAGGGTAATGGCAGAGAGTTTTATTTTCAATGTTTGAAAGTGCATTTATCCATGATTCAATTGCCTCATACTTCTAAATATCAGTAAGTATTTAGCAGTAAGGAAGACTGTTGTAGAAGTGGATAGAGGTGCAGGTTGCTTCCAAGTTATTTGATGCAGCGAAGGAGATCTAGTTAAGATATTGGTATAAAGAGAAGGGATTCTTTTGATGAAGTGCATGAGAGACCCATGATTGATCTTGTGAACTTGGATGATGTTGCAGTTAGTTCTTGTCTCATTGTGAAAGCACTTTGATAAGGATGTAGATGGTTCTATTTATACTTCTTTGTTCTTCTATTTGTTCACAACATAATGAAAAATCACCTGGGCATAACATGTCAATGTACCAAGGTGGAAGTATTGTAGGAAACATCAGAGGAGAAAATACAAAGGATTTTTAGCAAGGAAAAGGAGAAGGAGCATGTGACTATGGTGTCAATCCTGGGGGGTGACTTCTGGTCTGGTGGCCATGTCCATGATGGCATTCTAGTGGCAGAGTTGTTCCAGCTGATCATATAGATTTTTAGGTACCCTCTGCATGGTATGGGAATGGCTCGTAGAATTATGGTAGATGAAATATACCTAGAGGTGGTCATGGAGGCAATGGCCAGCATCGATACCTAACTAACAAGCAATGGTTTGCTCAGTTTCTTTGCGTTGGAAGCTGAAGGAAAGAAGACATTGATGAAGAAGGTGTGGTCATCCTTCAAAGCAGGTGTTAAATAATACAATCAGGTGAAGTTTGGAGCCTTTCTCCAAGAAAACTTGAAGCTCTTTTTGGAGGAGATAGGAGAAAGATTGGTATAAATTCATCAGGGAATAATGTATTTATTCCACTAATTACTTTTGGTTGTAATTAAGAGGTTCTTCCTCATATGTAATCTTTATTTTCAATGAATACAAAAGGGGTACTGCCCTATGCAGAACTTACTTATAAAAATGACAATCAACACTTACCAAATAGAACTAAAAAGTCCCATGATCACTAGGCAAGTAGTTCAAACCCTATTCTGGCCTAAGAAATTTTCAAAATTCAAACCCTATTCTACCTAGTTTTATAAATATTACCTTGTGACAGGTATGGGCATGTAGGTAGAACTTTTTATGGCATGCAACAGGTATGGCCCTAGGAGACATGTATGAAAAATGTGGAACCATGGCCAAGGCCCACGTAAAGCTTTCAAACAAATGCAGTTGGTAGGTGTAAAACCAAATGCCACAATCCTATGCATAAACCTGCAAAACATTTAAGGAAGCCCTTGCTCAATACATAGCAAAGAAAAGAAGAATGCATGAATTAATAATCCTCTACCACATACCTTATGTAAAGATTGAGCTCAAGCTCTTGCTGCTACCCCACGATGTCAAGTAGATTCACGCGCACACGCTGCTCTTCTTTTTTTTGCAAATGAAATATTGAAATGAGAACTGAAATTCCCTTTTTTATATAAGTTATGCCCGTGTTTGTCAAAATTTAGACCACCATGGAATTTGTTGCTATTTCAACAAACACGGGCATAAATTTATAAAAAAAACAAAGTTTTCCTTCTATAATCCGACCAAGCAAAACCTTCTTATTTTTTGGTTCTAAAATTTTGGTAGAAAAACTTGGCCAAATGTACCAGTGTTTCATGCATATTACCTTTTATTTTGGTTAGCTAGATCTTGCATTTGTGCGCATTTTAAAATCATAAAAGGAACAAAAATATTGTTTTATTTATTTATTTATACTGCATTGCATTTGTATCTTAAAAAACAAAAAATAAATAATATTGCATTTTTAATTTTCCTAGTTTAGTCATAGTTTACTTTCATAATGTCATATTTCTTTATGCAATATTTTAGAGCCTTTGATGAGTTGTTTAGTAGTGATGAATTTGATATGTTAGATGAATCGCTTTATGACTTCATCTCTATTCATTATTCCTCTATGACTCCTAAATCATCCTTTTGCCAAAAATTTTCTTAACTTGCTTCCTTTGAATTACTATATTAACAATGTTGATAAACCAAAGATAGTTGAGCTCATCTTCCTTAAGATAATCCTCCAATAAAAAATAAACCTTTGATTGTTGTTAAAGGTGTAATGTGGAAAATACTGATAAATGGTAGACCAGCAAGTTCTACATACATTAGAATACAAAAATCCCATCAAATTGAATCCGATTGGCACAACCAAAGAGAGTAAGGGTGAAAATTCATGATCCAAACAATCTGGGCCTTTTTGGGATTCCTTATAATAGGGATGCAAATGATATGTAAATCTAAGTCAAACTATGTAACTGTAATAATTTATTACAACAATGTAAATATGATCTATGAAAGTAAGTGCAAGAGGAAAAATGAAAGAGGGGACTCACCTTGAAGCTAGGAGAGGAGGAATAAACTTCAAATCTAGTTTTGACTTTCGTAAAACTATTAGAATCGGAAACACTTATGGGTCTGGCACTCTGACACCTATATCTTTGGATTGTGAAATTTAAAAATTCCTAAGACTATGCCAACCTAATTTAGCCTTGTGTAAGAAAGGATTGGAGGCTCCAAATCTAGTAAATTCTATAGAGGATCAGTCACTAGTTCTATAACTCTAAAAATCTAGATCTGAAACTCTGCCACATATATTTGCACACAACAAAAATGGGCAAAATGTTGTGGTAAGGGACTTTCCATGGTCAAGCCCCTATATAGGAATTAACCTTGAAATAAAATAGATGTAATTGAAACAATTTTGTCATGTAGAAAAGATTAGATCTAAACAATAGAACACCTAGGAGAAACAACTCTGCATTGGACCCAGAGACCTCCAAATAAAAAATCCCAAGGACAAGCTAAGTGATCCTTGCCCAAGTAGGAATTGTCAAAGTTTGCTTGGTACCTAGGGTTGTGTACCAAGAAAGGGATCTAAAAGCCTCCATCCATCATAAAATCAAGGCAAATCCTAAAATTTAAAATGCATGTAAATGACCTAAGAGGAAAATAAATTATGAATGGATGGAAAATGGAAAATATGCATAGAAATTAGAGACAACCTTGAGTGTGAAGTAGGAAGACCTATATCTAAATAAGTATGCATTTAGGTGCAATATGAGGTCCTACCATAAGAAACACGTGAAAGTAGGCCAAAAATGGTCCCAAAATGTACACAAATTAAGTACTTACTTTTTAGGGTGGTACATTTAGCCCCCACATTAGTAGGAGTATGAGACAACTGATGCTTGAACAACCCCATAAGAGGTAATAATAATCATGCCATGGCTTCTCCTAGGAATAGTATATTTGAACTAAGTATTATTTTCCCTATCATGAAGTGCATTTAAATTTTAAACCTAGGGACGTATACTTGAAATGGGACAACACGGTTTGTGCACTAAGTCTCTTATGAATTCATTTTGCTTAAGTTACAGGAAGGAAAATACATGAAAGAAACTTACACTATTGCTGTAGGAAAGTAAACACACACATCTACTAATAGAAAATGGTGCTGACAATTATAACTTTAATCCTAGCCTATTATGTTAACCCAAAGCATTCACAATGATCATCTCTGTAAGTGCTACAGGAAGATACACAATGTATAACGCTATAGGAAAGAACAATGAACTCTACTTGAATTGTTGTAAATGCTAAAACAAATTAATCTACTCTATTCTAAGCCACCTACAAAGTGGGCCCCCTTGGTCATCTTCTGCTAGCTACTAACACAGATTTAACTCAAAATAATTTCTTCATTATATTTCCATAAAACTAATTACAATATCATGAGACAACACACAAAATTGGAAAAGAAATTTTGCTTCAATTTTACATCAATAATATAGCCATATGACTAAATTTCTATCTCACCATCATCTCCCTTTATATAGAATTCAATGCTTATTCAAACACAAAAGATAACTTCTAACTAACTTGCACCATAAAGAAAGGAAAGTACAACAGTCCATGACAAAATAACATAAAGGCTGCATATAACTACTTAGTAGAACATTTATCATAGAGAAGATATAGCATAAAAATGTTCCTATATTTCCTAGAAGGATTCTTCCTTCAAATTGTCAGGCATGTCTCGCTGCACCACAATGACTTTCCATCATCGTGACTGAGTCTTCCTCACTTTTCATCAATGCTTGCTGATCCATTCTTTAGTCATTCCTCTTTCCTTGACAAGTTAGTAGCATATACATATATTCAAGCATTTAACCATTCAACTAATCCAAATATTAGATCACACATTGAAATGACTATATGAAATACTACAATATATATATATATATATATATATATATATATATATATATATATATATATATATATATATATATATATATATATATATATATATATATATATATATATATATATATATATATATATATATATATATATATATATATATATATATATATATATATATATATATATATATATATATATATATATATATATATATATATATATATATATATATATATATATATATTTGGCAAAAATTTATTTAGAGTATATCAACTATTATCTACCCATGGGTTTAGATGGTTTGACTGTACTTATAGCATATTCACAAGTTCAAATGCTAAAAGGTATAATAGTTGTCTTAGAAATGTTTGAAATAGAGCATAAAGATATCATTAAACAAGGACAAATTATGGACGCATCATTTTAACCCTATGATCATAATTCTTTTCCTCAAGCATTGCATTTCTTAGCTATTCCTTAGAATTCTCCAACTTTTTTCTTTCCTCTTCTCTTACTTTTGAAGGTATAATAAATTCCCCTAGTTTTCTCCCAGTAATCCACCTTGTAATCCTCTTGAACTGATCTATCTTCATGGCATTGACATAATACAACAACCACATGAGCATTGGTGGCTAAAATGTTAGAGGACACCAGAGTTTGTGACAGATCTGCCTCCCTAATTGCATATACTTGGGTGCCTTGTTTATGGTTGCTTCAAGGTTAAGGGGGTTGTGTGGCTCTGATTTCTTGAAGGCTTTTGGTAATCTGCTGCACCTATTTCTGGCACATGCTAAGTCTCATTGGAAAGTGAAATAGGGAATTCCCTAATATTCTTTGTAAATGTTTTCTCTGACAATAAAAATTTTCTCACTGGTTTCTGCTTTTATTTTTCCATAAGTGAGGTTTAACCAATCCCTTAATAGAACATCAAGATTACTACTTTCAGCCCTGAAGGGTAATTTTTATGACCTCTCTTGATCTTTGCAAGAATCTAAATGTCTTTCATAGTTAGTCTCATTATTAATCCATGACACTAGTGCTCTCAAGTGTATATCTCTAATATAGAGTAGAGGATTCCAGTCAATTTCATCAGGGATAGTAATATTATGGAGATAAAGTTCACAAAGTAAATTTTTTTGCTAGGAAGGAATGGATTAGTATAGTCCACATAATTATTTAGCTATTTTAAATTCTAATTCCTTACCCTTAATTGTCATCATTAATTGAAACATAATAAATTATTCTTTTAAACATATAGCATAAACCCTGGGAGGAGGCCTACAGGCAATAATCTAATCAGCCAACTTTAAAGCATGGTTCATTTTCTACTTTTTCTCTACAAATGTTGTTTTAAATCCTCTATTTCCTCCCTTTGTTCATCAATTTATTTCTATATTTCCTTCATTTCTTCTTTCCAAAGAGTTCTTTTAAACACAAAATAATTATACAAACTGAGAAAAAATAGACTAAAGAGTAGGTGGGCCAAATTTTATGAGTTGAGGTTTCTTCTTCTCCCTACAAGTCTACTCTAGATAATTAGTTAACCAGGTTCTTTTGAAGGGCACAATAGCATTCCTTAGAAAAGAGTGAGCTGAAGCTTGAGCCATTTGAGGTTCTTCTTGTATGCCTTCCTAGACTTTTTGATGCATTTCCTGAGGGTTACTATGTTGCTGAAGTGGATCCTAATGAGTACATCTAGGCTGACTACTGATTGAATCATTCATGTATTGGGAATTATCTAGAAAAATTATTTGTACTCAATAATTATCATAAATATGATCCATGTGAGGCTCAGGGGCAGGTTGATCTAGTGAGGCATATAAGCCTTCTAGAGGAATATTTGGCACTTTCCCTCTCATTCAGGAGCTCCTCCACAATGGAGTCTCTGTAATCTCTACTATTTTATTCCTAATAGTTTTCTTTGGTCTCTCTTCTACAGGAGTGATTGTTGTAGGAACCAGTTTATTTTCTTGTCTCCAGATCTGTAGGAATTTAGGTTTGGTCTTCAACCTCATGAACTAAAATTCCTTCATCAATTTTTATTTTCCCTTTTCTTTGGGTAGAGGTAGATGCATTTTACACTATAGTAGGGTGATGTTTAGTTTCCTTAAGATTTTTAGACTCTACTCCTTGGCTAGTTTTCTTGGCTATTGGTTCAGAAGGAATATCACTTGCATGGACAGGTTGCTCAATGGGGTCATTCCAGGGATGCAAAGTCTTGATTTTAACAAATTCATTCCAAGTTAAGGGATATACATCCCTAAGTGACCTCTCAAAAATCAATTTAATTAAAGCATGATCAATGGAAGAGTTGGTTTTTCCTTTGCAGGTTTCTTTTGCACCAATAATCAACATATTATAGAGAAAATTTGGAACATTGATTGGAGAGTTATGTCTAACATAACTAAGCAACTTGAAATGGTGTGCATGCAAATGAGAAAATTGTCCTTCACAAGTGAGGTACCTTATAATGTTTGTTGCTAATTCATAAAATCTAGAAGGAAGGGACACATGCTTACAACCTTTCTTATTTACCTCCAATGAAGGGTCTATAGTTAGGGTAAAGTAGGCTTGAGATGACCTAGCATCATGCTCATTTGGATAATGCTCACCAACTATAGGAAACCCATTTACTTATGTTATTCTTTTCTCTATCATCAAAACTATAAGGCCCAACACATTTTCTTCTCCTTCTTCAAAGGTACTCATGAATTGGGTAGCTACCTCCTTATCAAATTCAGTCAATTTTAGAAAATATTCGAGCCACCCAAAAGCATGAATCTCCTGACTACTTCCACATCTATAAGAAATATGGTATGAATGACCGGTTCATGGTGCATTAATTGTCTACCCATTGCTCCAAATTATTTCTCAATTCACTCTGTAATTAGTCAATTACAATTTTCTCCGTTCCTTTTGGAATTCCCCAATTCCTCTATTCACCTTTATAATACCCTGAAATTGAGCTTCATCAAACTCCTAACTACACATTTGTTCTATGAACTCCCTTGTAATATTTATGTTACATTTCATAAAATATAATAATATCTCTTAAGGAAAGGGAATTATAGTTTTGAATGCAATTAGTTTTCACACAACTTGATTATGACATTTTAGGATTACATCAAGTCAGAGATCAGAGATAATTTAGAAATTGGAGTATGACACTTGTGTGAAACATAAAGGACTTAAATAAATAGAATATAAGTACATATTTGAAAAGACATGGAAATATCTTAAGGAATTATGAGTATGAAAATAGTGGCCTAGAAAAATTAATACACTTCCCTGACCCCTATGTAATTAGGACAAGTGTCCACACTTGTCATACTAGGCATGAGGTAGGAAACTGGTGTAGTGCCACATTATAAATAAATGTAGTATTAAATATAATAGTTAAAATGTACGAACTAAAAGTGGAAGATATTGAATTGTTGTACCTGTTATGATGAGTTCACATGTACAAGGGGGTGATGAAATTTGAAAACTTCATCAAAAGAACTACTACTAAAGATGACTGCATCGAATGATATGGCAATTATTGAAAGAAAATAAAATAGAAATGTTATGACATGGATAATGTGTGGATGCATGGTAGAGAAATGGAGTGGAATGGAAAGACGAATATAGAAAATGAATGGAGAGATAAAATTCATTGAGAATGAATTATTTATTATGGTCATACCCAATGGAATTTAGGGTGAAGCTACAGGGAGAAGGTTGTCACCCTCTACTGCAGGAAGTATTTCCTTTGGTGACACTGAATTATTATCACATAATTGTTGTAGGAAGTGATCTTTTGTCTGTGGCTTATACTATAGATGAATTTTATGACCATTTACCAATAACTTGAAATGAAAAATATCAATGGTGGATAATTGGACTTCTCCATTGTCAAACACATGATCAATTTCATAGGGTCCTAGCCACTGTGTTTGTAAATTGCCAGGTATTGCTTGAAAACATGAATCAAATAACAATGCCCAATCGCCTACTGAGAAGTGCTTGTTCTTGATGTGTGAATCATGGCACTTATTTCTCTATTTTTGGAATATCTCTATTCTTTCCAAGGGTGATTTCCTTAGTTCATCCAAAGAGTTGAGATGAAGAAGGCAGCTCGCTTTGCTGTAGGAAGATCAATGTTGAGTTTCAAGGAAGTTCACAATATTTTATGTTCAAATTCAATGGGTAACATTACGGTTTTTCCATAGATAATTTCAAAAGGAGTAAATTATGTTGTTGTCTTCCATGTTATTCTGTAAGCCTAGACTACTTTTGGAAGGCAAGTTCTCCAATCTCGATGATGTAGTTGAACTATTTTTGTAAGAATAGCTTTAATTTATCTATTTGTAACTTTAGCCTGACCATTTTCTTGAGGATGATAGGGATTGAAATTTATTTACTGATATTGTACTCATTCATAAGAGCTATGATAAGGGTTGATGTTGTTAGAATAATTGAGAGGGGGGTGAATCAGTTATCCATAGTCCCAAATACAAAATGTATATCCAAAAATTATTTACTTAAATTTTTGCAACTTGGTAACATAAAATACTAATCTGTTTGTGCTTTTACCAATTACTAGTTAACAACTTAGTCTATTAACCAATCAAATCAAATATGCAACATGTAAAGTATGATAACAAATAATCATCATAGTCAACACATAACACAAAAGATTTAACGTGGAAACCCTATAAAGGGAAAAACCACCTAGGACCAGCAACCCAAAATATTGTTCACTCTTCTGAAGTGAGGTCGATGAAGACCCAACCCTATTAAAGGTTACAAAACACACTGTAAGGTGTGACCATGTTAGAGGATTTAAGACCAATCATTATCATCCAACTAGCATTCACTATGGGGTTGAGAGGATAACAAATGTACACTCTATGAATGACATTACAAGACTTTCAAGTCCACTCAGTTAAGAGATTTATCTATTTACAATGGTTAAAATGTAACGGTAGGTGATCTAATTACAATAAAAATCCTATTGTAGATGTTCAGATCTATATTATGCTCATTAAAATCCTCTGATCAATATATCAATTGTGTTTCAACAATATTTAGTAACTTACTGTCTCTCGGTTATAGCTTTCTAATGCTCGGTAATCTTTACAATTTGGTTCTCCTTAACCAGTCTGATTAGCATGCATGAGTCTTGTTCACGTGATATCTCTATAGTTATCTCCTTTCTAGCATAAGTTTCATAATGAAACCCTAGTCTCTTAAATAGACAAGTAAACCATTTTAATTTCATCCATCAAATTTTGCCGCTTGTTCTCCTTCATTGATTTTTCCGCTTGAACCTTCCTTGGCTGATGTGTCAGTAACACATTTTATTTCAATCCCTTAGATATTCTTTGAATTATGTTAGCCATAGATCTTCATAACAAACTTTATCTCTAACCTCAATGGCATACACTTTCCAGCTCATCAATCGTTATCAGCTAAACTGATCATTTGATTCCTTTCTTCATGCTCAATTAACAAATAAATGTGTCGGTGAACACAAGCTTAGTTTATACTATTCTCGGTATACACTACATTGCTTGGTGTATACTAAAATGCTTCTTTAACTGACCACACTGCCTTGTGCATTTTTTCTCTTTTCTTCATCATAGATGAATGAAACATAATCAAGTCAATAACATATGGTCATAGACTCATCCATAAGTTACCCAATGTATTCCTTATCCTTATCTATTATATCCATCTTCCTCATGTAGATATATCTATTCTTCATATCTTTTTCTCCTTTATACAGATGTTTGGGTATAGTAACTTACAAGATAAATACTATCAAAACTTAGTTGACATCAATGACAACATATTACTGATTTAATCATCTTACATATTTAATCAGCAACTCGATGATCTCAAATCACAGATCTTCAAGTCATACAGTTTATTCAAATTAGTTGTAGTTCATCAATCTCTCCCTTTGGCATTGATGGAAACATAAGCAATATGAAATATGCCATACACATACCAAACATGTATTCTACAACTCTGTAAAAAAATTCTCTCCCTAGCTTAATATGTTTAATCACTATGTTACATAATAGCATTTGCAAGTTCAAACTATCTTCTATAGATATGATCTTTTCAGCTCCTTCTATTCTTTGTGTTCTCAGCAACAAATCTTCAATGCTCTCACTGTGACATGTATCTCATTGAATATTCTCTCCCTTTGATAGAAATTCCAAAGAACAATATAAACATATATCTCTTCAGTAGCTAATTGACTCACTATTGTTTGGTGCATTCACTGTATCTCTATATACTGATATGCAAATTTGTTCCATTTCTTCAACCTTTCATAACCTTAGACAAAGTCCAAAGTGTGAACTATGTTGCATCAACATGAATGATCTTCTAATAAGATTAGGCTGATGCAAGCTCTAGATCACATTAGTGACCGGTAGACAAGGGACAAACCCCAAGTCTAGTCTTCAAATATTTAAAAGTTTCCTTTAGTAGAGGCTTTATGAAAATATCAGCAAGTTGTTCTTTAGATGTAACCAATTCTAATTTGACTTTCTTCTCCTACATGTGTTCTCTTAAGTAGTGATACTTGATAGATATGTGCTTTTTTTTTCAATGCATCATTGGATTCTTTGAAATATTAATTGCACTAGTATTGTCACAATATATAATCACCAGATTAGTGATTACCTCATTTATACCTTCCAACACTTGCTTGATATATGCAATATTTGAACATTTTATAGTAGTAGCAAAATACTCTGCTTCAATAATTGACTGAGAAATACAAGGTTGTTTCTTACTTGTCCATGTAACAAGTCTTTCACCAAAGAAAAATGCTCCTCTGGCAGTACTCTTTCTATCATCTATATTCCTAGCCCAATTTGCGTTGGTGTAGAATTTTAGTTCAAATTTTCCTTCCTTTGGATACCATAAACCATATTCCTTTGTTTTCTTCAGGTATCTCAAGATTCTCTTTGTAGCAACCATGTGTGACTCCCTAGGATTTGCATAAAATCTAGCAACTATCCCAACAACATGTGTTATATCAGGTCTACTATGAACTACATACATCAACTTACCAATCATGGATTGGTACAGTGTCCGCTTTACTTCAATAGTTCCATCATCTTTGGTCAGTTTACATTTTATATCCATCAGTGTTCCAATAGGTTTAACATCTTCCATTCCAAATGTCTTCAATACTTTCTTTATATATTTAGATTGTGTGATGAATATTCCATCATTTTGGTGAATCACTCGTAAGCCTAGAAAGACCACAATCTCTCCAAACATAGACATTTTAAATTCACTTATCATTTCATTAGAAAATGATTTACAAATGTGATCTTGTCCTCCAAATATTATGTCATCCACAAATATTTCATCAATCAAGATAGTATATGTGTGTGTATGCTAAACACCTTCATGAAATTAGGATCTTTAACTAACAATTCAAAGAAAATACAATGCAAATTTAACTAAGAGTTGAAACTAAAATCCATGACATCTCATGGTTCTCTAATTAGATGTGGTAAATAGATCTCTCAACTTAATCTCCACTAGTGACACTTCTAAAATGAGAAATCTATGATACTACAATGCTTAATCTAGCTCACAATTCTTGATTATGCTATGATAAATTGAAATGCTAATGCTAAATGCTCTCAATTGCTCATAAAATTCCTATAATAACAATGCTTTTTCTCTCCAATTCTCTTCTATATTATTGCTCTCAAAATGACTCTTATTTATAGTAAATTCCCAAGGGTAGGGGGTTGAGTGAAGTAACCATGATTTAGCTTTGGTTGAGTCAAAAACTTTGCAATGTTTTTAAATGGGGGGACAATTTAAATGTTTGTCTCAAAGCTTTGGACAAAAGGACAAAATTGAGTGGTTGAGATTGAAAGTTGAAATGTGTGATTAAGATTCAATTCTTTTGAGTGATTTATGTCTCTTTGTCCTCAATTTTCATTGGTTGCTCAATTTTTTGTTCAAAGATATTATGATTAATTAAATTCAATTAATTAATTAAATTAGCCATGTAAGGGAATAGGTTCAATTTGATTTTTTATTTAACAATTATACAATTAATTGATTAAAATCAATTACATAGTGTTTTTCACCCCTTTAAGCTTTGATTTAATTATTTAATATCATTATTTGATTTTTCCTTTGATTTAATGATTTTGTCCAATTTGATTTAATAAATGTCCATTTAAATTTGATTTTTCCTTTTTGATGAGAATTAGTGCATTTTGATTAAGATTTTGCAATGTTATGATTTAAAAACACTTGTCCAATTTTTTATGTCTACAAATGCCGCTCTTTGAATTGATGCATGAAGAACATTGATTCAAAGATTCTTTTTAGTCCTGATTGCTTTTAGGTCATGATTTGTTGATTTACTGATACACCATTGATATGAAATTGATTGCTATCTGATATGATATTTGATACAACATATGATTTGAAATTTTTTATATGCCCCATTGATAATGATTCAAAAATTTTGATGCCCCAGATTTCATGATGTTCGATGCCAATTTGATACTCTGATGCCTCCTCAAAAATAAAACATATTGATTCCTTGATTTGAAATTTTTTGAAGTTGTTTGATCCAATATGTTTTCATTTCTAAAAAATATTGATGCTATGCTATGATTCACAATTTTCTCTAGTTTGATTAATAGGTTGATGTAGGTCAAAGTCAAAATTTCACCTCTAAATTAGGTCAAATTAGCTTAAATAGGTTGAAAAACCTAGATTTACTATTCATTTTCACTTTTGACTATTGAGATTTGATCTGATCCTACGTTGATTTTCACGATGGTTGTGCCTATCAGAGAGCATCAGTTCGAGAGAGGTCATCACTATCAGAGGCCTTTGGATTGCAAACCTCCTGTGAGTCATTTCAAACCTTCTTTTGTGCATTTATTGCTCTGTAATAGCATTTATTGCAAATTTTTCTTGTTCTTGTAGTTTTGATTTTGTAAAATGACATGTAGGATAGATTAAATGTCGTGTAACCTTGTAAAATAATGCATCCACACTTTTTACTCATGCCTCCACATAGTAAAGTACCGCTTAAAAAATTTTAGATCTTGCTTACCAATAGTATGTTTCTATGTAGTACTAGGGTTTTCATGCCAATTTATATATGTTTTTTTGCTTATAAAACCCTAGCTTTAAAATACCACCTAGGCCTCTTAAAATTCTACCTAGCCTTGTGAAATACCACATGAATCATGAAATAATGCATGGTAATGATAAAGTATCATGTAATATCTTTTCTGCACCGCATAAGGTAAAATGTCACATGGTAATAGGCAAATGACACCTGCAAGACTTTGAGAAAATTGAAACTCCAACTTGATTTTCTGATAAAAATTTGATGTCTTTGACTGATCGATTGAAATTCCAAGATAATTAGGTCTGTTATAGTTTAGCAAAATAATTGATTAGGATATTTGAATAGTTGTACCAATGAATGTTTGATTACGTCAATCTGATAGGATAGATCTAATAGTGGGATACTGATAGGTAGGATTGATTGATCAATGTGAAAATTGATAATTCATTCTCAAGACATAAAGACACAAATAAATGGTACTAGGTTGGATAGGTTTGATACTTTGATTTTGATAGACTAATTGACTTAGGATAACTCATTGATATAGTACACTAATATGATTCCTTTGATTTACAAAATAGGCACATTTCTCTAAGTTGTATATATAGACCATTTCATCTTGGGTCCTAGATCTAGGTCAGACTCTTACTCCTACAGAGTATCATGTTATAAAGATGTGTGAACTTAGCTTCCTTCTTGACATCCCACTATTTCATCTAAACTATGGCCTCCTTACCACTGTGGTAGAGCGATGACACTCTGACCATAATACTTTCCATCTACCTTTTGGAGAGATGACCATCAATCCAAAGGATGTGTACAGATTATTATGCATTCCTTGTTAAGGGGAGATGGTGTTTTACAAATTTTTTTATGATAGTACAGTCTACCGATGGGTGTTCAGAGACAACACCATTAATTATGACATGAGCACGTGGGCATAGTTCACTTCATTCCCCACAATGCTAGTAGTATTGGGTGCTCTGATGGGTGGATTAGTGCTTCCTGACCAATGAGGTTGTGGCTTCTTGGTTGGATGGGGATGGATTCTCAAGGACTTTCTTGCACAACCTTAGCAGTTTGATTGGGGCTCATGTGTCCTCACTCAGCTTTATCACAATTTTCATGAGGTTATATATAGGGTTAGTGCTTCTTTGTCGATAAGTACTATCATCTTACAATTATGGGTGTGGGAGCATCTTCCCATCACTAGGCCATTATCAAATAGGATTCCTCATCGAGGATTCCCCTATGATTTTCTATATATCGGCATGGTTGTCCAGCATCATTTGGGCAAGCTGGAGTATTGGTGTCATTAGATTGATGATCTTGATCAAGTTTATTGGTGACCATATATAGGTTGTGAGAGATGGAGGAAGGATGATGAAAAGATCCCATATATGTTTTCTCCTCAGTGGATGATTGGCAGAACTACTACTATGATTGAGAAATTTTGCTTCGATCGAGTTTCTAGGCAATATGGTAGGATTCAAGATATGCCATAGGGTACATGTTATATGCTAGAGTCCAGGCAAAGTGATCCATGTGGGGTGCTCAGATAGATTTTTAGTTTTCATGTGACTAGATAGCTTCTTTGGCATATTACAGATGGGATTTTCTTGCAAGTATTGTAGATGTTGGTATGTCACATGAGTATCAAGACTGGTGGGCTTGAAATAGATTTCTTCAATTTACAGATCCAGTAGAGCCTATCCCCAGTCATGATGAGAGATCTGAGGATGATGATGATGGAGGGGATGATGATGAGGATGGTGGTGGTCGTAGGAGGAGACATTGGATATGACGAGAGTAGAGAGCTCCTTAGATTGGTGGAGGATGAGATGGGCCATGAGTTAGAGGTGGACATGTCAGGGATAGAGCTGAAAGATAGGTTTGACAAGATCATGGAGTTGAGTTGGTACGTCCTAGAGAAGCAGTAGTTGATAGACAACAGAGATAGTAGAGGCAACAGAGGGCTTAGAGATAGGGACATATAGATGCTTCTTGGAAGATTCCTGGTGGATAGGATCCTTTAGTTCAATTATAGTGGGTAGCTTTGGCATAGCAGGATCAGGTTTTAGCATAGCAGGTGCCTCCACAAATGCTTATGTCATAAGACATGGGTCAGAGTCCACAATCTACTCCCAACATGGAAACTATAGCTCATGATGTGAGGACTCTATAGATAGGTTTTTCGGGTATGGTTGGTAGATTAAATCAGGTAGCCACCATAATGCATCAGTTCATGGTGATGATGGTGCATTGGTCTAGCATAGTGAGTAGTTCTCAAGCTCCTCCTTCATAGGATAGACAAGATGACAGGGGTCTAGATGGGTTAGGTGCTGGGGATGGATCAAGAGCTGCTATGGGATCATGATGATTTGATGATAGAGCTATTTATTGTTGATCTCTATTGTATCATGTTGATGTTTATTGATCAGAACATTTGATGTACCACTTTTGTTGTTGACATATTGTATCTTGCTATACTAATTTGATGGATCATTTGATATGATGAACATTTATATGATGATATAATTCCTTGATTCTCTTGATGTGTTATGTGAGATCATCTTTATATGCAGCTATATGATGTTTCATGATGCATTTAATTTTTCATTATGCTATGGATGCAGCGTATCTCATGTATGATATATATTGTATTGATTACGAATGTTGATATGTTTTTTATGCTTTTCAATGTATGCAAAGTATTTTATTGAAATATGGATATGAATGCCCCTATGTTTTTTATTTTGAATGTATGTAGTTCTATACTTAATTACATGTATGCAAATGATGTATGAGTAATGAATCTTTTTCTTTTTCTTTTCTGATATATGAATAATGAATAATGAATAATGCTATGAATGAATGCAAAGGATTATCTCACATTGTTGATTGGAATCAAGGAGAAGATGTTTTTTTGATTGAACCTCCATTTCTTTAATGTTTTGACCAACCAATATTATAAAGATACCCCCTTGTCCTTGGAAAAATAACTACAAACAAATGCCCTTAATTTAATCATGATAATGCAATGCAATGCAACTAAGTGTCACTAGCTTTTAGCAAAGAAATACTATAGAGATATATTTTCATCATTGAGCATTATGGGACTAGAAAGAAAGTACAACCATCACTGAACACATCATGATGATATGAATATCACTTTTTATTGCTTTTGGTAACCTTTTGGAAACTAGTACAACCCTCACTAGTTGGATGACCAAACTATGGGAGTATGAATACCAGTTTCAATGGATTCAATGTTGCAAGTGGATTTTGGTATTAAGATATAGAAGATCTAAATAGCCAAGGTATTCGGTTGCATAAAAAAGCAAAGGTCAATCCTTCATCTTATGTGATAGTCCTTGATGGTTCTTCAATGACCATGTCATTAGATAAATTCTCATAAGTTGATGAATCTTCCTTAAGATAGTCACTCAAAGGCAAGAAAAATATCATGTCTCCATCATGGCCAATCTAGTCGAAACATCATCGATTAGCTAAAAAGATGTGATAAAAGTCAATTTAATAAAGATTATAAAAAATAAAGCTTCAAGTGTTTTTCAATGTATCCCGATTTTCAAAAAGAATTCCAAACATTCTAATCTTTAAAGTGTTGTCAATTTTTAATCCCGAATAATAAATTCAATGAAGGCTCAAGGATCAAGTTGTAGGATCAAAATACTTGGGTGTGAACAATGATATCCATCAAAGGTTCACCAAAAATATCTCTCTTCTAAAGCTCTAATAATTCTCTCTCTGATTGTGACTGAATGTAGCATTATTGAATCTGTTTGTACCAAAATTCCAATCCTTTCCTACCCCCAAGTTATAAATGTGATCGTGTGACAAACTTAGGGCAATAGGACATGCAATGACGCAACTAAAAGGCTTTATTATGACTACACACAAATGACGGATGCAATGAAAGTTTACAAGTGAGATGTTGGAAATGCAATATGTACACATGCGACTTGTAGGAAAGACTTTAGGGAACAAAAGGAACTTGATTGCTAAGTTTTCACCTTTTGGGTTTATTGCCTTTTTTTTCATTTTTTTTTTGTATTTTGAACTTTTCTTGATGTTTTTGATCTTTTTGATTTTCTCATGTACAAAAGTGATGCTTGAGCCATTGGATATACACTCATCTGATACCCTTTCTTGTGATACTCTTTTATCTGATTAGGTATAAAACCTCTTTAGATGAATGTTGTTTATGGGTTCTTGTAGTTCTTCCCCATCATAGTTGGCTATTTTATAAGTTCCCGTTCTAAATGAAGAAACAATGATGAACGGACCAAGCCAATTTTCCTCTCCTTTTCCTTTCTTTTATCTTTCAGGCTGATTTTTAGGATTTTCTCTTAGCACTAAGTCACCTACTTGAAAGACTCTCGGTTTGATATGCTTGTTGTAGTTCCTTGAGATTGTTTTGGTATACTTTCAAGTGTTCATAGGCTTGTGTTTGGTGTTCTTCTAATAGTTCTAATTGGTGAAGTTAGGAAACTCTGTAATCCTCATCTATTATTAACCCTTGCAATGATACTCATAAATATGGGATTTCAACCTCCAAAGGTAGAATAGCTTCAGCTCCATAAACCAATGAAAATGGTGTAGCTCCTGTAGGTGTCTGAATGCTAGTTCTATAGGCCCATAATGCTAGGTTAATTTTCACATGCCAATCTCTTCTTGACTTATTCACTGATCTTTTCATGATTTTGAGGATGTTCTTATTGTAGCTTCAGCTTGTCCATTTCCTTGAGGATAATAAATGGGTGAAGAGTGATGAGTAATATGGAATGTGTCACAAATTTCATCCACATCTTTGTTTTTGAATTGTGATCCATTGTTTGTGATTATGGCATGAGGAATACCATATCTGCAAATGATGTGATTGAGAATGAACATGGAAATTTGTTTTCCCATAGCCATGATCAAAGGAATGACTTCTACCCACTTAGTGAAATACTCCATTGTGGTGATGATGTACTTGTTCCCATTGGAAGAAGGTGGATAAATCATGCCAATCAAGTCAAATCCCCATTGATAGAATGGCCATGGTGTAACAAAGGGATGTAACTCTTGTGCCAACACATGTACCATGTCACCATGGTATTGACATTTTCTGCATATCTTGACAAAGTGACAAGCATCTTTCTCTAAGGTTTTCCAAAAGTACCCTATGCAAAGGATCTTCTTGGCCAGGTTTAAATCACTTGAATGCAACCCACAAATGCCCTTGTGAACCTCATGTAAAGCTAACTTAGACTCCTCTTCCTCTAGACATCTAAGTAAAATCTCATCAAGACCCTTATGATACAATGTGTAAAAAAAGATTATGTAACGGGTTGATTGTCAGATGAAATTTGATTTTTGGGCTTGGGATTGGTCTGAAGGAAACACTTGGTCTTTGAGATAGGTATATATAGGGTTGTACCAAGGTAAGTCATGTCCATTGAGTAGGGAAACAATTTAGGTGTTAGGAAGGTCAAATGTTAGTTTCGCTAACTCTTCCACCAAGAATCCATACTTCTCATTCTGATAAGGTTTTTGAAGTAAGGAAGCCAAGGTTTCCATTGCATCTATCACTTTGTTCTTCTCTCTTGGAATTTTCTCAAAGGTTATCAAAGAAAAGTACTTTTTCCAAGCATCAATCATAGTCTTGTATGGAATTAATTTTTCATCTTTGGTATTGTATTCATCATTTACTTGATTGAATACCAATTGAGAGTCTCGATACACTTGTAGCTTGGTGATGTTCCATTCTAAAACCATCTTAATGCCAATGACTAAAGCTTCATATTATGCTATGTTGTTTGTGCATGGGAAAAAAAGCATGTTTGACTTGGGAATAGTATACCCTTGAGGGGTAATCAATAATATGCCATCCCTGGAATGTCCTTGTGTATATGAGCTATCAAAGTCCAACTTCCATGTCTTTGCCTCTATGTTTACAATTGCTAAATCCAGAAATTCCACTCAAATGGTTTGCGTAGAAATCAAAGGGTTTTCAGCTAAGTGATCTGCTATCACTTGTCCTTTTATGGCTTTCCTATCCACATACTCAATGTTAAACTCACTTAATATCATGACCCATTTTTATATTCTACCTGTTAGGGAAATTTTGCTTAGCAAGTATTTTAGAGGATCAATTTTTCCAATTAGTTTCACCTTGTGCATCAACATGTAATGTCTTAATTTTTGGGATGCAAAGACAACTACTAAACATGATCTTTCCGTAAATGTGTAGTTAAGTTCATATTTGATCAATGTTCTACTCAAATAGTAGATTGATCTTTCTTTCCCTTGCTCATCTTCTTGTGCCAAAAGAACTCCTAGAGACCTCTCGGTAGAGGATATGTACAATAGCAATGGTTTCCCCTTGATTGGTGGCATTAGGATTGGCAGATTTATTAGATAAGTCTTCAATAAAGTGAAGGCTTGATCACATTCTTCATCCCATATGAAAATAGTATCTTTGTGTAGCAACCTTGTGAATGAATGACACTTTTCCACCAATTAAGACATGAACCTTCGTATTGATTGTATCTTGCCTTGGAGAGACCTCATTTGGCTTAAGTTCTTTGGAATTTCCATATCCATTATTTCTTGGACCTTTTTAGGATCCACCTCAATCCCTTTTTCTGAAACTATGTAGCCTAACAATTTGTCGGATTGGACACCAAAAGCACATTTCTTCAGATTAAGCCTCACTTTGAATTGTTCCAACCGAATAAATATCTTTTCCAGAATTTGTAGGTAATCTTCTCTTTTATGTGACTTTGCCAATATGTCATCCACATAATCTTCTAGAAAGGTGTGCATCATGTCATGGAAAATAGTGGTCATTTCCCTTTGGTATGTGGCTCTGGCATTTTTGAGGCCGAAGGGCATTATGTTCCAAAAAAAGGTACCCCAAGGGCATGTAAAGGCTATCTTCTCTTGGTCTTTAGGTGCAATTTTTATCTGATTGTATCCACTAAAGCCATCCATCAATGAGTACATGGAGTGACCCACTGTCAATTCAACTATTGCATCTATGCTTGGAAGTGGGAAGTCATCCTTAGGACATGCAAGATTCAAGTCTCTAAAATATGTGCATACATGAATGGATTTTTCATGCTTGGTGACTGGTACAATATTAGATATCCATTCAGCATATGCAATTGCTCTTATAAATCCCACCTTCAACAATTTTTCCAATTCCACTTTGACTAGGAGAGCTACATGTGGGTGCATCTTTCTCAACTTTTTCTTGATGGGCTTAACCCCTAGTTTAACATTCAAATGGTGCATGATGAAATCAGGATCCAATCCTGGCATGTCAGCATAGGACCATGTGAAGTTCACTTGTTTTTCTTGGAAAAACTTGATAAAATCCTCTCTTTCTAAAGGTGTAAGTGAAGCTACTAGGTGTATGAATTTCAGATCCAATTCTATTCCAATGTTGACCTTTTATGTCAGCTCTATGAGAATCAGCAACCTTTCTTCCTCATGTTCAGGTAGGGTATCCAACCTCTCTTCCTTTGGTGCCACAATTGGGTTTTTACCATAGGAAACATCCTTTATCTTTACTTTTTTTGGTTCTAATGCTGCAACATAGTGGTTTTCATCACTAAAACTTTTCATTTTTTAATTTTTTTTCATGTTTTTTCTTTGGATTAAGAGATTGGACCCCCATTATTCTCATCATGTTCGAATCAAATTCATTGGTGAAAGAGGTCTCAACTACATTCAAGTATTGGGATTCATTTGGAAAAGTGTCATCAGCTAGATTTATGGACATGACCTCATTGGATGGTTCATAAATTGTATCATTTAGGTCAATAACGTGAGCTTCCTCAAGATGGTCCATGGAAGAAGGATCAAATTCCCCTTCATTTGAGTCCTTTGAGATGTCTACGAGAAAAACAACTTGTGGATTAAGACTAACATTTGAATCACCCTCCCATGAAGGTATCCAAAATTCATCTATCCATGTCTGATTGGTGGGTTCTTGCCCTATAGGAAGTATCGCTGGATCTTCCCTATCTTGAGTATTGTCTTGAGTATTATCCGCTAAGACTTCTACAGGAAAGAATGCATGTGGGTTAAAATTAACATTCAAATCACTTGCCCATGAAGGTTCCCTTACTCTTAGCTCAGTAATATGTGCTTGCCCTCTATTAGATTCTTCATTAACATGAATTGGTATTTTAGGGACATTAGAAAAAGAGTGTATTTCAATGATCTCTTTATCATGGCATGAGTCTTCAGATAGAGTGTCCCACTCATAGTCTCGGGAATAATCACTATCAACATCAGATTCCACCATGTTCACTTGAGGATAGAAATCATGCATGGGGCTAGAACTTTCTCCTTTGTGCTGGTAGCCTACCCCTGATTTTTCTTCTTTTAACCTCCAAGAAGGTTCAATTGGTTCTAGCAAACCTCTATTTCTTTTGCCTAAGGGTCCTCTTCCCTTATACCCCATCTTTTGCATTATTTTAAATCCTTTCCCATATTGGTCGGTTTGAATGTTAATATGCTAAATTCTCTCCATGAGAGTATTTGAGCTATCATTTTTATCTTGATAAAGCCATTGGAGAACCTCATCTTCTTCTTTGTCAAATGTTTCCTTGTCACTTTCTCTTACAAAATAAGAGTTATATTTATGAGGAAGATGTTCTTTGGATGGTTTCCCATGTGTTCTTTGGGATGTAGGTAAGTCAAATAGGGAAACAGAATATTCCCCTACTCCTTTGGAACTGATTTTACATTATTTTTGAAATGTATGCATCATCTCACTCATTTTCTTGTAATGATCCTCTTTAGCTTTATCTTTCTCCTCTTTGGTAGGTTTTGAAGGCTCTAACTTTGGTGTAGATGCTTGATCTCAATTTTCATTTGAAGTTGGACCCTCATAACTCGCTTTCTCCTTTCATTTAGTTGATGTAGTTGAGTTAGCTTGAGGAGGGTTTGAAGTAGCACTTAATGTTAACTTAGGATCATCCAATTTGATGTCTTCAATGGTAGCCCTTTGGATAATCCATTCTCTATTATGGGGAATAAATAGTTCATGGAGAGGCTTTAGCGCATTGCAATATTGGAAAGGATTTGAATCCCCTCCAACCATGATTTCATCACCCATGTATAGAAATTTTATTTATTGATGATACATGGATGGAACTGCTTTCATCTCATGGATCCATGGCCTCCCCAATAAGATATTATAAGTTACTTTCATATCTAAGACTTGGCATTTTGTGTCCTTCTTGGGAGGTCCAACTAGAATGGGTAACACAATCATGCCTTTCAAAGATCTTTCCGCTTCATCATAGTCTTTTATGGTAATTCTTTTTGTAGGATCAATGCATGACTTGGATATTCCTAGAGATTTGAAAAGGCTCAAAGTGTAGATGTTAAGACCAGCTCCCCCATCTATGAGGGCTCTCTTGACCCTATGTCTTTCAATCAAGACTTCTATATTCAGTAGCAAATTTCAGGGATGGGTAATGGAAATGTCATCATGGTTTGAAAATGAAAGGAAATGGGGTGCAATGAGATGCCCTACCATATTCTGAAACTTCTCCTCTTCTAAGTTGGTAGGAACATTAATTTCCACTAAAGCTCTCTCTAGAATTTCCTTGTGATTTGGTGATAGTTTTAATAACTCCAAGATAGAGATTTGTATTGGAGTCTTTTGTAGCTGATCCACCAAACTATACAGTGTTGCTACTATAGATGATTTATTAATCACAATGTTGGATTTTGGAGGACCAATAAGTTTACGATCAACCCTTTGTAGGGTAATCCTTGAGGTCTTCCCCATAGTGATAACATTAGATGTTTTTATTTGGGGTTGTTCTTTGATCACTATAGAATTTACAACATGCTCACTCTTGGACAATGTATTGACAACATTATCATAAGGAGGCACAATATTGATATTGTTGCTGCTTTGTTTCTTTCCATTAGACATTTCACCTTTCTTGTGGTTATAGAAGGGTTGTTTGAAGGCCATGCGATCTTCATTACTTTGAGGCCCTTCAATGGTGATCATACCATTATCAATCAGGTCGTGCACCATGTTATTCAATTGTAAGAAATTGTTTGTCTTATGCCCTCTAATTCTATGATATTCACAATGGCTATTCCCACTCCACTAGCTAGGCTTGTGCTATGGCTCATAACGTTGAATGCTAGGTAGATTAATGATATTGTTAGCAATGAGAGTCTTAAATTCTTTCTCAAGAGGCTCACCCAAAGGTGTGAAGTTCCTCTTGAGATTTGGTGCCAAAAATTTGTTAGACTTGTTACTTTTGATGAGGCATATTAATGCCTTAATTTTGATATAGTTTTTATAGTTTGGACACACTCTTTGTGCTTTGAAAAAACATTTCTGAACACTTGTAAATATCTTGTGAACTTATGCTAGAGATAGCTAGAACCTACTAAACCTATGGGTAGTGTATATGACATGTTTTGCTTAATATTATACATAGAATGCAGTATTTCATATAATTATTTTAAGCTATGTTCTAATATCTGAGTAAAAGTAGGAATGTTATCTTGCATATGTGTTCCAGATGTTGTTAACTTTTCAGGAAAATGAGGAGCGACGCAAAGAGTGGTGATTACTACATTTAAGGAGGAGGATAATGGAGACCGGTCATGGCAAAGAAAGCATAGTTCAGTTCCGTTGATAAGCCCCACCAGCAAAGGAGTTGTTGTTCCAGAGTATATAGGGGATATAACTTGCTATATTTTTTGCAAGTTGTTATTCTGTTGCTTGGTAGTAAATGTACTATGTCATGGTTGATCTTCCACCTTTTTTTTCTGGCGATGTTTGTTCAAGATTTTTTATGTTATGTTTTTAATAAGCATCCAATCCTTTATATAACGGATTTTGGATCATCTTAGTAAGCTAAGGAGAAAATAGATAATGCTGATTTAGATTCAAAAGTTACTCTTTCTATTCTTCATGAATTATTCAGGTTTTATGTAATCAAAGAAGGATTTTAATGGAAGAAAGATTTTGAAGTACTGGTTGTGTTCATAGTTAATTGAAGCCAACCAAGGGGGCCCACTTGGAAGGTGGAATAGATTTAGGTAGAATAGATTCATTTCTTGTAGTTTCCTATTTTCAGATAGATTTACTATATTAGTCCTGCAACATTATTACTGTGAAAGTTCCTGTAGCACTTGCAGAAAATGATCATAGTGGATGTTTTGAGTTGTTAATTAGTGTAGGTTCATTTCTAAGCTTCCCAAAATTATCTGTTGTTAGCCAAGGTGTGTTTACTATTTTGTAGCAGTAGTATAGATTTTTCCAATGCATTTTACTTTCTTGTAGCATAGGTGTTATGACTCCTAAAGGAATTTAGTGCACAAACTATGCTGACCCATTTCAAGTCCTACGTCCCTAGGTTGACAATTCAAGTGTATTTCATGATGGAATAGGTAATCCTTAGAATAGATATATTATCCTTGAAAGAGAGACAATGGAATAATTATCTTCATCTATTGTGAAACCATACATTTTTGGCACCATTGTCAGGGATGGTGTCAAGCTAGGAACCTTCATGAGTCATTTATTTTTAGATTACTTTGTTAGCTAGGAACTGCAAAATTATGGGCTTGACTAACAAGTCACCAATTTCTTGCATGCATTGAAGAAGGAGAAATGTCCATGGTAGATTCCTTCCTAAGGAGCCTGTAAACCAAAAGAAGAATTCAAAGAACTTGAACTGCCATTTCTTGATGCAAGCCCAGAGTTTACTGCATCATCATCTTCAGTAGAAGAAGACATCCAGAAAACATTTGACCTTCGTCCATTTGAGGAAATATTGGCTAGCTTCCATACTAACCCTATCTTAAGACCACCTACTGTCCAGAATTCCCCAACAATTACCAACTTCTAGCCATAGTTTCAATATCCCATACCTCTAGCTATGGCAGCTCCCACATTTCCATTTCCAATACCAAGTCTTGTTAATAATCCCAATCTCAAAAATATACCTACATCAGCATTACCAAAGTTTTATGGTCTCGTCACAGAAGATCCTGATACTTTTCTATTTGAATTTGATATCCTGTGCTGGAGCTTTGACTATAATAATGACAGTCACAAGCTAAAATTATTCCCAGCCACACTAAAAGAGTCAGCTTTAAAATGGTTTATGGGCTTGGGGGAAAATGTAGTAGCAAATTGGGATGATATGAGACACTTGTTTCTTAACAAGTATAAGGAATATTGTAGGGGAAATGATTCAAAAGGTGATGACATTTTTATAATGTCACAATGGGAAGATGAAACATTAGAAGATTATATATCTCACTTCCTATTCAACTTACAAAAGAACCCACAACATACCCTGCAGGAGGAGTCCCAAAAGCTGATTTTTCTCAGACGAGTAAATGAGAACTATCTTGAAGCATTCGATCTGATGGTAGGAGGAAATATATCTGAATATTCATGGGATGACCTTCAAAGATTTTCCAGAACTACTCTAGGTCAGCAGTAAAGAAAGGAAGGGGATTTCACTTAGCAATAGCCAAGGGAAGTGGCTCTTGTATTTCAAAGATGGAAATTTCAAATTTGTTGTCTGATTTCAAGCAAGACATCATCAATGATGTCACCACACATTTGGATACAATGGCTGCTAAGAAGAAACATGCAAAAGCTGAGGAGCAGTTAGCTGAGTACTGTCCACACTGTCAGAAATAGAAGAAAGATTGTCACTGCAAATTGGTTGCTAACATGGAAAACCAACATCTTCCAACTGAGTACCTAAAGATAGAAGGAGAAGATGAGAAAGTATTCTTCATTGCTCAACATTGGCCATGGGACCCACATCAAGGTATGCCTCAAGACCTTTTACAAAATTCAAATCCGTATAGTAATCAATGGAAAAACCATAGTGTCCAAGGTCCTCCACAATATAATCAACCTAATTGGAACAATGCTTGGAAAAATAATTCACAAAGTCAATGGTATCCTCCACAATAGCTTTAATGGCCATAGTTCCCAAACCAATGGAAACCACCCCAAGGGAATTGGTAGTCTACAAACCAATGGAGAGGACCTCCACCATGGTCTAACAATACCGGATACCCACCTTTACCACCTCCAGCAAATACACCTGCACTAATGCCACCACCTGCAAGTTCTGGACCTCAGAAATAGACTCAGTTGCCTACACAACCTCAGCCAAATCCAAATAACCAGTAGCCACAACAACCAATGTATGCCACTGATGCTCAACAGTATCCTACTTATGCTCTAAATGTCATAGATATACATTTGAGATTTGGTACAACCCTACCAACACCTGAATCACCTCTTATAACTGAAATACCAGATCCTCCTGCAGCATCAGCACTGGTAACTTCTCTACCACAAGCGGTTGACCTAGCCAATGTAACTAGTTCAGCTCAAACTCAAACTGTAGTTGAACCTCTTTTTCCACAAAAGCTCATACAAAGTAAACCTGCACAAACAGAGGAACAATCCTTTGACATCATTGACCAGCTAAAGAACATGCATGTCCAAATTCCTTTGTTCCAAGCTATTAAAGATGTTCCTATTTATGGAAAAGCTATCAGAGAAGCTTGTCTTAAAAAGCCTAAGAGGAAGAAAAAGGACCCAACCACAGTCCATGTTATAGGACAATTGGCTGACATCTTGTTAGGGAAATTGGTTATTCCTAAATATTTTGATCTAGGAAGTCCAGTTGTGAATGTGATTATAAATGTTCAGTCAGTTAAAAATGCTTTGATTGATCTTGGTGCTGCTATAAATGTAATGACCAAGGATAGTATGAAAAAGCTAAACATAGAAGGATTACGGGCTGCCCCAACAATTCTACAACTTTCCAATAGTTCTACTACCACTCCTGATGGGATGATAGAGGACATAGTAGTAGCCCTAGATTCTCTAGAGTACCCTACAGATTTTATGATTCTATCCCCAAAAGTCAACTTAGCTAGTTACCCTATCATTTTAGGATGACCATGGTTAGCTACAGCTAATGCAAATATAAGTTGTAGGTCAGGGAATATGACCATATCGGATGGACAGGCAACAAAGAAATTTTTCTTGTATCCTCCAACACAAACCCAACTAGATTTAAGCACACCTGTATGGCTAGATCTAGGGGATGGAGAGGAAGAGTTAAAATCTATAGTAAAACTTATGATGTTACATATATAATATTTTCTAAAGCTATAGGAGGAGGATTTAGTAATTTAGAGTATTCTTAATAATACTTGTGTGGTAGAAAATGATGTATCTGATAGCTCTATGTTGGAACTAACTACATATGATGAATATACTAAGAATTGTTTTCTACCTAAGGAGCTAGACATTATCCATCAGCTTTTACCATCTGAACTAGATACCAGTCCCATCTCTGAAGCTGCTATGGTTAATCTCACAACTACTGTTGAGTTGTCAAAAGGTCATAATCTCCATGTCAATAACAAATTGCCTCCCAAACAGCTGAAATAGTTGACAAAGCTTCTTCAAAAATGTGAAAAGGATTTTGCATGGGACTATGGAGATATGAAAGGTTTAAGCCCCACATTATGCACTCATAGAATATATATCAATGAAGGGTGCCTGCCAGTCCATCAACCCTAGAGGCGGATTAATCCAGCACTCAGGGAAATAGTTAAAACTGAACTACAAAAATTGCTTGATGCTGGTTTTATATACCCTATATCTGATAGTTGATGCGTCTCACCTCTGGTTATAGTACCTAAAAAGGGAGGGAAATGACATATTTGTGTAGATTATAAAGAATTGAATAAGGCAATGAAGAAAGATTATTTTCCTTTACCATTTATTGACCAAGTTCTAGATACTCTGGCTGGTAAGAAATATTTTTCTTTTCTTGATGGATATAGTGGTTACAATCAGATAAGTATAGCTCAAGAGGATCAAGATAAGACTAAATTTACATGCCCATGGGGTACTTTTTCATACTCTATGTTTCCATTTGGCCTGTGTAATGCTCCAGCAACATTTCAAAGAGCTGTAATTAGTATTTTTGCTGACATATCACATGACTGTATGGAAATATATATGGATGATTTCACAGCATTTGGAGTGACCTTTGAGGAGGCTTTGATGAATCTTGAAAAGGTTCTTGTCTAATGAAAAGAACATAATCTATCACTTAATAGTGAGAAATGTTTCATGCTTATGCAGGAAGGGGTGGTGCTTGGTCATTTTATATCAGCCGTAGGGATACAAGTGGACCCAGCCAAGATAGAAGTAATTCTAACATTGCCCACACCTACAAAACCAAAGGATGTAAGATCTTCTTTAGGTCATGCTGGCTATTATAGGTGTTTCATTCAAAATTTTAGTCAAATAGCTAGTCCTTTGTATACACTACTAACTAAAGAAGTTGAATTCATTTGGACACGAGCATGTAATGAATCCTTCCTACATCTTAAGAAACTCCTCACCATAGCACCAGTTCTTAAGGGACCAGATTGGTCTATTCTATTTCATATCCATACTGATGAATCAGACTATGCTGTAGGTGTTGTATTAGGACAAAAGCCTGCTAACCTTGAAAATGCAATCTATTATATTAGTAAAAGCCTCCATGGCCCTGAACTAAACTACACAGTAACTGAGAAGGAACTTTTAGCTGTAGTTTATGCATTGAACAAATTCTGACACTATGTAACTGGCTATCCTATTTTTGTTCATACTGACCACTTAGCCATAAAGTACTTGATGAACAAACCTTTTGTAACTAGAAGATTGGCAAGATGGCTCTTGTTATTGCAGGAGTTTGATATTACCATTGTTGATAAGCCAGGCAAGGCCAATGTAGTTGCTGACTATTTGTCTAGACTTCAATTTGCTAATGAAGATCCAACTCCAATTGAAGATACCTTTCGAAATGAGCATTTGTTCCACATAGAAACCCATACACCATGGTATGTAGATATAGAAAACTATCTTGCTACAAATAAAATGCCCCCACACTTCTCCGAAAAAGATAGGAAGAAGCTTGCAGAGAAAAGTTTTCATTATTCATGGATAGATAACAATCTCTTCTATACTGGACCAGATCAAATCATGAGGAGATGTGCCAAGGAAGATGAAATATATGACATACTACATGCCTGTCATGATGAACCATGTGGAGGCCATTTTGTAGGAAAATGAACAGCATTAAAGATACTTACAATTGGATACTATTGGCCAACATTACATAGGGATGCAACAAATTATACAACCAAGTGTGACAAATGCCAGAGAATGGGCTGGCCAACCAGATCAAATGAGATGCCACTCAATCCATAGGTTGTTGTAACAACCTTTGACAAGTGGGGTATGGACTTCATAGGGCCAATTGACCCACCATCAAATGGAAAATCTTACATCTTGGTATGTACGGATTATTTAACAAAATGGGTGGAAGTCAGGGTGATGAAAAATGTAAGAGATGAGAAAGTAACTAAATTCTTATATGAAGAAATATTCACATGCTATGGAGTTCCCAGGGAACTTTTCATAGATCAAGGAGCCCAGTTCACATCAAATTTGATCACTGAACTTATGAAAGAATACAACATAAGGCACCAAAAATCCAGCCCTTATCACCCTCATGCAAATGGGCAAGCAGAGGTCACCAATAGAGAAATGGAGGCCATTCTGACCAAGATAGTGCAAATACATAGGAGGGATTAGAGCAGTAGGTTAACTGAAGTCGTCTGGGCTTATCAAACTACATGAAAGACAACAACTGGATTCACCCTATTTAAACTTGTGTATGGAAAAGTAGCAATGTTGCCCATTGAATTTGAACATAAAACATTGCGCACTACTCTGGAATTGAACATCAGCCTTCTTGCAGCACAAGAAGAGAGACTTTTCCACTTGAACTCACTAGATGAAATGAGAAAGATAGCTTTGGAAAGAATAGAAATCATTCAGAAACAATGGAAGAAGTGGCATGATGCACATATCAAGAATAAACAATTCCAAGTGGGAGATTGGGCTCTTTTATATGAGTCTTGATTCAAGGAGATTCTGGGAAAATTGCAAACTCGGTGGCTAGGGCCTTACAAAATTTAGTATGTATTCGACAATGGAGCAGTCCAGCTGACAACCATTGATCTAGTCCAGTTCAAACTCCTTGTAAATGGCCACCGATTGCGCATCTATCATAAACCACAAACCAAGGATGAGTTCCTGCAGCAGTTCCAACCAAGAAATTTACCAGCTCCTACGGACATAGTTTCTGTAGTGGAGGGTGCAAGCTTTCTTCTTGCAACTGAACCATAACAATCCTTCAATGAGAAACCATAAGAAAATCTCATTCCATCTGAGGTCCATTCTTTCATTCCTTTTTCATTTTCTTCTTATCAACTCATCTCATTTCTTTGTCTACCATCCACTCACACTCCATGTCACCCACAAATTTTGTTTTCTTTTACTGCTTTCAATAAAACATGTCATCAGCACCTTTTCTGCAGTCACTAGACTTCACCAACTCATCAACTTGCATGCGGATGTACGATCTAAAATTTTTAGGTACAACATTTCTACTTTTTCCTCATTTTTAGCACATAGGTTTTGATAATTATATCTAATACGGCATTAAATGTATCGTATAAGCATAAAAGGCAATTTTCCATTCCTGTGCAAAATTTTCTAAGTGTGGACACTTGTCCAAATTTCATGGGGGGCAAGGAAAGTGTATTTATTTCCAAGTGTCATCTCCACATCACCCTAGTCATGTCCATGTTATATGTTGTACTTTGGCTGTGGTCTATTTTTAATTTTAAAATATTTATTGTATCTGTTGTACTTTTTTATTCTAATTTTGGGAAAGATTTCCTGAGTTTGACATGACTTAAAACGACTATCATTTATATGAGAACACTTCCAATTAAAACCTTGATGTCCTTCATAATTAATGGCATCATTATTTTACATGCCAAACATAATGGAGTTGTGTTAAGAGAATGCGGTATCGACATTTCTCAGAAAGATCAATTTGAATTCTAAGAAGAAGGTATTTGCATAGTGTTAAGGGGGTAAAAATTATCAGGGTGGTGAGAATAGAGAAATTTAAAACTAGGCATTTTGAAGATGGGAGGTCAATTGCAGAGACATGAGCCGGTTGTCCATGGTATTCTACTAGCGGATGTGGAAGCAGTCCATAGTTTTAACACTTGTGGATGGCTTGGCTACTTCCTATAGTTAATAGAGTTCAATGAAGAAGTAGCAATGGAGTTTATGAGGATATTTGATGAAGGAGAAGCCACAGTATGGGGATTAAAAGTGGTTGCTACTAAGGAGCGGATAGCAGAAGTCACAGGACTACCAATTAATGGAGAGCATTACCCAAATGAACATGACACCAGGTCATCTCGGGCACAATTTTCTCAGCTGGGTGACCCTCCATTGGAAATCTCAAAGCAAGGGTGTAAGAGACTCTCTCTTCCAGTGCCGTATCTAGAATTGGCAAACCATATCATTAGGTATTTGACCTGCGAAGGTAGATTTTCAAACCTACATGCTCATCATTTTAAGATGCTCAGTTGTGTAAGGCATAGAATTCAAGTTAATATCCCCAATTTCCTTTACAATATGTTGTGTATTAGTGCCAAAAAAACTCAAAAAGGAAATGAAAATTCTATTTCTCATCATGCCGTGGTTAAACTTTTAGTTGAAAGATGTCTTAGGGATTCCTCCCCTGTATCATGGGTAGAATTTGTTGAATTTAAAACCTTGCATCCTCAAGCCAACCTTGTCCAGCAAAATTTAGGGAATGAGGAAGAGATTGCGGGGCCTAGTCAAAATCCAGCTGAAATAGAGAAAGAACCAGCATTACCCCCTACTGATAAATTTGTTGAGCCTATTTTAGAGGGTGTTACACCTAGTTCTTCCAGAGACAAAGGAAAACATAAGGTTGATAAAGAGAGCCCTAATTTTAAAAGGAAAGCCCAAAACCCTTCTGTTCAAGTGGCAAAGAGAAAGAGGTCTACTCCTGCAGCAACTAATCCTCCAACGTCTACCCCAGCACCATCTAAACCAAAATGGACCTGCAAAGCAATAGAGGTTAAAGAGGTTCCTGTATGTCGAAGCCCTCGTATGTGAGGTCAAGTATCCTTAGTTTCCCCTAAAAAACTAAATGTTTCAATGTCAAAACGTCATGCAGAATTGTAGGTCGAGAATATTCCAGATTACTCTCCTGTATAGTTGGAACCCCAAAATGTGAAAACATGTGAAAATGAGCCTGACAGTGAAATGTCACAGGGTGATCAAGAAATGTGTGAGTCAAATCCTGTTGTAGTCATAGAAAATGCCCCTAAAAGTGCTCAACCTACTTCTCCACCAGTCCCTGTATACTCTAATGTTTCTATCATACCTTATAGATCCTCTTGGTACACCCATTATTTCTAGCAAGTTGCTAAGGAATGAAAGAAGAAAGCTATGGCCCAAGAATTCCCTTCGTCTACAATTCAATCTGTATTATTTGGTCTATACAATCACTTCATTTTTCAAAAGACCTTGTGGAAACAAGAAAGAGACCAAATGTAGAAAATACTGTTTGATAAAGATGAGGAAATTGAATCCCTCAAGGAGCAGCTTGAGAAACATAAACAACAGATGAATAAGGCTTTAAAGTTAGTTGGCCAAGTCATAGCCTATAGACCACCACCAAGGGTGTATTCCGTTTGTCTGAAGGAACAGTTTCTATTATTTCAACTAATGATGATAATAAGGAATATTGATTATGAATTTAAAACTGCTCAAGATTTTTAAAATGTGTATCACACTCTTCTACACCTTCAGAAGTGGTAAGAAAGGGAGAACCACAGTCAGTGACTTTAGAGCTATCGCAAAGAAGTATAATGCTTGAGGAAAAGCATTCGAATAGTGGGGGGTAGATGATGAGGCATATTAATGCCTTAATTTTGATATAGGTTTTATAGTTTGGACACACTCTTTGTGCTTTGACAAAACATTTCTAAACACTTGTTGTAAATATCTTGTGAACTTATGCCAGAGACAACTAGAACCTACTAAACATATGGGTAGTGTGTATGACATGTTTTGCTTAATATTATACATAGAATGTAGTATTTCATATAACTATTTTAAGCTATGTTCTAATATCTGAGTAAAAGTAGGAATGTTATCTTGCATATGTGTTCTAGATGTTGTTAACTTTTTAGGAAAATGAGGAGCGATGCAAAGAGTGGTGATTACTGCATTTAAGGAGGAGGATAATGGAGACCGGTCATGGCAAAGAAAGCGCAGTTCAATTTTGTTGGATAAGTCATGCCTGCAAAGGAGTTTTTGTTCCAAAGAATATAGGGGATATAACTTGCTATATTTTTTGCAAGTTGTTATTATGTTGCTTGGTAGTAAATGTACTATGTCATGGTTGATCTTCCGCCTTTTTTTCCTGGCGATGTTTGTTCAAGAATTTTTATGTTATGTTTTTAATAAGCATCCAATCCTTTATATTAGGGATTTTTGATCGTCTTAGTAAGCTAAGGAGAAAATAGGTAATGCTGATTTAGATTTAGAAGTTACTCTTTCTGTTCTTCATGAATTATTCAGTTTTTATGTAATCAAAGAAGGATTTTAATGGAAGAAATATTTTGAAGTACTTTTTGTGTTCATAGTTAATTGAAGCCAACCAAGGGGGCCCACTTGGAAGGTGGAATAGATTTAGGTAGAATAGATTCATTTCTTGCAGTTTCTTATTTTCAGATAGATTTACTATATTAGTCCTGCAACATTATTACTGTGAAAGTTACTGCAGGACTTGTAGAAAATGATCATAGTGGATGTTTTGAGTTGTTAATTAGTGTAGGTTCATTTTTAAGATTCATGTAATTATCCATTGTTAGCCAAGGTGTGTTTACTATTTTGTAGCAGTAGTATAGATTCTTCTAATGCATTTTACTTTCCTACAGCATAGGTGTTATGACTCCTAAAGGAACTTAGTGCACAAACTGTGCTGACCCATTTCAAATCCTACGTCTCTGGGTTGACAATTCAAGTGTATTTCATGATGGAATAGGTAATCCTTAGAATAGATATATTATCCTTGAAAGAGAGACAATGGCATGATTATCTTCATCTATTGTGAAATTGTATAACTTTCTTGATTGTTCCCAAGATTGCCACTATTAGAATTGTTGTTGTAAGGCACTTTGGGATCCTGATTTACATTGCTCACCTGATTAGGTGTTCTTGTAAGAGCAAAGGGAGTCACTTTTAAATTACTAGAATTAACAACCTCATCATTAACCACTCCTTTATTGTTCTTCAACCCAAACCAATTATAGTTGTTAGAAAAGTTCTTATTCTAGTTGTTATGGTTGTTGTTGGAGGTATTGTTGTTGTAATTCTTATTGTCCTTATAAAGTTTCAACTCTCCACTCTTAACCATTACCTCTTCCATGGTTACTCCATTTTTTATAAGATCTTGGAAGGTCTTAGGACATTGCATTCTCAACCGGTAATTCATCTCATTACTCAAGCTATTGATGAAGATATCCATCTTCTCTTTTTTTGGTACACTCCTAGGATATCTAGCAAACACTGTCCTCAATCTTTATAGAAAAATGAGGAATCCTTCTTCATCTTTTTTCTTGGTATTGCATAAAGTGATCATTGTGACTTCATGCTTGATGTTGTATGAATAGTGTGCCACAAATTTTGAAGCTAGCTCTTCAAAGGTTTTAATGCTGAAATGTAATTTTAAAAACCACTCCATGGCCATACCTCCCAAGCTTCTTGGAAATAATCTCATTAAATAGGTGGTATCATGCATGAATTTGAAGCTCAATGCACAAAATTCCTGTAGATGATCTTGAGGATCCAATGTTCCTTCATATTTATTATACTTAGGAAATACTGTGTTGATAGGGAATGGTACCATGACTAGACTCTTGTCAAATGGAAATGGACAATGCTTCTATAGAAAAGGGTTTAGGAGCCCCGCTTTGCTTGATCATGTCCAATTGCATTTGAAATAACTTAAATTATTTATTCATGATGTCAATCGGGCTCTCTTCAACTTTTGGTGGTTTAAGCTGATTAACATCATAATCATGGGGAAGCTTAAGACCTACCCGAGCTAGGTCTAGAAAATATTTCTCTTTATCTCTCTCCATTGCTTTCTCCATGATTTTCAAGAAGTATAGACTTTTTATTGCTTCAGTAACCTTCTCATCAGTGGCATCTTCTGTCGTTGGTTCACTGTTAGCTCTATTGTTAGTGTTATCCATTCCTTGAGTGTTTTGGTCTATTCCTCCATTATTGGTATTACCTTGGTTGTTTGGGTCAATACCTCCATTATTGGTCTAATTAGAACCAGAGTTGCCTGTATACAACATGTTGTTTTTTACTTCTTGAACGGGTTCTTGTGAGATTCTTGGAGCAGTAAAAGGATCCCCTGAGAAAGGAAGTTCTTGTCTTAGATAAGTTCTATCTTCTTGCAAAGTTTTCTTCACGTAATATGATCAGGTAAAAGTAGGTATGAACTTAAACCACTTGAAAATAGGCTTTTGATCTTGCTCATGGTCAAATCCTTGTGAATTTTTTTTAAAAAAAAGCTCAAACTAGGATTTCTGACTAGGCAGGTTACTGGAATAAAACAAACATTGAAAAGGGTATCTGAATTTGGAAACAAATTTTTTGAAACCCTCAAAAAATGCTCACTGTTTTCCCTTTTTAATTCTAGGTGTCACTTGCCTGCATGTAGGCATGACTTTAACTTTAGTATGTGGTAAATGGAATTCTTTTAAGCGACCCTCTCAAGTCTGCAGATGACTCTTCCCAATTGATAGGCGTGATTTAAACTTTTCCAAGCACCACTTAAACTTTTACAGGCTTGATTTCTTTATTCTCAGGCATCATTTTACAAATCATAGGCGTAAGTTCTCTATGCACATGCATTTTTTCTCTATTTGTAAGAGGCACTTTATAGACCAGGTTGTAAATTTTAGATTTTAAAAGTTGTAAGATCAGGTTTGCAAAATTTTCTTGCTTGAAAATGAAGTACAAATGCAACACACACATCAAGTTTGCACCATATCCCTAAAACCACACTAAAAGTGTATGTTCTCAGTCATTTTTCAAAAGTATTTCACAAGAAAGTCTTCCAAATAGTCTACCTATAGTCAAATTTGGCTTTTAATATTGTTGACTCTATAAGGTAGCTTACTACTTATCAAGATTTTACTAAACACCTCCATTCTAAATTATGTCAAATTCTTAGACCCCCTTGTGGGCTTCCCACATGCACAAAAGCATGATTTGGCGCAATCTAAAAGGACTACTAGAGGAAGTGAAGAAAATTTACACACAACTTAGTCATTCTCCTTTTAAGGAAAAATGCATTTCATTATAGTCGGTTGGATAGTATCGCGGAAAAAGTGATTGTCTCCCACTTGGGTTGTTCCCTCTTACCATCCTCGTAAGCAAAATCTCTGGAGGTAGGCCCTCTATTGATCTATTTTAACTAGCATGAATAGAAAATAAGAAAATTAAACTTAGTCCAAATGGTTTGGGAATTTGGTTCACTTAAAAAGTGAAGAGCATATCCCTATTGTCTTTCTTCGTTCCAAACACTCAAGCAACAATTGTTCTTTTTCAATCTCTTAACAAAGGGATTCTTATAATTGAAGTGTTTGGTTAATTCCTTATTTTAATTAAGCTAGATTCAATGAATGCCACAATTTAAGAAAGTGCAATCTTGATTCAAAAAATACCTCTTTTCTTTGTAGCTAGTAATGGCTAGATGCTTTTATGAGGTTTTTGATTGCTTGTTTTTTGCTTTTACTCACCTAGTGGTGATCATTCTCACTCCCTCCTCCAACAAGTTATTCAAAAAAGCCATGCAAAATGAGGTAAACCATAAAAGAACAAAATTTGAATTACAATTAAGTGTTTTCCAAGATTTTTCAATGAAAACTTCAACAACTTAATGTAAACAAATTTCAATTTAAGGTAGGAAATTTAAGCTTGTAAGCCTCTAACACCTTGATGTAATGAGCATACAATTTCTCTTCTAAGCCTAAACTCTCTAAAATTAGAGCACTATGCAATTCCTTTGCATGTTTAGCTTGTAGTCTTACCTCCTTGCTTGGTTGTGTAACTCTGTTCTCTGGCTTTTGAACTTTCTCGTGTTTGGTCATCTACAGGAAAAAAAACACAGACAGAGTAAGAAAACATAATCTATAGATTTGACAACAAATTAAAGCAGAAAGCAGTAGGTGTCATTAGTCAGCTAATACATGTGATTAAAAGGTTAGCAGGCGTAACTTTAAAAATAGCCAGCGTCCCTTGCCAGTGACTTAGGCGACATTTAAAGTTAAGCAGGTGTAACACTTTAATTACTAGACATAAAAAGTAATGTAAATTGCGTATGATAAGCTATTTAAAGAGGCAATTAACACCTTCATGAAATTAGGATCTTTAACTAACAATTCAAAGAAAATACAATGCAAATTTAACTAAGAATTCAAACTAAAATCCATGACATCTCATGGTTCTCTAATTAGATGTGGTAAGTAGAGCTCTCAGCTTAATCTCCACTAGTGACACTTCTAAAATGAGAAGTCTATGAAACTACAATGCTTAATCTAGCTCACAATTCTCCATTATGCTATGATAAATTGAAATGCTAATGCTAAATGCTCTCAATATCTCATAAAATGCCTATAATAACAATGTTTTTTCTCTCCAATTCTCTTCTATATTATTGCTCTCAAAATGACTCTTATTTATAGTAAATTCCCAAGGGTAGGGGGTAGAGTGAAGTAACCATGATTTAGCTTTGGTTGAGTCAAAAAATTTGCAATGTTTTTAAATGGGGGGACAATTTAAATGTTTGTCTCAAAGCTTTGGACAAAAGGACAAAATTGTGTGGTTGAGATTCAAAGTTGAAATGTGTGATTGAGATTCAATTCTTTTGAGTGATTTATGTCTCTTTGTCCTCAATTTTCATTGGTTGCTCAATTTATTGTTGAAAGATATTAGGATTAATTAAATTCAATTAATTAATTAAATTAGCCATGTAAGGGAATAGGTTCAATTTGATTTTTGATTTAACAACTATACAATTAATTGATTAAAATCAATTACATAGTGTTTTTCACCCCTTTAAGCTTTGATTTAATTATTTAATATCAATATTTGATTTTTTCTTTGATTTAATAAATGTCCATTTAAATTTGATTTTTCCTTTTTGATGAGAATTAGTGCATTTTGATTAAGATTTTGCAATTTTATGATTTAAAAGCACTTGTCCATTTTTTGATGTCTATAGTATCATCTGAATTTCCTTTCATGTACAGATTTCTATCCTCACTAGATCTAACAAAACCAATACTTAGCAAATAGTTATGCAACCTTTCATACCAGGCTCTTAGTGCTTGCTTTAAACCATATGAGGCTTTGTGTAATCTACATACCATATCTACATACCCTTCTACTTGTTCTATGTAGACTTGTTCTTCAAGTATCCCATTCAAAAAAATAGATTTAACATCCATTTGGTAAACTTTGAACTTTTTGTGTGTAGCATATGCAAGTAACATTCTAACTCTTTCTAGTCTAGCAACAGGTGCAAAAGTTTCACCATAGTCTATTCCTTGCTGCTGTGCATATCCCTTGCATACTAATCTAGCTTTGTTCCTTGTTACCTCTCCATTCTCATTAAGCTTGTTTCTGAATATCCACTTAGTACCGATAACATTCTTGTCCTTAGGTCTGGGTACTAAAGTCCATGTCTTTTTTTTCTCTATATGTTCTATTTCCTCTTTCATTGCATTTACCCATTCTTCATTTTCCAATACAACTTTTACATTCTTCGGTTCATATTCATAAACTAAATATGTACCTTATCTCATTTTACTCCTTGTCATCATGCCAGCTTGTTGGTATCCAATGATTTGTGTCTTAGGATGATGTCTCCTAAAAAATCTTGCCAGTACTTGATCTCTTCTCTATTGTTCATCCTGTGCAGGTTCATTAGCTTTCTCGGTAGGTCCTTCCTTCTCATCAGTTTCTCTTACCTATTCCTTAGTATTGTTTTCTTGTTGACTGGTTGTCACTGTCTGTGACTTGGGTAGGTACTCTAGTTGTTCAATGTAAGTGAATCTATCATAGTCTTTTGGTTCCTTTGTGCTTTCTTCTGCATTCTTATCATCAAACTCATCAACCCAACATTATCACTTTCAATCATTTTATTAGTTACTTTGTTAAGACACTTGTATGCTTTACTTTTAGTGGAACATCCTATAAATATCCCTTCATCACCTTTTGAGTCAAAATTTCCATTTCTTTCATCTTTTAGAATAAAGCATTTACTTCCAAAAATTTTGAAATAACTTACAGTGGGTTTGTGACCAAACCATAACTCATAAGGTGTTTTATTAGTGTCATTCTTCATTTGCACTCAGTTCAAAACATAAACAGCTATGCCAACCGCTTCTCTCCAATATGTCTAAGCAACATTCTTTTCTAACATCAATGTCGTTGAGCAGTCAACAATTGACCTATTCCTTCTTTCAGCAATTCCATTTTGTTGAGGTGTCCTCGGTGCAGAGACCTATCTTTTTATACCATGCTCATTACAAAAGTTAGTAAATTCATCAGAAATAAATTCACCACCTCCATCAGATCTCAAACATTTCAATTTTTTACCAGTCTCTTTCTCAACCTTTGCTTTATACCACTTGAACATCTTAAATGCCTCTGATTTTTCTTTCAAGAACATGACAGTCATTAATCTAGTGTAATCATCAACAAAAAGAATGAAATACCTATCTCCATACTAACTCTGAGTTCTCATGGGACCACATAGATCGGCATGAACTAACTCAAGTATTTTATTTGTTGAATAATCTTTTCTTTTGAAACTAGATTTTGTCATTTTACCTTTCTGACATTCATGGCACATAACATGATCAGGCTTTATTAAGTTAGGAAGACCTCTAACCTTTTTCTTTTTAATGATCTTAATCATGATATCAAAATTCACATGACATAACCTTTTATGCCACAACCATGCATCCTCATTTTTCATCATTAAACAAGAAGATTTATCAAGATAAAATAGATTACCTTTCGATTGTGCTCCTATTCCAACTAGTTTTCCACCACCATCATAAATCTTACTTTCGTGCTCTCAAAAGAAACTCAGTGACCAGAATTGTTTAGCTGTGCCACACTTAGCAAATTATAGTTTAGGCCTTCTACCCAATAAGCATTATCACATTAGATTCTATCATTTATCATTAGGGATCCTTTACCTCTAACCATACAAGGTGTATCATTACCCATTTTTACAGATCCTCCATTATATTTCTCAAGATGATCAATTTTTTCTTCATCACCAGTCATGTGATGTGTACAACCACTATCTATGATCCATGTATCATTTTTATTTACTTTTGAAATCAGTGTTATTTCTACATACCTTTCTTCTTCCTCAGAATCATCCTTCATAGCAATAAATACTACTTCTACATCATCATCTGAATCAATGTTAGAATCATTCTCATTAGCAATGTAACATACCTTTTTAACTTTATCATTGTTGTCTCAGTTGTCTCTATTGTAGTGTTGATAATTTCTGTTGTTTCTTCTTCCATAGCTTCCTTCACCAGATCGGTCTTTATTTCTATCATCTTCCTTCCTATTTGGACATCTAGCAGCAATATGATAAACTTATTTGCAGTTAAAACATGCTAAAGGTAATTTACCCTTATATCTACCTTTACCTTTAGGTAATCTTCTGGCCATAATAGTGTCAAGTTCATCAAGCTCATTATCAGTATTGCTATCATTATCATCATGTCTACTACTAGACATACCAATCTTCAGAGAAGTCATGAAAGTAGATTCAATAGTCGGTACTGTATGCAAATTAGATGTCTAACTACTCTAAATGATAATTAACTATTCTAAGATTAATAAATCAAACTAATTAGCAAACAACAATGAAAAATACACTAAAAATGAAGCTAAAACAAGGTTTTACCTTCACCTACCATGTAGCTTGTCTCCATTTCCCTCCTAGCCTTGATTTCTTGAGGATGTTGAGCTCTTAGATTTCCAAATGAAGCCTCTTGCCCAAGACGATACCAAAGTGTGGAGATTGATGATGAATGTATGCAAAACTAAAGCCTAATTATGCAATTATGGTGAGTGAGATGCAAGTGATATGAAAATGGCTTGATTATGCTTGAATGCTCTTGAATTTCTCATAGAATCCTTGATTTCTTGATTTCTTGAATGCCTATTCACTATTAGATCACAAAGGGGAAATGAGGCTCCTTTTACAGAGTTTTGGAGGATCTAAGCCTAGGTGGCACAATCCTATGGTGGAGAATGAAAGGTGGAGGATCCTAGGGCTAGGATTGACTTGGTTGAAGGAGTTGAGAGAAAGGGGGATGTAGTTGGAATGTGAGAGGAAGAATAGGGATGATGTTCCTGTCACATTGACATGGAGGAGAACAAGGTGGAAGGGAAAGACACATGTCAAGTGTCTCACAAAGACCAAAGAGAGGAAGAGGGAAGGACTTTTTCCTCATGATGACTCTTGGCACAAGTGTCTCATGAGTCACCTTTGACCCTTAGAGGTGGCTTGAGAAGCCCCTTAGGAATAGGGCATGTCTCTTGACTTGGTTTAAAAGAGGACATGTGGTCATGAGACCAAGTCCTATGAGGCCACATAGCCCTTAAGAATAGGACATCTGTGGGTGAGGATAATTACCAATAAATAATTAATAATTATTATTTATTTTAGCCAAAGTGATGTGTCAGGTGATTAGGTAAGTGAGGTGGACTAGGGGACTTAGTCATATTTAGGTGATTATATATTTAATTAAATCACTTTAGTAAGACTAATTAGAAGACTTAGGATAGAGGAATAGACTATAATGAATTTACTAAATAAATTGAATAATCTATTTAATAAATAGAGAAAATAATTATTAATTAAATAATAAATATTTAATTTATTTATCAAGTCAACATCAATTAAATAATAAATATTTCATTAATTAATGAAGCCATTTTTAAGTGTATTAAGTGTAGAATTTTTTTTGTTCTTGAGCGGAAAATATATGCTCAGTTGTGGTGCATGAATGCACAACAATTCACGATATTTGCATAGAAAACTCATGTTTCTGCACATACATGTTGTAGAGCTACACATGTGTAGAAAGTTATGCTAGGCTACACAAATGTGCAATAAATGTGCTCATTTATAGTTTCTACGCTTTTGTCAGGTATTTATGTGCAAATGTTGATTAAAACTGTGCATACGTTAAAACTGTGCAAACATAAGGGGATCCTATGCAAAGGTTAGATAAAACTGTGCAAGTGTGTAAACCTACACAAATACTTAGGCAAACTGTGCATGCATTTTTTAGTGCTAAGAATTTGTTTAGTTGATAGGATTTGGTCAAATTAGCAAGTCAATTAGGTCAAACTAGATTTTGATAAGCTGATTTGATCTGCCAGCTATTGATTTGGATCAATTTGATCAAGATAGGCAATGTCGTAGCATGGTCGCTAGTTAACCAGTCTTGGTATTAGATAATTGATAGAATCATCTATTGAAACATGTGATAAACATGTTTGTACTTGATATGATAGGATAGATAGATTGATAGATCAGTTTAATCAAAATCTGATAGCTTGAATTTGTTGACTTTGATAGGAGGATATTACTGATATTTTGATGTCATGGGAGAGATATCCTATCACACAGAACTTGAGACCAAAATTGTCAGAGACTGACAGACTCTTGATCAGAGTGTTTGGTTTGTACCATGTTATCTACATAATTGAAATTCAGGTGAATTTGAGTATGATGACTGCATTAGCAGAGTGATGGCACTTAGAGATGAGTACATTTCATCTTTCGATAGGAGAGATGATAGTTACACTTGAGAATGTATATCGCATCCTCTGGCTTCCTATGACAGGCAAGCTGGTGCACTATGATCGACATGGCAGAGTGTAGAGCAATTTTTGGTGATGATGATATTGATGAGGGGGAGATTAGGTGGGAGGATATGGTTGATTTGTATGATCCTCTACCAGTGGTTTTAGAAGGAGCGATTGGGGGATTTGTATGCCTTGATTTTAGGTCACACGGGTTTGCAGTTGGTTGTGGCCACACATTGCAGTGGATGATGGATGACAAGACCTGATTTGCTTGGGGTGTCTGTTTGTTAGCCCATTTATACCATGATCTTCATCAGGTGGTGTACCATAGGGGTGCATCATTATTAGTAGGTGTTACATTGCTCCATGTATGGGCATGGGAGCATATTTAAGTTACATGGCTAGTAGCGATCAGATTCCATAGTGCAGGACAACTGTATATTAATTTGTATTCATCAGTTTTGTCTCAGGCAACACTGGGACACTTAGAGTTCTGGCAGTACACTTTTGACACACTAGACATAGTCACATGGAGACCTTACCTAAGGTGGGAGCCCTGGGATGATGAGAGATAGCTTGGTTTTTGTTTTGAGTCATGATGGTTGATAGGGCAGACACCCTATATCATTAAGAGATAGCTGGTTAGCTAGGTTTTGCAACAGTTTGGCAGGATCCAGGGCATGCCACAGGGAGTCACAGAATTTTCTCCTACACATCAAGAGAGGTGTGACTGGGGGCCCATGGTCTCATTTGACATAGCTAGAAAATATTTTCTTGACATGTCATTCCAGGCATGGATGATGAGACAGGGGGTCATGGACCCAGGGATGATGGCTGATCTAGAGTAGTACCTCAGAGATTTTCCCATACCACGCTTGATGGATTCGATGGCGAGGCCACCAGAGAGACATCCAGTAGAGAGACATCATGGGAGACACTGAGGTTGAGATAGGAGAGGCTAAGGGAGAGGAGGTGGAGGTGATAGTGGAGATGGTGATAGAGGAGATGGTGGAGATGGTGGGAGAGGAGATGGAGGAGATGGTGGGAGAGGAGATAGAGTTGGACCTCAGATGATAGGTGGTGGTGTGAGACAGAGGGGTTTGATGCCACCTTCGGCTAGACAGGGATGATGAAAACCTCTAGCATAGCCAGCAGTAGGAGCTACACCACAAATACTTTCTGCACCATAGATACTAGCTACACCACAGATACTAGCTACCCCAGTATAGGTACAGGTGCCAATATAAGCAGGATAGGGATAGGATGAGGTAGATGTACTTTTAGCCTGGGTCAGAGTGGTACAGGGTGGACAAATCCATGATGATATACATGACGAGCAGATGATCAATATAGCAGAGCAAGATGCACAGATGCTAGATGTGGATGCTCAAGAGGAGCAGGCTAAGATGGATATTGGGGGATAGGATCCCTATTTACAGAGAGATGCCATAGGGGAGGAGGATCCAGATATCAACTCATTGCTAGTCCAACTAGCAATGACACAGGTGTGGGCAGACCATGTCGTTTGACTGGAGAGATGGATAGAGAGACTAGAGAGCTAGATGGGAGTGCTTAGACATGAGTGTGATGCGGCTATAGAGAGACTCGGGGAGTCAGAGATGTTAATGGATGAGCTGCAGTAGATAGAGGATTTGGGTCCTCATAGAGATAGTTTGAGAGCTATGATACGGGCTGGGAAGGAGATATCCTACTAGCGAGAGGCCTATAGATAGGTGGTTCCTAGGGATCAGTGGATTGGGAGCTATAGAGAGAGCTTAGTTGCTATTAGGAAAATAGTATATGATAGATAGGTACCAGCTGGTAGTTGAGGTGTATCATCACACCTTCCTAGAGAAACCACAAGTTTAGGGGATCAAGCTGGAGCCTCAAGATTAGATGGTTCAGTAGCATGGGGTCTTATTGGATCTCACAGGCAATGATAGAAAGAGTCTAGAGGCAGTGGGTCATAGATGTTGGAGATCATTGTATACACTCTTTGTATCATTGTATCATTATATTATTGACTTGATGGACACTTTTGGACATTGTTATGTTTCTTTATATCATTGGACATTTGGATAGTTTATTTTGTTTTATGGACTTTATATGATTGGACCCTATATGATGGATTCTATATATACAGTGATGTAGTTTTATCATGATTTGCTTTGATTATTTTATATACATGTGTGTACTAACATATGCAAGATGTGATGATTTACTTTAATATGCATAGAATGTATGTCCTAGAATGCAAAATAATTTATTTTCTATTTGATGGATAATGGTTAATGATCGAACATATGATGTCGATATAAATGCATGTCCTAAATGATTTTACTCTATACAATGCTATGTGGCTACTAATACAATGATGTAAAGAACAATGTAGATAATGGATAATGAATGGATAATAAATGAATGACTATAAATGTATGATGATATAATACATGTAATGAATAATAAATGAATGATATAAATGGATGATAATAAATGTATGATGATATAATACATGTAATGGATAATAATTGATGGTGTAAAATGCATATAATGGATAGTAAATGATGGTGTAAAATACATATAATGGATAATAAATGATGGTATAATGCAAATGATATGTAATGAATGAAAATGTTCTTAAGATGACTAAAATATAGCAACTTACATCATAATAAAAAGATAATGAGATTTTATGATAACTATAACAAAACAACACATGAAATATGCATGTAATATAGATGGGTAATATACAAATGAACATACCTAATGAAGATAATGCATGGCCTAAATGAATTAATTAAATGTTGTAAGATGCGAGGTGAAAAATTAATGTTTTTGTTGTCCAAATGTCCTCAACATAAATAAAAATGTATCTGACACAAGAAGAATGGACTAGGAGAACAGATGACCTTAATAAGAAAGATAACCTACAAATCCTTATAAAAGGAGCACTGATATGCAAGTCGTAAACTATTTAAATGTAATGCAAAATGAAATATGAAATGAGTATATCTCCACATCTTCATGTAACATCTTAGAACTTCATAATAACTAGAATTTGATTTTCATCATTGAGCTCGTTATGTTGCAAGAAAATGCAAGCATCATGGTATAATTAAACCAAGATGACCTAAGCACTTCTTGCATGGAGTTTAATATTGAAAACTTGACAAGCATCGAGGTATAATTGAACTGAGATGACTTGAGTTTCATTTTCATAACAGACAAGGAATATCCCCCCCCTCCATTAGGGAACAAATATTTGGAGTCGTGGTATGTGTTGGCATATCACCATTAATAGCATTTGTAGAACAACATGATTTGTATGTTGAAAATATTATTAAACTGATGAAGGCACTTATGCAGAGACACCCCAATTATTTATTCCTTTGATTTCATCAGAAAATATCCCACAAACAATAATCAAAGAAAATACCATGCCCCATCTAGGCTATTCTAATTAATGACATATGGGAGTTTGAAACTCATGTCAAAGATATCTCGGAATAGCATAGGAAACATGATAACAATGAAATTGAGATATGAATGTATAATCTACAACAAATCATTCTAACATGTCTACCATGAATATACATTTCTTTTGCCAAAAGGTAGTGTAAGGTACAGTGATCAGTTCAATTAATGATGTATAGTCAAGAATGATAGATAAGCGGCCATGTTTCAAAGGATAGATCATAGATTGTGATTCATCATGAAGATACCATCATGGAAGAACATTTGATTGTGTTTGCTTGTCTGGTGAAAATACTCCATTTTGGCCTCTAAGAGTCAATTCTATCATAGATCCACTTCCTGAACTAGGTCGAGGACATACCCCCAGCTAGGTGATGGACTGACTTATTATGGATGAAGAAGGATGCAACAAGACTAGGAAAAAGACCATGACAAAAGATCAAGCTATGATGAGATTTTATTATGGGTAGATACAATGGATAGTGTATGAACTGGCCATTATATTATGATATATACATGGTGGGAATGGGGATTGACTAGCCATTTTATTATGGATATATACAATGAATGGACACACTAGACTAATCCTAATAGATAGAGGAGGTAACTTGATACACATGGCGCCTGTTGCCAGGTTTTCACCACATGCTTTTATTGCAATTTTCTTTTGATTTTTTTTTTAAATTTTTTTTATTTTTTATTTTTTTTATGTACAAAATATATACATAGCCCTTGCTTTGGGATTTCAAGGATAGAACTTCTTGAGGTGTATTCTGTTAAGAGGTTCATCCAAAGGATCTCCCTCAAGTGTGGACAATTGATAAGCCCTAGAACCATAAACTACCTTAATTACAAAAGGACCTAACAATTGGATTCAAACTTTCCCTTCTCATGATATTGTTGATTCTTTGGATTTTCTCGAAGGACTAAATCACCCACCTAAAAGTCTTTGATTTTCACCTTGCTATTATACTAATGAGACATACGCTACTGATAGACTTTCAAGTGATCATAAGCTCTCTGACAGTGTTCATCTGAAAGTTCTAGTTCAGTCAGCCGTGTAACTCTATACTCTTCATCAAGAATCAAATCTTTTAGAGTGACATGAAGTGAAGGCAACTCAACCTTGAGGGGAAGGACTGCTTTGGATCCATAGACAAGGGAATATGGGGTGGCTCTAGTGGGAGTATAGATAGAGGTACAGTAAGCCCATAAGGCTAGATTCAGTTGGATATGCCAACCATGGCCAGCGTCATTGACAGTCTTTTGTAGGATTTTAACAATTATTTTGTTTGACGCCTCAGCTTGGTCATTTCCTTACGGATAGTATATGGAGGAATAGTTATGGGTGATATGGAATTTTGCACACAGTTCATCCATGTCCTAATTTTGAAACTGTTTCCCATGATCAATAATGAGATGCGTAGGTATACCATATCTACAGATGATATAATTTAGGATAAACATGGATACTTGTTTCCCTATGGTGGTAATCAATGGAACGGCCTCAATCCATTTAGTAAAATACTCTGTTGCAGTGATAATCCATTTGTGACCATTGGAAGAGGGAGGGTTGATGGCACCCATGAGGTCAATTCCCCACCGACTGAATGGCAAGGTAGTTGTAAAAGGATGTAATTCTTGTGATGGAACATGAATAAGGTTTCCATGTATCTGACATTTCTTGCATGCCCTAGCAAAATAAAAGGAATTTGTTTCCATGGTAGGCCAATAATAATCCATATGCATGAGTTTCTTAGCCAAAGAGGGACCACTCGAATGTGTCCCACAAATACCCTCATGTACATGTCGCAAGGCAGTTTGAGCTTCATCATGCTCAAGACATCGTAGGAGAGTATCGTCAAGATCTTGCCGATAAAGGGTGTTAGATATTAGGACATAGCGGGAGGCTTGGCAGAGAAAAGTTTGTTTTTGATTTCAGGATAGGTCAGGGGGTAGGATGTCATTTTTTAGATAAGAATATATTTTTCCATAAATTGGGGAATTGTGTCCAATTAGATGACATATAATACTCGGATCAGGGTCATCATATGCAGGACAAGTCAGGGATTCCACCAAGAACTCAAAATAGGCCTTGGTATCTTCTGTATCAAACAAAGAAGCAATCTTAGCCATTGCATCAGTAGCCTTATTATCATGCCAAGGAATCTGCTCAAAAGTGATGACTGAGAAATATTGTTTGAAGTCATCAACCATATGTTTATATGGTAATAACTTATCATCTTTAGTCTGATAATCATCATTAACCTAGTTTATAATCAACTGAGAATCCCCATAGACATTCATTTCAGCTACTTTCCATTGTAAATCCATCTTTAGCCCAATTAACAAAGCTTCATATTCTACTACATTATTGGTGTAAGGAAATAGCAGCTTGTAAGATTTTGGAATTGTGTATCCTTGCAACGTGATAAAGAGTATACCAGCTCCTGAACTCTATTGAGTACATGATCCATCAAAGTATAGTTTCCATGTTTGTGTAGATAAAGCCAAGATGTGTGCATTAGGAAACTTTGTGTGTATAGGCTGGTCATCCATTAATGGAGCATCAGCTAGCTAATCTATTATCACTTGTTCTTTGATAGCCTTCCTATCCACAAATTCAATATCAAATTCACTATGTAGCATGACCCACTTAGCCAGTCTACCTGTCAATGCTGTCTTGCTTAATAGATACTTTAAAGGATCAATCTTTGGAATGAGCTTGATTGAATGTGACAACATGTAATGTCGCCACTTCTATGAAGCAAAAACAATGGCCAGACATGCTCTTTCTATAGGAGAATAGTTTAGCTCATATTCCACTAGGGTGCAATTGATATAGTAGATGGCTTTTTTTTTCCCTTCATGATCTTGCTGAGCCAGAAGAGCACCTAGTGAGACTGCCATAGCTAAAATATAGATCAAGAGTGACTTGCCTAGAATTGGTGACATTAGAGTGGGAGGATTTGCTAGATATTGCTTGATTTTATTGCTTGATTTTAAGTCTTGATTCTGTCAAGGATGTTGCTACTTTGAGGATGCATGGAGACTCCTATGTTCCAATGTTAAGAGGTACTGTTAGCTCTATAAGAATTGCAAATTTCTCTCAATACAATTAATTGGGAAGAGTGTCAATCCTTCCATTGTCAGGTGCCTCAGAGAGGTTTTCACCATCAAATACATCATTTATTTTTACTATTTTTGGATCTAACACTGCCACTGAGTGGTTTTCACCATTAGATCTGTTGATTATTTTTATATTTTAATGACTGAAAGGATTGGCACTCTCTCCAAAGTAGGCCATGTCATTGAGTTCTATTGGAAATCCTGACTTTTGATCCCATGGTGGTAAATGATCCTTGATTCCAAGATAGTCAATGATGGTGTCATCATTATGGAAGACATCAAGTTATGGATGATTGAAAGAATCCCAATTGATAAATTTTGGGATGTACAAGGGGCATTGAATCATTCAGGTCAGTTTCAAAGGCAGAGATGGTATTGATGGAAAATTTGTAAAGGTTTATGATGGTATCAGTGAGGTCTATTTCCATACTCATTTGATTCATCTATCACAAGATAAAGGTCACTTTCCTCACAATTGACAAAATTAGTATCACGTAGGACTAATCCTAGTGAGTCAGTCCTTGAACTCTCTCCCTCATGGTAATCATTACTATAGTGATGGACAACATCAACTCCTATCTCTTCATTACAATTAGATAATGAATCCCATTCATAATCATTTGAGTTAGAATCATCATTATCCCCAAGTCTCTCAATGATTCTTTGTGCTATCCTTTGTTTCTCTGGATCTACATACATACCATGTTTTTGAAACTGTAAGGTAGGAGCTTTAGATATCTCATGAAAAGGTGTGATCTTTTCTTTTCCTTTTGGTTCTTTTGGTCCTTCACCTTTATATCCTAATCTTGTGGTATCTCTTTGATAATTGGGATTTTGCAAAATTGGTTCTATAATACCTTCTCTTTGTAACCCTATAGGTCCAACACCTTGGTATCCTATCTTTTGTAGCAAAGTATACCCTTTACCATAGACATCAGGTGATATATATTCATGTTTGATATCCTCTTCATTCTTTTGCAACTTAAGAAAATGATTAGCATTACACTCAGCTACCTCTTTGGATATTGTGCCCCCACTTATAAATGTGTCATAAACAAGTGTTGAAGGGGGTTCTAATTGTTGTTTAGTGATCAAATATCTACCATATGATCTAGGAGATAAAGGTAAATCTATGATGCAAAGAGCTTGACCTAGAGTGTATTCCCCCATACTTCTTTCTTTTATGTCTATCTTGATCCCATTTGATTTAGAAGTTGATGCTATATTACTAGGATCAATGGGTGTAGTTGTAGAAGATCCAATATGATTATAAGGTACCAAAGAATTAGATGTCTTCACAGAGCTACAAAACTAGAAAGGATTGATATCTCCTTTGATAGTGATCTCCTGACCATTATGAGGGAATTTCAAGCATTGATGATAAGTTGATGGCATAGCTTGCATGGAATGAATCCATGGTCTTCCCAAGAGAATGTTATAAGAAAGATCCATGTCAAGAACTTGGCAAGGTACATCTTTGATTATAGGACCGACTCTGATAAGAAGAACAACAAATCCCTTGGATGACCTCTCTTCTTCATCATAAGCTTTTATTGTAATTTTCTTCTTTGGATCTACAACATTTTTAGAAAATCCCAATGCAAGGACTAGTTTCAATGTGCATATATTCAAGCCAGCTCCTCCATCTATTAGTACTCTCTTGATTTTGTGACTCTGTACAAGGACTTTGATATGTAGGGGAGCATTATGAGGTTGAGTAATAGCTAAATCATCATTTTTAGTGAAGGATAGGTAATGTGTAGTTGTTAAATGTCCCACCATAGTTTGAAATTGATCATGATCTAGATTTGCGGGGACTTGGGTCTCTAAGAGAGCTTTTTCAAGGATATCTTTGTGAGATGAGAATAGGCACAAAAGCTCTAAGATGGATATCTGGGTAGGTGTTTTCTTGAGTTGTTCCAAAAGATTGTACTAGTTGGAAATATTTGGTGTAGACTTTGGGACATAAACAGACTTGTTTTGAGAGGTGCTTGGTTTAGACGGGACTCCTTGGAGAGTAACTTTGGATTGAGCATGAGTAGTAACATGGACTGGTTGACTCTCTAATTTTTCATTTATGGTAATGACATTGGCATAGTACTTAGAAGGATGACATTCAGAAATGTTACCAACATATCTATAGGGTGTAGTATTATAATTGGCTTGAGTGTCACCCTTAGTGTTGGAAGAACCTCCTTTTTCATGCGTAGGAAGTGGATCTTTGAAAGTCATATGTGATTCATTTGAGGTATGTCCATCAACACCAATTTCACCACTTTCAATTAAGTCTTGAATTACATTTTTGAGCCATTGGCAATCATTGGTTTTATTTCCTTTTCCTCTGTGAAATTTGCAATAATCATTCCCATTCCACCAAGAAGGTTTCACTCTAGGTTCAAAATCTTTCATTTCAGGAAGCGTAATGAGTTTCTTTGTGATTAACTTCCGTAATGCTGATTCAAGAGATTCCCCTAAAGGAGTAAAATTTCTTCAAGGTCACATAAAAGGAAATCTTGGTTTAGATGAATCTTTGTTGGTGTTTGGATTTGCTGATTGATTGTTGTAGGTATCTTGAGTAGCATTGGCCTTACTTGTGAGATTTAGAAGGGGTTGTGTTGGTTTGACATTACGATTATCAACAATCCCATCATTGACAATGTTTTTGTTTTTACTCCAGAATTTGGATTTTTCATTGTTATAGTTGTTGGGATTGGAATTTGAGGAACCATCATTGTCTTTGGAATAAAGTTTTATCTCACCTTTTCAGACCATGGCTTCCTCAATCTTGATACCATTTTCTATGAGCTTATTGAAGTTTGGTGGATATTGCAATTGTAACCTATAACTCATTTCTAGTGTAAGGTTATGCACAAAGATATCCATCTTTTCTTGTTCAAGACTCATTCATGGATATTTGGCAAACAATTGACGCCATCTTTGCAAATAATTAAGGAAGGGTTCTCCATTCTTTTGATGTGCATTGCAAAGATCAAGCATAGTGACTTCATGTTTGATTTTATATGAATAATGAGTCACAAATTTGTCAAGAAGCTCATTGAAAGATTTGATGCCTAGGGGTAGTTTGGAGAACCATTCCATGGCTTGTCCTCCTAAAATTCATGGAAATAGTCACATAATATAAGTGTCATTGTGAGTGAATTCAATACAAGTAGCACAAAACTCACGAATGTGGTCTTGTGGATCCGAATTCCCTTTGTATTTGTCAAATTTTGGTACCTCAAAATGAGGAGGGAATGGAATCATTGCTAAATTATTATCAAAAGGATAAGGACATATATCATCCAAGGAATACTTCTTAGTTGATGATCCAGTTTGAATGTCATGGATTTGTTGTTGAAGCATCTAGATTTGTTGTAGAATGGGATCCAAAGATAATGTGTTTCCTTGAGTGTTTTGGGAAACATTTTGTTGTTGAGTATCCTGAGAAGCATTGGATTGCTGATTATTTTGAGAGGCATTTTTTTGTTGGTTGTTTTGAGAAGTATTATTTTGTTGGTTGTTTTGAGAAGCATTGGATTGCTGATTGGTTTCCTTTGCTCCATAAGTGTCTTGAGATCCATTAGGGATTTCTTGATTATTTGTATTAGGTGGTTCTCTAAGATGGGAAAAATCAAAATTAGTTGGTAGTTTGGCTCCTTGTTGAGCAAGCATGAGAAACTACATCTCTCTATCCATGTCTAGGAGTCTTTCCATGACATTATAAAATCTAGGATCTTGTGTAGCATCCCTAAGTTCTTGATCTGTGGGTTCCTCTTCTGATGTAAAAAGTGAAGTTTTCTTAGGAATTCCAAACCAAGGATTTTCTTCATTTCTTTTGTTTCCTTCCATCTTGTCTAGGGATTCTGAATCAATGGTTTGTTTAAGTTTCTAAGATCAAGTTTGAACCATAAAAATGTGAAAATTGATTTGTGGGATGAAAGATTTTTTATGAAAAGATATGGAAAGAGTGTTTGATAGAAAAGATATTGAATAGTGTCGAAAAGTGATGAGACAACTTGATAAAATCTAAGTCAATAGGAGGTATAGATTTCACTATGATATTGTTGGTTTTCCTTTTCTTTTCAACTTGCAAGTTTACACTATGATTGACAATTTAATGTCACTGACTCTATCACCACTCCAAAGTCTGCAAGGAAAAGGGCCAATTTACAAGGATCAAAGAGATCCTCCTACACTTTGAGCCAAGATGCTCAGGTGGGTTTACCCTTGATTCACTTCTTAAAAGGAATCACTAAATGTTATACCAATATACCCTTTGCTAACTGATTAAAATATTTTATCATTTAAATGTGTGTGTGTGATTGATGATGATGGATTGCTTCTAGAGAATAGATTAGTGCCTTAACCGAGGGCAAAGAGTCACTTGATAACATTTATCAACTAAAACCCTAACTCAATCAAACTTGAATTTAGGATAAGTGCTTTGCCTATTATCCCTCTCACTCACATATCAGGACATCAAATCCTTATCTAGCCATGAACTCACTGAAACTACCTCAAAGACTTTAATCCTAACTTTGTTAGGAACTCAAAGATAATTTCAAAATACTCTTTGTTTACCATATGCTAACTCACTTTGTGACATTAACATACATGAGCTCAAGAACAAAATAAGAAGACATACACCAACATGAGATTGGAATCCAAATGTATTCTCATTAAAATTTACAGAGTCAATACATTATCAAACAACAAAATGCTAAGGAAATAGACCCAAAATCCAAGCTCTCCTTGTTTAGTATAATACCATCAACAACAACCCTTACAAAATATCACCTTTTTCAATATATACCACCACTAGTCATCTTGGAATCCCAAAAATAGGATGCAACAAGCTTCGAATGACTAGGGTTAGGGTTTCACCCACTAGACCAACTAGAAACAGTCACAAATTTATTATAGGGGAAGAAACCCAGGCAACCAGGAGAAGACAGATCCCAGAGTGATCCTCAATCATGACAATTTCACTGAGAAGGTACTGAGAACCAAGAAAATGCCAAATTTGTCAACTTGTTCAGCCACATGCAACACACCTCAAGCACAAAGAACATAGTACAGGCCCCTACAAATGATCATGGAACACCTTGGACCACAGTGCAACAGTTGGAAAAACCAATTCTACCAGATCTAGCTGTAAAAGCATTCAATTTCAATCCTTCCTATCGCTGGAAACCCTCTCAAAATTTGAATTTGAATTTAAACAGCTAGTATCAAAGCACCAACAGAAAATTGATAGTCAATATTTGAACTTAGGTCAACTTTATATTGTGACCATTGGATCTTTCCTTTTCACGAGTTTTATGATTTATCTTTTAAAAAGACCCTAGTCACATTTAGCGAATTGGTGACTAAAGACTTTTCCAGTTTGTGGAATACCTTATGTTATTGCCAGTTAATTTAGTGATTGCATGAACACTTGTTTGCTGAATCGCTAGTCAATTTGGAGCACCGCCATTTTCTTCACGAATGAGTGAAGCCTTTGAAAATTATCAGAGCTGCTAACCTTTTTATCCAGATTGCTAGACCTTAGACCCCTGCCTAGGCCCGCTTTATGCCACCTGTCATCATGTTATTTGCTGAAAATTGCCTAGTCATTTCTGACACAAGACCCACAAATCCTTCGGCATCAAAATGGGCGGCTGGCACATGATCTGAAGGAGGAAGAATATTCCATCAGATCATGTGTCAACTATCAATCAAATTTTCTAACACAGGTCCACTGACAAGCTCCACATCATCCCTCCTTGACCAATCAGTGACTGAAAAATGAGTACACCTAGCAGTGGACTTGCTAAACTTTATCACTCTTGAAAAAGGTGAAATCGATGGTTGTCTGAAGATCTCATGCATCTGACACACTCGATAAGAACTTATGCCCGTCGTTGATTCTATATAGATGTCAGTACCCTCTGACAAGCCAGAGACCAGGTCCCACTGACAACTACCAACGTATGACCTCATGGACCAATCAAAAATCACCAACTATGCTTGCATGTCACTTTGGACCCACCGTTTATTACTGACCTGAACACCTAGATAATCAAACAAATGGCACATGATCTGAAAGGGCTCAAAAAATTCTATGCACTTATACGCCAACCGTCGATCTGGAATCTTAGCTGATATCACAGAGCGTGACCCCACTGTGCTACATAGGATACTTTGATGAATGAGAGACCACCACGTCACAAAATCTGGCAAGCAGACACGCAATTTTTTCTTCATTCATAGGTCATTCTGACAACTCTACCACTTCATTGATTCTTTTGGCCAATAGGGAAGCACCATTTGTTCTTATGTGGTAGTGGACCTGCCACTTTGAAACATTACGTCACAAAAGAGAATCAACAGTCATCATAAGATCGCAAGCCTCTGACAAAACCCTTGCGAACTGATGACAATTGTAGGATTAAGATGATGTCAGAGAGCTCAGCCCAGGAAAATATTAAAGCTGAAACTATAGGAAAAATTTTAGTGCAAGGACTTAGGAAATATTAAAGCCCGTTGGGTGCTAGACTTAGGGAAGTATTAAGCACGTGCGATTTTAGGAACTTAAGTGGCTCGAAAAAGGTAACATTAAAATAGAATAGGGTCAGGGTAAAACAAAAGGTTTTTCATGCAACGGCTAGATTTTTAAATTTTTGAACTAGGGCTTGAGGCCAGAGACATGAAAAATGTTGCAAAGACCAAAGCGAAACATCAGAAGCCATGAAAATTTTTCTGAGTGATAACAGATATGACAAAGAAAAATCAAGAGATAGTAACCTAAGTAAGTTTGATTGAGGATGATAGATCCTAACAGGATAAACTCACAAAGATCAAAATCTAATAGATAAGGTGATGCTTCAACACTAAATTTGGAATTTCAGAAGGTTAGAAGAAATGATTTGATGACTTTTGGTGAAGGAAGAATAATGAAAATTGATGAAAATGGTCAAACTAAAAATCAGAGGTCTGTATAATGCAAATTTTTTTCTAGAATCTTACTAAGGACAAAAATGGGTATCTAAAAAAGTGATTGTGAAAATTTCAAAGCTTGTGGAAATGCTCGCTATTGTATATGCACAGTGAAAAATGCACAAGATAGTTTGATGAATGCGCATCCAAATGAATCAAATGTGTAGCGTTATGAACTGATGTGTGGTAAAATTAACAGATGCGTAGAACAATGTAACAATTGTGCTGAAAAATTGTATGAATGTGTAGGTTTTTGTTTTTGATTGATTGCAACTGCAAGATTTGGAATTTTTTATTTTATTTTTTGATGTTTTGGTTTTTGGCAAAGGTAAAATGCATAAACACACATACATAAGACATAAATGATTTTAATCTAATTGTTCTAGTATGAATGCACAAACACACTTACAATCCTAAGGTTGGTAAGGATAGTATCTACTGAATCCCCACTAGGATAATAAAATCTAGCCATGCAAATCCATAGTGGATAGCCTAGGAACTTAGAGGCATGTGCTCCTCCTTACAGTGCACTCACTTCTCAGGCACACCAAGTTTTGAATTCAATGGGTCATTACTTCCCAAAGAACTGCTATCTCTACTATGAACCATGAGTAATGTGGGGTGTTTTCATGGGCTTGGGTGATCCCTTGAGCCAACAAATAGAAGTTTTTTGTCCACTATACAAAAGTATTTAATAAGGACATCCATTCAGGTGGTTGTAATCAAGTCATTTTCCCAATTAAGGGGGCTCTCCCAATCCTTTCAAAGCAAGGCTTTCACCTCTACTAAGTAGGACTTTAATGCACCACTAGGGTATTGGAGGAGATTTTGGTTGCCATAATGAATTCACACCTATCTAATGTGAGACTAATCACACTAGCATTTTTTATATACCGGTTTGGAAGGGCTTGGCTTTATCTTGTTACCAGTTGGGTTGTTCCTTGGGGTGAGTACTTCTTTTCCCACCAAAGACTGCCCTCTAAAAATTATAATAGTTTCTCTTACACCCAAGGTCCACGAATGGCAAGGGGAGAGGATATGTTGTTATAATTTTAGGATTATAGATAGCTATTAAGCAAGACACAACAGACACTTAATCTATAAGAAGACACACAAATAAAAAACATGTCATATTTTAAAGCCCAAACAAGGTTATAGTTTATTTTACAAAACCCCTTAAGAATCCTGCAAACAAACTTGTTAGAAATTTAATAATGGGGTCTTCAAAATAACGTCTTGCAAAAATAGCCTAGAGACTACTAGAACGAATAGAAATTGGTCAAAGGTTAGCTAAAATCAAAACTAACAAAAAATTAAATTTTACTACACTAAGTAACAAATGTGCAGAATAGTGAGGTGAATGTGCAACAAGACTAGATAAATGTGCAAAATGTATGAATGCGCAATGAAACGAAATATATGTGCAGTGCGATGGAACCAATACGCAGAAAGAACTAATGCACAGCAGAAAATGTTAAAAATGCTAAAACTTAAGGTAAATGTGCAGGAAAATGAAAAAGATAGATTGCAGAGAATGCCAAAATGGATGTGCAGTAGAAATGGAGGTATGTGTAGGAATCGGGTACAAATGCGCAGAAGCGACCTGTAGAAAAATCTGCACATGGAAAACTAAAAATAGAATGTTAAAAACATGAGTTGCCCCACGGTGGGCACCAAAAATGTATGAAAATTAGATGTCTAACTACTCTAAATGATAAATTAACTATTCTAAGATTAATAAATCAAACTAATTAGCAAACAACAATGAGGAATACACTAAAAATAAAGCTAAACCAAGGTTTTACCTTCACCTACCATGTAGCTTGTCTCCATTGCCTCCTAGCCTTGATTTCTTGAGGATGTTGAGCTCTTAGATTTCCAAATGAAGCCTCTTGCCCAAGACGATACCAAAGTGTGGAGATTGATGATGAATGTATGCAAACCTAAAGCCTAATTATGCAAATATGGTGAATGAGATGCAAGTGATATGAAAATGGCTTGATTATGCTTGAATGCTCTTGAAATGCTCTTAGAATGCTTGATTGCTTGATTTATTGAATGCTTGAATGCCTATTCACTATTTTCTCACAAAGGGGAAATGAGGCTCCTTTTATAGAGTTTTGGAGGATCTAAGCCTAGGTGGCACAATCCTATGGTGCAGAATGAAAGGTGGAAGATCCTAGGGCTAGGATTGACTTGGTTGAAGGAGTTGAGAGAAAGGGGGATGTAGTTGGAATGTGAGAGGAAGAATAGGTATGATGTTCCTCTCACATTGACATGGAGGAGAACAAGGTGGAAGGGAAAGACACATGTCAAGTGTCTCACAAAGACCAAAGAGAGGAAGAGGGAAGGACTTTTTCCTCATGAGGACTCTTGGCACAAGTGTCCCATGAGTCATCTTTGACCCTTAGAGGTGGCTTGAGAAGCCCCTTAGGAATAGGGCATGTCTCTTGACTTGGTTTAAAAGAGGACATGTGGTCGTGAGACCAAGTCCTATGAGTCCACATAGCCCTTAAGAATAGGACATGTGTGGGTGAGGACAATTACCAATAAATAATTAATAATAATTATTTATTTTAGCTAAAGTAATGTGTTAGGTGACTGGGTAAGTGAGGTGGACTAGGGGACTTAGTCATATTTAGGTGATTGTATATTTAATTAAATCACTTTAATAAGACTAATTAGAAGACTTAGGATAGAGGAATAGACTATAATGAATTTACTAAATAAATTGAATAATCTATTTAATAAATAGAGGAAATAATTATTAATTAAATAATAAATATTTAATTAATTTATCAAGTCAATATCAATTAAATAGTAAATATTTAATTAATTGATAAAGCCATTTTTAAGTGTATATAGGTAGAACACTATTATCATAGTTATTAAGCTCAAATGTAGTTAGCTTACCAATCAGATTGTCAAGTGTGAGAGTATTACTCAGTGCAGATCTCATTTCATGGATTGCAGATATTTTGATTGCATAGAATGGTAAAAGGTTCTGAGAATTTTTCTTACCACTATGTCTTCTTCTATAACTCCATCAGATCCTCTTATAGCATTAACAACTTCTTTTATTCTGTTTGTATACTGCACTATGTTTTCACCTTCTTTCATCTTCATGTCATTGAATCTTCCTCTTAAACTTTCATCTCTGGCTCTTTTGACATTATCATCACCACTATAACTTGAGCAAGTTTATCCCACATTTTTTTAGCAGTAGTATAGTCCTTGATATCTTCAACTTCGACATTTGTTAGGGCATCAACAGTCTCCATCATAGTAACATTATGCTCATGCCTATCTCTTATTTGATCAAGGGTCAAGGGACCAGTGGGTAGTGCAAGTAGCCATTCTCTATTAAAGTGAGGGAAGAATTCCCAATTCTAGATACATGCAGCTTCATTCAACTTTTCCATATTGTGAAGTTATCCTTGTTTAGCTTTGGCACTTCCCTCTTATACATTTTGTGATCTTTGTGCTGAAGTCCTTAAAACTCTGTTGTAAGAAACCAAACAACTCTGATACCAACTATTAGAATAAATGAGAGGGGGGTGAATCAGTTATCCACAGTCCCAAATACAAAATGTATATCCAAAAATTATTTACTTGAATTTCTACAGCTCAGTAACATAAAATACTAATCTGTCTGTACTTTTACCGATTACCAGTTAACAACTTAGTATATTCACTGATCAAATCAAATATGCAACATGTAAAGCATGATAACAAACAATCATCAAAGTCAACATATAACACAAAATATTTAACATGGAAACCCTGTAAAGGGAAAAACCACCTCAGACCGGCAACCCAAAATATTGTTCACTCTTCTGAAGCAAGGTTGATGAAGACCCAACCTTGTTAAAGGTTACAAAACACACTGCAAGGTGTGACCTTGTTAGAGGATTTAAGAGGAACCATTATCATCCAACTAGCATTCACTATGGGGTTGATAGGATAACAAATGTACACTCTATGATTGACATTACAAGACTTTCAAGTCCACTCGGTTAAGAGATTTATATGTTTACAATGGTTAAAATGTAACAGTAGGTGATCTGATTACAATACAACTCCTATTGCAGATGTTCAGATCTATATTATGCTCATTCAAATCCTCTGATCAATATATCAATTCTGTTTCAACAATATTCAGTAACTTACTGTCTCTTGGTTATAGCTTTATGACACTTTGTAATCTCTGTAGTTCGGTTCTCCTTAACCAGTCTGATTAGGCATGCATGAAGCTTGTTCACATGATATCTTTGCAGTTATCTCCTTTCTAGGATGCATTGTACAATGAAACCCTAGTCTCTTAAATAGACAAGTAAACCATTTTAATTTCATCCATCAAATTTTGTTTCTTGTTCTCCTTCGTTGATTTTTCCACTTAAACCTTCCTTGGTTGATGTGTCAGTAACATGTTTTATTTCAATCCCTTAGATCTTCTTTGAATTATGTTAGCCATAGATCTTCGTAACAAAATTTATCTCTAAGCTCGATGTCATACACTTTCCATCTCATCAATCCTTATCGGCTAAACTGATCATTTGATTGCTTTCTTCATGCTCGATTAACAAAGAAATGTGTCGGTGAACACAAGCTCAGTTTATACTGTGCTTGGTATGCACTACACTACTTAGTGTATACTAAAATGCTTCTGTAACTGACCACACTGCCTTGTGTATTTTTTCTCTTTTCTTCATCATAGATGAATGCAACATAATCAAGTCAATAACATAAGGTCATAAACTCATCCATAAGTTACCCAGTGTATTCCTTATCCTTATCTATTATATCCATCTTCCTCATGTAGATATATCTATTCTTCATCTCTTTTTCTCCTTTCTACAAGTGTTTTGGTATAGTAACTTACAAGATAAATATTCTCAAAACTTAGTTGACATCAATGACAACATATTACTAATTTAATCATCTTACATATCTAATCACCAACTCGGTGATCTCAAATTAAAGATCTTCAAGTCACACAATTTATTCAAATCAGTTGTAGTTCATCAGATGTGAATTATTCCCCTTGACTGGTAACTAGCTCTCTTGGAACACCATAGCGAGTAAATATTTATTCATATAGTAATTCAACTACTTTGTTGTCACATGCATGTTTCATTGCTTTGACTTCAACCCATTTTGTGACATAGTCAGTGCAAACTAGAATGTAATATTTTCCATTAGATGATGGGTCAATAGGAATAATTAAATCCATGCCCCATTTATCAAATGGTGTGACCACCACTTGTGGAAATAGAGGCATTTCATCTAACTTTGTGGGGTGACCCATCTGTTGACATTTATCACATTTCCTGGTATAGTTGGTTGCATCCTTATGAAGTGTAGGCTAGTAATAACTAGTTGTCAATATCTTCATAGATGTCATTTTAATTGTAAAGTGTCCACCACAGGGCTCATCATGACAAGCGTGAAGGATGTCATAAGTATCATCCTCATGTACACATCTTTGCATGACTTGGTCTGGAACAGTATAAAAAAATATATTATCAATCCAGGAAAATTGAAAACTTTTCTCAACAAGTAGTTTTCTTTCCTTGGGTGAAAAATATGTAGGCATCTTGTCAACTACAAGATAGTTAGCTATATCAACATACCACGAGCTTTTGATAGTAATGTGAAAGAAATGCTCATCAAAGAATGCATCATTAATCATAGAAGTGTCACTATTATCATCCACGAGCCTTAATAAATAATCAGCGACATCATTAGCTCTACGTGGCTTGTCAACGATAGTTATATCAAATTCCTATAGTATCAAAATCCATATTTCTAATTTGCCTGAGATGGTAGATTGTTAATAAGATATTTTATGGCTGCATGGTTAGTATGAACAAAGATTGGGTATCCTGTAACATAATGACGAAATTGATTCAAAGTATAGACAAAAGCCAACAATTGTTTTTTAGTGACGGTGTAATTGAGCTCTGGTCCATGTAAACTCTTCCTGATATAGTAAATGGCATGTTCAAGGCTATTGGCTTTCTGACCTAGGAAAAATCCTATTGCATAATCAGAATCATCGATATGAATATGGAAAGGTAAAGACCAACCAGGTCCTCTAATCGCTGGTGCTTTAGTAAGAAGGGATTTAAGTTGGAGGAAAGATTTTCATAGGCTATTGTCCATGTGAACTCAAATTCTTTTGTAAGCAATGTGTATAATGGACTGGCTATTTGACTAATTTTTTTAATGAAACACCTATAATAACTGGCATGTCCTAAAAATGTTCTAACATCTTTTTTCTTTATAGCTATAGGCAATGTAAGAATTACCTCAATTTTTGTAGGGTCCACTTGTATTCCATCTTCTGAGTGAAGTTTCCTAGCATAATTCCCTCTTGCATCATCATAAATTTTTTTTCGCTATTTAGGGACATATTATGTTCGTTACATATGATCAACACTTTTTCAAAGTTCACCAAAGCTTTGTCAAAAGTAACACCAAATTTGGTGAAATCATCCATGTAGACTTTCATGCAATCATGTGAGATATCAACAAATATGTTGATAACATCCATTTGAAATGTAGCTAGAGCATTAGTGCCAGATAAAGTAGTGCCGGATCTTAAGTGAATACCATTTATTTCTAATGCATAGGAAGGGTACTGTGTGACATCTGTAGCATACATAGGTTGTTCTTTCTTATTGTTAGGATTAGGCTATGGATGAGAAGGTAATTGTGTTGGCCTTATAGGAGGACTTGCAACTTTAGGAGGTGGCATAAGTGTAGGTTGAGACACTGGAGGTGGTAAAGATTGATAACAAGGATTTTGATTAGGCCATTGATGGGATTGTTTCCACTAGTTATATGGTTGTCAATTCCATTGTGGTGGCTTCCATTGGTTTTGAGGATGTGGCCATTAGGTTTATTGTGAATTAAACCACTGGTTCTATTGAGTATTATGCCAGACATTATTCCAAGTAGGCTGGGAATACTGAGGAGGGAATTAAAAATTATGGTTCTACCATTGATTATTATAAGGATTAAAAGATTGTAAAGGATCTTGGGGCATACCTTGTCTAGAGGCCCATGGACAACATTGAGAAATAAAGAACACTTGCTTTTACTCTCCTATTTTCCCAAACTTGGTAGGAAGGTGTTGTGTCTCCAAATTTTCCACAAACTTGCATCGACGGTGGTGACAATAATCAACTTTCTATTTCTCGGCATCTTCATGCTTCTTCTTGTCTTGCATTGCATCCAAATGTGTAGCAACATCATTGATAATATCATGTTTGAAATCTGATAGCAGATTATAAATTTCCATTTTAGAGATACTAGAGCCATTCCCTTTAGCAAGTGTGGGTGAAGATCCTCTTCCTTTCTTCATGGTTTATCTTGAATAGTTAAGGAAGATTTTCTTAAGGTCATCCTAGGAAGATTGAGAAATGTCTCTTCCAGCCATAAGATCCAGTGCTTCAAGACAATTGTCATTTACTCCCCTCAAGAAAATGAGTTTTATGAATCCTCCTATAGTGCATGCTAAGGATTATTTTTTAGATTATACAAGAAGCATGAAATATAATCTTCTAGAATCTCATCTTCCTTTTGCAACATTCAAAAAATGTCACCCCCCTTAAATCGCCCCCTTTACAATACTCTTTATATTTCTACAGAAACAAAGTCTACATCTCATCCCAAGTGGTTTCCATATTAGCCCCTAATCCCATGAACCATCTTAAAGATGACTCTTTTAACATTGTTGGAAACAAATTTATCTTTTGAATATCACTATTATAATCAAAACTTTGACAAAGAATGTCAAACTTAAATAGAAAGGTGTCAGGGTCTTCAGTGATTAGACCATTGAACTTTGGAACTGCAGTAGTAGGTATGTTCTTGAGATTGACATTGTTTATAAGACTAGGAAGAGGGAATAGAAAGGTAGGTTGTGCCATCATTGAAGATACTTGAGAGTGAAGTTGTGGTTGGTAAGTGACAATAACCAAATGATTATTAGCAACTAGTAAACTTGCAATGGAATTATTAAGAAAGCTGGCCAAAATTTTAGCAAAAGGTCCAAGATCAGATTGATCAAAGGGGTCTTCTTTGGATGAGAATGCTAAAATAAATTTAGGACTTGTGTCAACGAAAGGTAATTCAACTTCTTCAGATTCTACATTCAAATTACTAGGTTCTTTAGCAGTAATCTGACATAGACATCTCATCTTCTTCCCCTTCGATGCATGCAGGCAGTATGACAAACTTGTGAAGCAAGTTCAGAGCTACAAACTACTATCTAGAAAATAGGAAACTATCTAAAATGACTCAATAAGGTTCTTAGCTTGACACCATCCCTGAAAATGGTGCTAAAAATGAACAACCCCATAATAGGTAATAATAATCATGCCATGACTTCTCCTAGGAATAGTATATTTGAACTAAGTATTATTTCCCTATCATGAAGTGTATTTAAATGGTCAACCCAGGGGTGTATACTTGAAATGGGACAACATGGTTTGTGCACTATGTCTCTTATATAGTCATTTTTCTTAAGTTGTAGGAAGGAAAATACATGAAAGAAACTTACACTGTTGCTGCAGGAAAGTAAACACACACATCTACTAATGGAAAATTGTGCTGACAATTATAACTTCAATCCTAGTCTATTTAGTTAACCAAAAGCATTCATAAAGATCATCTCTTCAAGTGTTCCAAGAACATACATAGTGTATAATTCTATAGGAAAGAGCAATGAGCTCTACTTGAATTGTTGTAAATACTACAACAACTTAATCTACTCTATTCTAGTCCACCTTCCAAGTGGACCCCCTTGGTTGGATTTTTCTAGCTACTAACAAAGATTGAATGCAAAATCAATTCTTCATTATATTTATATAAAATTGATTACATTATCACGAGACAACACATAGAACTGGAAAAGTAATATTGCTTCATTTTTACATCAATAATATAACCATATGAATAAATTTCTATCTAACCATCATCTCCCTTTATATAGAGGATCGGTGCTTATTGGAACATAAAATATAACTTCTAACTAAATTGCACCATAAAGAAAGGGAAGTACAATAGTCCATGATAGAATAACATAAAGGCTCCATAACCACTTAACCGAACATTTATCATAGAGAAGATATAGCATAAACATGTTCCTATATTTCTTGGAATAGTTCTTCCTTCAAATTTTCAGGCACATCTCATGGCACCACAATGAATTTCCATCATCGTGATTGTGTCTTCCTCTCTTTTCATCAATGCTCATTGATCCATTATTCAGTCTTCCCTCTTTCCCTAGCAAGTTAGTAGCATATACATATCTTGAAGCATTTAACCATTCAACTAATTGTGAAGAACCTTCTGCAACAATATAATAGGAATGCATGAAATAATGAAATATAGAGCAACAATAGAACTCAGACTGAATCTATTGATTGTAGGCCACTTTGAGGGGGAAAATCTCTTTGAGAAAGCTCAATATAATAAATTCAATCGTGCCCTCATAGGCCTCAACACACACTTAAAAACTAACTAGAAACTAGACAAGTATTACTTCCTATGCATGTGGGATAATAAAATATACTAAGGGATGACTTAAAAAGTATATGTGTCCAATAGAACTACACTAACAAAATAAACAGAAGGAAAATGCAAGTTCCTAACATCCCCTCCCTCTTAAAAAGAAAGCTTTGTCCTCAAAGCTTAAGGTGTGGAAATTGTTGCTGAATTTGAAGAAGTGGTTCCCATGTAGCATCCTCTAGCTGCATTCCATGCCTCAAGCTCCAAGATAATGGATCCTTCCTTATTCATTTTAGGGAGAGCAGTTTGTGCTTTGACGTTGGTTTCAAGAACAGGCTTGAGGCACAAAACGTGAAATATTGGATGAATGCGGGAAGGAGGAAGTTCTAGTTTATAAGCAACTGAACCAATCTTTTGAAGAACCTTATATGACCCATAAAATTTTGGGGCCAGCTTATGACACCCTTTAAGTTTTAGGGAGGATTGGTTGTATGGTTGTAGATGAAGAAAAACCATATCCCCAACTTGAAAAGAGCACTCAGAATGGTATTGATCTACCTGTTGTTTCATTTGATTCTGGGCCATGTGAAGATTATCCTGTAAGGTGCGAAGAATTTGATCCCAGTTGCAGAGAACTATGTCAACTGCTTGAACTGGTGAACAACTGGGGGTGTAGGGAAGGAGCACTGGAGGTGCCTAACCATAGAGTGCTTCATATGGAGTCATCTTAGATGCAATGTGGTAAGAGGTATTATACCACCATTCTGCAAGAGGAAGCCACTTCGCCCACTGATGTTGTTTAGAAGTGAAGCAACGAAGGTAAGTTTCCAAGTATTTGTTGATAATTTTAGTCTGACCATCCATTTTTGGGTGATACCCCAAACTCATCTTCAGTTTGGTACCATTTTTCTGAAATAATGATGTCCAAAAATGACTGGTAAAAATGGCATCACGATGTGAGACAATGGAAGAAGGGAGGCCATGAAGATGAAAGATCTGATCCATGAAGATTTGTGCAACTGGGGCAAAAGTATATGGGTGGTTGAGGGCACAAAAATGACTATATTTGGAGAGACGATCAACCACCACCAAGATCACTATCTTTCCACCTAATTTAGGAAGCCCTTCAATGAAATCCATAGAAATATCAATAAAAATCCATGTAGGAATGGGAAGAGGTTCCAACAAGCTGGGAAGGAGGTTCATTTCACCCTTTTGGCATTGAAAGGTATCACATTCAGCCACCATCTGTTGAATCAGTCTTTTCATTTGTTTCCAAAAGAAGTTCCGCTTTGCCTGTTCATAAGTTTTGAGCAACCTAGAGTGCCCAGCTAAGGGAGAAGCATGGAGTTCATAAAAGACAACCTATTGTAGATCTAGACTCTAAGGAAGTAGTAGACACCCCTTTTATTTGAGGGAAGCACCATCTTGAGAGTAATGTAAAACATCAAAATGGTTATTGACCAACTGGTGAATGATGTGAGTGTTAGAAAGTAAAGTCTACCAAGATAACTAAGAGGGGGGGTGAATCAATTATCAGATAAATATAACATTTATCAACTTCAATAGATTTTAACCATGTAAGAAAAATAACTAACAACCATATAAAGATATTCATACACAATAACACAATGACACAAGATATGTTGACCAGGGAACCTCTTGATCAAAGAGTAAACCCCGGTGGGAATGATGCTCAAAAAAGATGTACTAATATGAATATTCCTTGTGAAAGGATGGAATCTATTAGGAGTCTTATGAAATACATTCAATACATATGAATCCCTTTTAGGATATTTTGAATCCCCGTTAAAAGATTCTAACTCTGTTAGGAGTTATGGAAGACAGAAGGACCCACTGCCCAAATAGCTTCAGGGTAAGATCACTGAACTCACTGTCCAATTGATATTTGTATTACTCAAGTGAATAATACCAAAATATTACTGACCTCAAATTCAATACTCCTTCTTTGACTATGCCAAACCACACCAATTCCTTCAGCAGATCTCAATACCAGATCTTTGTACTTTGCATATCCTCTTTCACAATTTTGATTTCACAATACTTACAATCATCATACTTTTTTTACAACAAGGAATACATTCCTTCCTTTATACCACACTCAAGTAATTACAGATGAGTTGGCATAAAAATTACAAAATAAAAGTTTCCACACATTACATCAAAATTACACAAAACTATAAGCTTCCAATCAATATAATTCTTCACTCGTGCGACCTCAAATCTTGCACTATCATCCACATCACTATCAACATGTCTTCAACTAATCTCTAACTGCACATAACTAGATTCCATCCCAATTAGGAGATATCATTCAATTTCCACAAATTGCTACTCAGGAACACTGCCCAAATACTACTTCCACTTAAGTGCTCATAACTTCCAAGAATAAATAAAAAAATTGTCTGCGCTCTTAACCATGATCTTATAACACATCATAGAATAAGTCCTCAACATCACATAGCTTCATCTTCAATATCCCAAGTGTGCTAACTCAAACACTAGCTGCTTCTCTGCTAATCTTCAGTAGATCACTGTGTTGACATTAATGACAATCACAGTCATGAATGCAACAACAACTGCTACATAATGGCTCCTAATACTCCATAGGATATATTCAGCATTCATTCCTAACAATCTCCCCCATTGGCATTGATGACAACATAGATGAAAAAACATCCAAGTTTCATAAATCCAACACTACAACACTATTTCTCTAAAAATTCTTTTAAGTCCTCTTCATCAATGCTTCATTTTCCTATTCAGTTCTCTCCAATAGATGTTCATATGGTTTTTCATGCATACTTTTCCCCCATTGACATCAATGATAGATGTTTCATCATTATGTCAACAACAACTTCAATGTCAAAATACACTGTTATGAAAATGCATTTACTAGAGTCCTCTTGACTCAGCTCAAATACACATAATCCCCATAAAGGAAGTACCACCATCCAGTCCAGAAGAAAGATAGGGCTCTTATACCATTGGACAGATGCAACAATTTGCATCAAATCTCAAAAGTAGGCTGGGGCATAATCCCAAGCATACCTCTCAGATACTCAAATGTATCCTTCATAAAAGGTTTAGTAAATATGTTTGCAATCTGCTCCTTTGTGCTTATGTACTCAAGTCTAACTTCTTTCTCTGCTATTCTCTCTCTTACTAAATGATACTTTATCTCTATATGCTTTGTCTTAGAATGTAACACAGGGTTCTTAGACATACTAACTGTACTAGCATTATCACAATGTATAACAACAGGTTCAACAAATTTTACTCCAATATCCTTTAGCATTTATTTCATCCAAATTATCTGGTTACAATTTTTTGCTACTGCTATATATTCTTCTTCTATTGTGCTTTGTGAAATACAATTCTTCTTCTTTCTTAGACAAGAAACTAATCTTCCTCCAAGGAAAAATGCTCCTCCACTGGTGCTCTTTTTTTCATCAACACTACCTCCCCAATCAGCATCTGTATATGCACATAGGGTAAAATCATTAGATTTTTCATACCACAATCCATATTCAATTATGCCTCTTAAGTACCTCAGTATCCTCTTTACTATTGTATAATGTGATTCTCTAGGTTTAGCTTGAAATCTTGCTACAATTCCAATTGAATGTGCTATATTAGGTATTGTATGTGTCAAATATTGTAATCCTCCAATCATAGATCTGTACTTCTTTTGTTCCACTTCAGGAGTCTCATCTATGTTAGATAACTTATGTCTAGTTACCATCAGTGTTCCAACTGGTTTACAGTTCTCCATTCCAAATCTCTTTAATAGATCATTCAAGTACTTTGTCTGGCTAACAAAGATACCATCACTGCTCTGTGTTATCTACAATCCTAAAAAGTATTTCATTTCACCAATCATACTCATTTCAAATTTAGTCTTCATTTCATCTGCAAATTTATCACTGGCTTCATCTTCTCCTCCAAAGATAATATCATCAACAAAGATTACTACAACCAACAAACCATTTTCAATTTCTTTTGTATACAGGTTTCTATCAACTATTCCTTTTGTAAATCCTAATTTCAACAAATACTTATCCAATCTCACATATGAAGTTCTAGGTGCTTGTTTCAGTCCATATAAAGCTTTCTTCAATTTACATACCATATCTCCTTCTTGAGTTAAAGGAAAACCTTCAGGCTGCTTAATGTAGACTTCTTCTTACAATTCTCCATTCAAAAATGTTGACTTTACATCCATTTGATATACTCTGAATTTCTTAAAAGCTGCATAAGCCAAAAATGTTCTTACTACAATTCTTGCTACTGGTGCAAAAGTTTCTTCATATTCAATTCCTTCTTGTTGTGAGTATCCTTTACATACCAATCTTGCTTTGTTCCTTACTACTTCTCCTTGTTCATTCATCATGTTTTTGAATACCCATTTTGTTCCTATAACATTCTTATCTTTAGGTCTAGGGATCAATTCCCATGTCTTGTTCTTCTTAATCTGATCTAGTTCTTCTTTCATAGCTCTAATCCAATTTTCATCTTCACATGCTTCACTAGTACATTTAGGTTCAATTTGAGAAATCAAACATAATTGTTCTTGTACCTTATTTTGAGTTTGAACTCCTCTATCTATGCTTCCAATAATCTGCTCATAAGGATGATTCCTTCATAGACTCCTATTAGGTGTCACCATCTTAGATCTTACTTCAGGTGTCGGTTCTTCAATGATCTCACCATGGCTTTCATTTAAAAATTCACTGTCAATTTCATAAAATAATTCAATAGTCTTAGGGTTAGGTCTAGAATGAGTTCCTTCATCTGATTCATAATCAAGCATTCTTTCCTGAATTTTGAACTTTTCATCAACTTTTACATTTGCGCTCTCAAAAATAGTCTTAGTTCTCTTAAAGTAACATCTATAAGCTTTTCTCTTCAAAGAATATCCAAGAAACATACCTTCATCACTTCTAGGATCACTTTCCAATGTCATCATCTCTCTTAATATAACATTTACTTCCAAAAATTCTAAAATACTTAACTATAGGTTCATGTCCAAACCATAATTCATAGGGTGTCTTGTCTGTGTCTTCTCTGATTTGTACTCTGTTCATTGTATACACCATTGTGTTCACTGCTTCTCTCCGTAATATCTTCACTAAGTCATTCTCAAAAAACATAGCTCTTGCTTCTTCAGTCATTGATCTGTTCCTTCTTTCTGCAATACCATTTTTTTCAGGTGTCCTAGGGGTTGAATATTGTCTCTTAATACCATTCACTTCACAAAATATATTAAATTATTTAGAAGTAAATTCTCCACCTCTATCTAATCTCAAACATTTAATATTCATTCCAGATTCATTCTCAACTTTATTCTTAATAATCTTAAACTTATCAAATACTTCAAATTTTTCTTTAAGAAATGCAATCCACATCATTCTTGTAAAATCATAAAATACCTTTCTCCATAGAATCCTCTAGTCCTTGTAGGACCGCTCAAGTCTATATGAACAATCTCCAACTTCTCTAATGTTGTAAACTTCTTAATGGGAAAGAGCTTCTCTTCTATTTGGCTAACACACATTCCTTGCAAATCATGTTAGTAGGCTTCATAATTTTAGGCAAATCTCTTACTGTAAGTGTAGTACTCACTTTCACAATGTTATCAAATTTTATATGTCAAAATCTTTTGTGCCATAACCAACTGTCATCAATCTTAGTAATCAAACATGTCATTTCAGTAGAATTCAACTGAAATACATTACCTCTGGTTCTAGATCTAGTACCAATCAAATTTCCATCCTTGTCTTTTATCACACAAGTTTTCTCAGTAAACCAAAATTGATATCCCTTATCAACTAACTATCCAACACTCAAAAGATTATGTTTCAAACCATCCACAAAGTAAACATCATCAGTATTAGTCTTCCCATCTAGAGTAATAGATCCTATACCTTTAATCAAACAAGGTGCATTGTTTCCAACTCTAACAACTCCTCCATCATAATTGTTAAACTTTCTAAACTTTTTCATGTCTCCAATCATATGATACGAACAACCACTATCTATAATCCAATCAGATTTCTTTTCTACTTGAGAAACTAAAGCCTTTTCTTCCTTAATTTTAGTTTCAATATTTTCTTCTTTAATTTCTACAAATCCTATATCATCATTATTCTCAGTATCACTTTCACTCAAAGATTTCTCCACACTAGCTTCAAGTTCTTCATCATTTACATAATAACATTCTTTAGATCTCCTAGGGTTAAAGTTTTTCCTATACTTCTTAACTCTCTTAGGACATTTAGATGCAAAATGACCAAATTCTTGACAAGTCCAACATTTTAAAATTTTCTTACCATCTGGTTCTCTCTTCACAAGCAAGGCAATACCTTCTTCAACCTTCCTGTCTTCTTCATTTCTAGATCTGCTACTGCTAGCATAATCTCCACTCACACTTATGATTCTTGACAAAGTAGGGTGAACACTAAGAGCACTAAATGTTGTCTCCATTCTAGGTAAGTCTCCTGATAACCTCAGGTTCATTTTTGTTACTTCTAATCTTCTAAGAAGAGTCTCTCTTGTAAAGTTCATAGTACAAGGTATGAATTGTTCAATTATTTGTGTTGTCTTCTTAAATGTAGGAGTCAATGTCCTCATAATTTTCCATATCACTTCATTCTCTGTCTTTGTTCCTCCACAAGATTTTATACCTGCAACAATTTCTGACATTCTACCAATATAGCTTCTAACAGATTTATCTTCCATCATTCTTATATCTTCAAACGCACATATCCAATTATGTAATCTGACTTTCTTTTCATATTCACCACCTTCAAAAGTAGAGTGTAAAGCTAACCAAATTTCATGAGATGTCTTTAGATATTTTACCTGACTATACTCATTCTTTGGAAGGGTTGACAAAAGTTCTTCTCTAGCAAGTATGTTACACATGAATAGATCTCTTTCCTCATTAGTACACGTTTCAATGTTATCCTCATCAATGATAGTCTTCTGATTCTTTTTAATCAACCAATAACCAGGTCCTAAACATAGTAGATGTATCTTCATCTTTTCTTTCCAACTATCAAAATTCACTCCATCAAACTTGTAACACATCATAGAATAAGTCCTCAACATTGCATAGCTTCATCTTCAATATCCCAAGTGCACTAACTTGAACACTATCTGCTTCTCTTCTAATCTTTAGTAGATCACTATGTTGACATCACTGATAATAATAGTCATGAATGCAACAACAACTGCTACAAAATGGCTGCTAATACTCCATAGAATATATTTAGCATTCATTCCTAACAGTGAGATAAAGAATAGTCATGGACATAGCCCTGCTGAACAGATTCTAACCAATTGGGGATTGGCATAGAAATAGCTGAAAGGGAAGATTGATCATCAAATGTGTGAGAAAGAGCATCTACCACAATATTGTCCTTACCCTTCTTGTAGGTGATCTCATAGTCATACCCAATGAGTTTTCTGACCCATTTCTATTGTGTAGGGGAGGATACCCGTTGTTCCAAAAAATATTTCAAATTTTGGTGATCAGTCTTGATGGAAAAATGACTCCCTAGGATGTATGGTCACCACTTCTGTACTACATGCAAAATAGCCATCATTTCTTTTTCATAAGTAGAGAGTGCGAGATTCTTCCCAGAAAGGGCTTTGCTAGTGAATGCAATAGGATGGTCATCTTGAAGGAAAAAAACACCTAGTCCATTGCCGCAAGCATCACTATCAATAGTGAAGGGCTTGGAAAAATATGGCATAGCGAGAATAGGTGTATTGCACATAGCTTGTTTCATTTGTTCAAATGCGCACTCAGTAGCATGGTTCTAGGTAAAAGAATCCTTTTTGAGAAGAGATTTCAATGGAGCTGCAATCTTCCCGTAATCCTTAACAAACTTGCAGTAGTAGCCAATCAGCCCCAAAAACCCCTAAAGGCTCTTGAGAGTTTTAGGTTGTGGCCAATTTTTCATGGCATCTATTTTGGTAGGATCCACCCAAACCCCTTGGTGTGAAACAATATGCCTGAGATACTCCACTTCCTCCTGGCCAAACACACATTTAGACTATTTCACATAGAGTTGATGATCAAAGAGAAGTCACATGACAAGATCTAGATGATGGAGGTGTTCAGCCCAACTTTTACTATAGATGAGGATATCATCAAAGAAGACCAGAATGAATTTTCAAAGGTAGGGATGAAATATTTTATTCATCAATGCCTGAAATGTTGAAGGAGCATTAGTGAGGCCAAAGGGCATGACCAAAAATTCATAGTGACCATCATGTATGTGGAATGCTATTTTAGGGATATCCTCCTTATGAATCCTAATTTGATGATACCCAGAATGAAGATCCTATTTGGAGAAAAAATGAGTGCCATGAAGCTCATCAAGAAGCTCATCAACAACCAAAATGGGAAACTTATCCTTTATGGTGAGATGATTAAGTGCTTGAAAGTCAATGCATAGATGCCAAGACCCATCTTCTTTGTGGACAAGAAGAACTGGAGAAGAAAAGGAGCTGGTACTAGGGTGAATAATACCTTGCTTAAGTAAGTCACAAATGACCATCTCAATCTTAGTCTTTTGGTCAAATGGGTAGTAGTATGGCCTGATGTTGGGGGGAATGCTTCCAGGAAGGAGCTGAATACGGTGGTTCAAAAATCCTAAGGGTTCAACAAAGACACCTGCATACTTGTCTAAAATTTGTTGGAGATCTGATAAACTACTAGAGACCACTGATGGCTACATCTCAATAGAATGGAGCTGAGCGATAACCCCACATGAACTCTTCTTAAGAATATTTTTGATTCAATGTGAACTCATGATGCTAAAAGACCCTGACTGCAATCCTTTCAAAGTGTATTTTTGCCCAGCAGCTAAAAAACTGCATCCAAAGTTTAGCAAAATCCCATAGAATGGGGCCAAGAGTGTGTAATCATTGGGTGCCCAGAACCACATCACATCCACCTAAGGGAAAGGAAAATGTGTCAGAGTATAGGGTATAATCCCCAACAGAGAGACGCACATTACAACATTTCCCTTTGCAAGGTAAAGTGCCCCCATTGGCAATCATGACTTCCAAGCTAGAGCAATGATGTACAAAACAATTATCCTGTTTGGCAATTTGAGGGTCAATGAAGTTATGAGTACTACCAAAATCAATGAGTATAGTCAGAGGGATCTTTTTGAAGTGACCCTGGACCTGTATGGTTTATGGGTTAGTGACTCCTTCCAGAACATGGACAAATATCTTTGGGTGGGTTTCTTGCGAAGGAGGTTTATCAAGTAGTTGTTGAGGCTCAACCTCATCATCTATGATTTTTCGAGCATCTACATACTTATCCAATTTAGGTGGAGTATCCACATCCAAGAGATAGAGCTTTTGCTGAACACATCTATGTCCCTGAGTGAATTTCTCATCACAATTATAACAAATCCCTTTTTCATGACGGGCTCGCATCTTTGTTTCAAACAAGTGCTTGATAGGAGTAGTTTTGGGAGCTGGCATGATTTGAGGGTGTGGACAACCCATATTTCAGAATGGAACAAAATTGGATCTAGAGCATTGTAGAGCATTGATCTTGTCCTCTGCCAACTTAGCCAATCTGAGGGCTTCCATCATTGTAGTGGGGTGAAACATTTTCACTTTAGACTGAATTATATCTTTCAGAACACTGACAAAACAACTGTGGAAGAATTCATCAGAAAATCCCTCTGTGTGATTAGCTAATTTTTCAAAATCTATCTAATATTCCCTCACTGTGCCTGTTTGGTGAAGTTTAGTGAGTGCTCCAGTGAAGTCATAAAAAACACTAGGGCCAAAGCGCTACAAAAGGAGTGTGCACAATTCTATCCAAGTTGACTCTCCTTGAACCTTAATGTACCAATGAAACCATTGAAGAGCTTCATGTTCTAAATGGAAAGATGCAAGTGGAACTTTGTTGGTATTTAGAGTATTATGCAGGTTGAAATACTATTGTACTCGGTAAATCCATCCAGTCGGGTCAGGACCATCGAAGCGAGGGAAATCAAGCTTCAGTCAATGAGATGTGCTAGAAGAAAACTTAGGTTTAGAAGATCGAGAATGCTGAAGACTGAGACTGATAAATTTGTCATCCAGATCTTGAAGTTTGGTCTTGAGGGAGGCAAGTTCCTCCTCCATATCTTTTGCTCCTGCACGGGTGACAACCATATAGCAGGGTTTTTTTTTTTGGTGGGAATGGATAGAACAATAGGAACATAAATTTTTTTAGTTAAGATAATTTTGGAACTGGACAACATGTAGATGGATAATGGGGGTGTGACGAGTGTTTGGGCACTGTCTAAGGGGAAGGGAAAAATAAAAATGAGGGTTTCAGAGGTGGGGAGTTGAAATGTGAGGAGCGGTCCAAGAGGGAAAAAAGAGAAGAATTAGGAAATGAGCCCTGTGGCCGGATTTGGTGGCGATTGGGTGAGAATAAAAAAATTTAGGGCAAAACCTAAAAAAAGGGAAATGGGGGATTTAGGGCTTCAATATGTAGAATTTGGGGGAGGGTCCTCAATGAAGGGATTGTGTGGACTGGTATTGTGGGGGTTCTAGGAAGCTTTGAGAGAAAATGGGGCTAAAGCAAGGAAGATATGGCCAAAAAATGGAAAAAAAATTACTTTTTTAAAAAACTATCGGCTCTCAAGGAAATGGACTAACTAACAGAAATGAAGACTACCAGAACAAGAAGTACTGTAATTGAATGAACTTAGAGGTAAAAAAAAAGAAAAATAATATAATCAACACAACACCTAGATGCCATGGCAGAGAAATTTTTTTTTCAAAGAATTACCACCCAACGAGCCCAAGAAAGTACTCTGATACCAGATGTGAAGAACCTTCTGCAACAATATAATGGTAAAGCATGAAATAATGAAATATAGACCAATAACAAAACTTAGACTGAATCTATTGATTGTAGGCCACTTCAAAGGGGCAACCTCCTTTGAGCAAGCTCAATATAATAAATTCAACTGTGCCCTCATAGGCCTCAACACAAACTTAAAAACTAACTAGAAACTAGACAAGTATTACTTCCTATGCATGTGGGATAATAAAATATACTAAGGGACGACTTACAAAGCATATGCATCCAATAGCACTACACTAACAAAATAAACAGAAGGAACACATAGGTTCCTAACACTAATCCAAATATTAGAATACACATTCAAAAGACTATATGAAATACTACAATATATGTATAATATTTGGCAAAAAGATATTTAGAGTACATCAACTATTATCTACCCATGGATTTTGATGGTTTGACTGTACTTATAGCATATTCACAAGTTCAAATACTAAAAGGTATAACAAGTATCTTAGAAATGTTTGAAATAGAGCATAAAGATATCATAAAACAAGGACAAGTTATGGACTCATCGATGCTCATGATGAGAGAGAGAGAGAGAGAGAGAGAGAGAGAGAGAGAGAGAGAGAGAGAGAGAGAGAGAGAGAGAGAGAGAGAGAGAGAGAGAGAGAGATAGAGATCATGGAAAATTGAAAAGAGGTAAGACATCACTAAGTTAAGGCCATAAGCCCCAAAACCAAAGATAAAAGAAACAACACACAACACACAAAAAGGGTTAGTACTAAAACAAAACTATGAATCAACTAGTAAAAGAGACCTTGATAAAAAAATGTCCCATCTACTTATATCATGTCTAGAAAGATATCACAAGAGAATGAGTGATCACATAGGAAGAATAAGAGCATCGTGTAGGATGATACAAACTCCATGGTCTAACCTACTAGCACAACCATGAAAGAAAAGAAAGAGAAACCATGAATCCAACATATGTAGAAAATTGTGTTATTCTAGGTGATCCATGGAGAGAGAAGAAGAGGAAGGAGAATTTATAGTCTATAAAATTATGTTATGCTAGTCAATTTTACCTTGAAAATTTTGTGCATAAGGCAACTTGAAATTGTTTTAATGCATGAGATGAATTGAAAGTGTTTTTCACATTGGGTGGCTTGAAAATGTTACAGCTTTTGAAATGCCATTATTTTAGATTTGGAAATGCCACTTTATCATTGTTACAAACTTGGAAATGTCATTTTTGTCATTGTTATAGCTTTGGAAATATGATGCATAATGTACAAGAGAGGTTGTATGTATGCCCCCTCCCTATGATGGCACCATATAAGTCATCATAAGGAAGAGAATCAAGGATACCTCCTCCCAAAAATAAGAGGATATCCTTAAAACAACAATGTTTTCCTTAGAGTTAGGTATGAGCATTGACTCTTATGAGCTAAGAATATAGATAATCATGAAATGATATTACTCTTGTGGGAAGAGACCTTTGAAAGGAAAATATCTTATCTACAAGACATCTATCTTCAAGAGGAGATATTGAACAAAAATAAAATCCTCAAGACAAAGAGGGGGGAAAAAATACACCCATTTAGCCCCCTATTACCAGGTGAAGTAGGGATTCTTGATGAAGGATGAAAAAGTTTGAAACACATCGTACATAAGGGAAATTGTTTACAATGAACATAGTTTTGAAAATAAAGAAGAGGTTGTGATCAAGGATGCACACCTATTGTATAAGAGAGAATCCCAAATTTTAAAAAAAAAAAAATTTATAAGAAAACAATGACACGTGATAACTAAATGTCATTATACTAAGGAAAGTAGATCCTTAGAAAAAATAGGAAAATAATATACATGAATCCTTTCCCTCCAAGTTTGAAGGCAAGATAAAATATATGATACATCCTCAATGATAGTTACCTCATAATAGATACACAATTCCAAGAAAATAAGCTGCAAACTAGAGAGAACTTCTTATGTAAAATAGACATATATATTCTAGAAAAGACATTATCATAAAGTGAGAAAGTCATCAAGGAAAGAGATGAAATGATGACATGGATGATTATTAGATGATAGACATGCCCTTTGAGGCATGAGAATAATTCTTAAGAAAATATGTTAGTATCTTGCGTGAAACAAAGTATCTCATGCCAAAAACAATGTACCATCATGAAATAATAGCAATCCCATGCATATGAAAACAAGAGAGAAAGGATGCAACATTATGTATACTCAATTGTCAACTCAATTATACAAGATAGGTACTTACAAGTATTGAGAAATTTTATGGAAGATACCAATCTCATGAAGGAGAGAGATCCTTAAACAACAAGTCCATACATGGGAGGAAATCATAGCACAAAAGAAATGATTAACAAAGAAATAATGGATCCTTTGAAAGAAAGGAGAAAACTATGAGATAGATAGAATATCCCAATTTATGCCCTAATTGATAGATCTTTTAATAATACACATGCACTTTCAAGAAAGAATAAGGTTGCAACTTGAGATGTTAAGGACCTAAAAAAGAGAATATCCTTCTATAAAACAATGAATATATGCAAATCTATTATATAGTGAGGAAGAAGAGTTTTCAAATGATATTGATTCTACATCAACTAATAAAAATCATTTATATGACGTTGATTTGGAATCACATGCATTAAATGGATGTGCTATAACATCACCATCAAATGGAGTTGTTCAATAAATTGAAAGAGTTTCAAATCAAGCTACATTAGAGACAATGGGTATGATGGAAATTTCAAATATACATAACATTATAACTAATTCTAAAGTTGGGATGAACAATAATATTTGTGGTTATTGTTTCTCAATTTTCACTAAGCATGATCACGAGATGAATGTGATTCATGGTACATTTATAGATTTCAAACCACTTCAAAGTGAAAAATATTATGAATTTAAAGATCTATAATGGTACATGAGATTTTAGAGCTTCACAATAAAGACTAGGGATAATTATGAAATCATAATAGGAATGATAGAATTATATAATGATGAATTATTGTTTTATTTTCATAAGTTTTCTTTTGAAATATTTTATGTGGATATGGCAAAGGATTTGAGAAATAAATCAGGTATGCAACTTGACAAGGATGGGTATCATGACATTGACAATGGGGTTTTGTATGAATTATTTTAGTCCTCTAACCACTATGGTTCCCATTTGGTGAAACATGAATGTAAGATTGAAAGTGAGAAGTGTTACATTGAATATGAATATAAAAAATATGTGTTACTTCATGATGAATATTTTTAGTTTATTGACAACTATGAAATATGGATCAACAAGAAGCATGTTGACAATGGTAAGAAGTCTTAGTGGTAATCATATATTCTCCCATGATGTTTTTGTTAGAATAAATGAGAGGGGAGGGGGGGTGAATCAGTCAAATCAGTTATCCTATAGTTCCAATCACAATTATACAATTCTTAAAACAATTCCAAATAATTTTGTAGCTCGGTAACATAAAATACTATACTATCTGTGTGATAACAAGACATTCATCACAGAAACACATAACGCAATGATTTAATGTGGAAAAATTGTTAAGGGAAACACCACTTGGGGCCGGTAACCCAAAATAATTTTCACTCTTCTGAAGTGAGCTCGGTGAAGAGCCAACCCTGTTAAAGGTTACAAAACACACTGTAAGGTGTGACCTTGTTGGAGGATTTAAGACTAACAGTTATCATCCAACTAGCATTCACTAAGGGGTTGATAGGATAACAATGTACATTCAATGAATGACATAGGGCATAACATAAGATGGTTAAGTCCACTCAATTAAGATATTTTTCTATAACAATGGTTAAACTGAAACAATAGTTGATCTGATTACAATACAACTTGATTTTACAAATGTTCAGATCTATTCTAAGCCCATACAAATCCTCTGATCAATATTTCAATTTAGTTCTTCAACATTCTATAACTTACTGTCACTTGGTAATAGCTCTCTAACGCTCAGTTAACTCTGTAGTTTGGTTCTCCTTCAACCAGTCTGATCAAGCATGCATGAAGTTGTGTTCATGCAAAATCTCTACAGTCTTCTTTCTTCCATCATAGTTTCAACAATGAAACCAATATCTCTTATATAGACAAGTAAACCATTTTCTTCTCATCCATTAGATTTTGCCGCTTAATCTCCTTCATTGATTTTTCCACGTAAACCTTCCTTGGAAGATGTGTCAATAACACGTTTCAATTCCATCCTTTAGATCTTCTTCAAATTTTGTTAGCCATGGATCTCATAACAAACTTTATCTTCAACCTTGAAATCATACACATTCCAGCTCATCAATTTCTATCGGCTGAACTAAGCATTTAATTCTTTCATCCATACTAGATTAAAAAAGAAATGCGTTGGTGAAAACAAGCTCATTTGATACTGTCTCTCAATATACACTACTCTAGCTTGGTGTATACCGAAGTGCTTCATTTACTGACCACACTGCTTTGTACAATTTTTCTTTCTTCTTCATCCTAGATAAATGCAACATAATCAAGTCAATAACATAAGGTCATAGACTCGTCAATAATTTACCTAAAGTATTCCTTATCCTCATTTGTCATATCCATCTTCCTTATGTAGATATTTCAGTTCTTCATCTCTTTCTCCCTTCTATAGATGTTTAGATGTTTGTAACTTACATGATAAGTACTGTCAAAACTAGTTGACATCAATGACAACATATTACTAACTTAATCATCTTACATATTAATTCAGTAACTCGGTGATCTCTAATCACTGATCTTCAAGTCATTCAAATATTCAATCAACTGTAGTTCATCAATCTCTCCCTTTGGCATTGATGGTAACACAAGTAATATGAAATATGCCAAACACATACCAAACATATGTTCCACAACTATATAAGTAAATTTTGTAGCTCGGTAAGCTCTCCCTAGCTTGATGTTTAATATGTTTAATCACTATGTTACATAACAGTATTACATGTGCAGAATCTCTTCTATGAATTTGATCTTTTCATCTCTTAGCTGAATTCCTTTTGTTCTCAGTAACAAATATTCAACTTTTTTAGATTGTCTCTCCCTGACTTTCTCAATTTATCTCTCCCTTAGATAGATATATCATGATCTCTTTCCATAATGATCTCTCTCCTTTTAACAATAATCTGTGTCTAATATTTCATTGATCAACTTCTCAACTTCTCTCCCTTTGACAACAATGCCAAAGAAAAATATAAAACATACAGCTTTGTAGTAGCCAAGTAACTCACTGTTGTTTGGTAGAGACAATTGTATCTCGATATACTAATTTACAAATTCTCAAATCTTTCCTTCACAACTTTAGAAAAAATCCTAAGTTTGAGCTATGTTGCATCAACATGAATGATCTTCTAATAAGAGTAGGCTGATACAACCTCTAGATCACATTAGTGACTGATAGAGAGGGGATAGACCCCAAGTCTAGTCCTCAAGTATTCAAAAGTGTCCTTGGGTAGAGGCTTAGTAAAAATATCAGCAAGTTACTCCTTTATAATATATTCCAATTTTACAAATCGTACTTTGATCCTAAGTGTATTTCCAGGCCTTGGCACCTTGTTTTATTTGTTATTATTGGCTACATTACCCTTGATGGTTGGTATACTAAAATATGCAACCATCATCTTATCCTTCTGAACCACTTTAGGCATGGGGTAAAAATTAATTTTCCTTTCTACCTGCTAAGCTCTTTGAATGATTCTATCCTCCAATGGCAAAGGGATCCAGAGGGTGATCATGCTTTCCATGAAGGGCTCATGGTCCTCATTTTTGAGGTGTTGAAATCGAAGAAGGTGGAAAGACCCTGGCTTAACAGAAAAGCCCTTGAGGATTATGACACTAATGGGAAGGAGTTTGAGGAGCCTTTTATGGAGGACACGGAAGAGGAAGAGGGGGACTCTGAGGACTTTCAGGAGTCCAACCCAAAGAGAAATAAAAAGAAAAGGAAGGTGGAGGAGTCGACCACGGATATGGATTTAGAGGATGAAGCGAGCAAGGAGGAAAGTTCTAAGAAGCAGGGGAAAAATAGAATGGAGCCCATCGACAAATGCACCAGAGCCAAAAAAGAGAAGAAAAAAGTTGCGAAAAGGGTTTTTATTTCCTCTGATGAGGGCTCTTCCTCTCAGGAAAAGATTAATCAGTAAGACCATGTGGACACCAACCCTATTGTGCAGGAGAGTGTGAGAACTAGAAAAAATGTGTGGGTTGAGGATAATATTTTGCACGAGGTCGCACAGGTTGTGACTAATATTGGGAAAGATGGGTATGAGAAGGATAAGGTCAACATGGAGAAGGAGAATGTGGAGAGCTCTAAGGAGAAAATAAAGGAAGGGAATAATGGTTTTAAGAATACGGAGGGAGGGAATATAGATTTTGAGAATATGGGATGTTTGGCTTTTCTAACTACTCTCAGCATTATGAAGAATGACATTACTGCGATGAAGACCCATATTCACTAGTTGAAAAAAGAGATGGAGGTTCTTAAAAGGATGCACTTGGGGGAGAAAACTATGGGCTAGACAATTGATGAGCTCACTGACACTATCACTATGGCTGAGGTTCTTGTTGTTTTCAATGATAGAATTACTGCAATGGAGGTAAACATTGAAAACAGTAATGGTATGACCAGGAAAATTGAGATTATGAAAAAGAGAATTGACAAGTTGGAGAAGACTATGGGGAATATTGCAGAGCAGAGCTATGCTATCCTTAAGGCATCAAATGAGCATGTGAAGATCCTGGTGGACAAGCTCGACAATGGGAAAGGGAACCAAGAGGTCACAGATACTAAAGATGATTAGGGGCCTAGCAGGCGTACGAGATCCAAGTTCAAGAAGATGGGGGATGGAAATAAGAATGACATGGATGATCTGAAGTTGTCTTCTGCAAACATGTAGATTCTTGCTGATTAGCCAGTAAAATTGATGAAATGTGTTTAGACAGTAGCTTGCTGTCTTGCTTTCCTTTTGTTGTCCTTTGTCTTTTGGTTGTTCTTTTTGTTTAAGGACTCATTTGTGTGGTTTTTTTTTGGTACTGATTGACTTGTCCCATTGGAGCTTAAATGTCTACTCTTTTATCCTATTGTAAAAGGTTTCAGGTCCCTTCAAAACCTATTTTTACGTAATCAAAACATATTCCAGTTTTACTTGCTTCTCTTGTACTTGTTCTCTTAAGTAGTGATACTTAATTGATATATGCTTTGTTTTTTAATGCATCACTGGATTCTTAGATATATTTATTGCACTAGTGTTATCACAATATATAATCACCGACTCAGTGATTACCTCATTCATCCCTTCCAACACTTGTTTGATATAAGAAATGTTTGAACAGTTTGTAGTAGAAGCAACATATTCTGCTATGGCTATAGACTAAGAAATACAAGGTTGTTTCTTACTTGTCCAAGTTACAAGTCTTTTACCAAATAAAAATGCTCCTCTAGTTGTGCTCTTTCTGTCATCTATATTTCCAGCACAATTAGCATCGGTATAAACTCTTAGTTCAAATTTGCCTTCCTTTGGATACCATAATCCATAGTCCTCTCTTTTCTTCAAGTATCTCAGGATTCTTTTTGCAGAAACCATGTGTGAATCCTTAGGATTGGCATAAAATCTAGCAACAATTACAACTGCATGTACAATATCAGGTTGACTATGTACAACATACATAAGTTTACCAATCATAGATCAGTACAATGATTTACCTCTATGGACTCATCATCTTTAGTCAATTTACAACCTGTGACCATCGGTGTTCCAACTAGTTTAGCATCTTCCATGCCAAATGTTCTTAATACTTCCTTAATATATTTTGATTGTGTGATGAATATTCCATCATTCTACTGAATAACCTGCAATCCTAGAAAGAATTTAATCTCTCCATACATTGACATTTCAAATTATTTTCTCATCTCATCAGAAGAAGATTTACATATATGATCTTGTCCCTCAAAAATTATATCATCCACAAATATTTCAGCAATCAAAATTTAGTATCATTAGATCCTCCTTTCATGTAAAAATTGATGTTTTCACTAGTTCTTACAAAACCACTTATTTAACAGATAAGTATGCAACCTCTCATACTAGGCTCTCGGTGCTTGCCTCAAACCATATAAATATTTGTGTAATCTACATACCATGTCTTTATTATTTGGATCAACAAATCCTTTGGTTTGTTCTATGTAGACCTCCTCTTCTAGTACTTCATTCAAAAATGCTGACTTGACATCCATTTGGTATACCTTAAAATTCTTACATTTGCTAGTAACATGAGAACTCCTTCCAGTCTAGCAATAGGTGCAAAAGTTTCACCATAATCAATACCTTCCTCCTGTGCATATCCCTTGCAAACTAATCTAGTTTTTTTCCTAGTAACTTCTTCATTTTCATTCAGTTTGTTTCTAAAAATCCATTTAGTACTGATAACATTTTTATCTTTCAGTCTGGGTAGTAAATTCCATGTCTTATTTTTCTCTATTTGTTTAATCTCCTCATTCATTGCATTAACCCATTCATCATTCTCAAGTGCAACCTTAACATTCTTTGATTCAAACTCACAAACTAAGCATGTGTTCTGTCTTAACTTACTTCTAGTCTGCATGCTAGCTTTCTTATCTCCAATGAATTGGTTCTCGAGACGATGTCTTCTAAAAAATCTAGTGAGCACTTGATCTCTTCTTTGTTCCTCATTCTGTTTAGGTTCATTTCTTTCCTCGGTAACCTCTTCCTGATCCTTGATTTCCCTTTGATGTTCATTGATGTTGTTTTCCTAATGCTTGGTTGACTTAGCCTACAACTTTGATAGGTACTTTGGATACTCAATGTAAGTGAATCTACCATAGTCTTCTAGCTCCCTAGTGCTTTATTCATCATTTTTATCAGCAAATTCATCAACTCTGACATTAGCTTTTTCAATCATTTTATTAGTAACTTTATTTAGACACTTATAAACTTTTCTTTTAGTAGAATATCCAAAAAATATCCCCTCATCACCTTTAGAGTTAAATTTTCCATTTCTATCATTTTTCATAATAAAATATTTGCTACCAAAAATTCTGAAGTAACTTACACTTAGTGTGTGTCCAAACCATAACTCATAGGGTTTTTGTTTTTGTCTTTCTTTAGTTGTATTCGGTTAAGTACATATACAGTTATGCTGACTGCTTCTCTCTAGTACATCTGTGCAACATTCTTTTCTATCATCAGCGTTCTTGCATAATCAACTATAAACCTGTTTCTCCTTTCTACAATCTCATTCTGCTGTGGTGTTCTCGGTGAAAATATCTATCTCTTAATGCCATGCTCATTATAGTAGTGATTGAATTCATCAGAAGTAAACTCACCACCTCTATCAGATCTCAGACATTTCAGTTCCTTTCCAGTTTCTTTTTCAGCTTTAGCTTTGTACCATTTAAACATCTTAAATGCTTTAGATTTATCCTTTAGAAACATAGCAGTCATCAATCTAGTGTAATCATCAACAAACAAAATAAAGTATCTATCTCCATAATAGCTCTGAGTTCTCATGGGACCACATAGGTTGGTGTGAACTAACTCCAAGATTCTTTTTGTTGAATAGTCTTTACTTTTGAAACTAGATTTTGTCATCTTACCTTTCTGACATTGATGACACATAACATTATCTGATTTAGTTATGCTAGACAGACCTCTAACTTTTCTCTTTTTTCTGATCTTGATCATATTATCAAATTTTACATGACATAACCTTTTATGCCACAACCATCCATCTTCATTTTTAACCATCAAACAAGAAGTCTCAGCATTATCAAGATAAAATAAGTTACCTTTAGATTGTCCTCCTATTCCAACAAGCTTTCCATTTTCACTGTAGATCTTCACCTTCTTGCTTTCAAATTCCACTCGGTGACCTGAGTTGTTAAGTTGTGCCACACTTAGTAGATTATAGTTTAGTCTTTTTACCTAATAAACATTATCACATTTGATTTTATCATTTATCAATAAAGATCCTTTTCCTTTAACCATGAAAGGTGTATCATTACCCATTCTTACTAATCCTCCATTATAATGATCTAGATGATCAAACTTATCTTCATCACCGGTCATGTGATGTGTACAACCACTATCAATGATCCATGTATCATGTTTACTAACCTTAGAAATGAGTGTTGTTTCTACATACCTTTCCTCTTCCTCTGAATCATCTTTCATTGCAACAAATACTACCTCAATATCATCATTTGCGTCAGTGTCGATTTCCTCTTCTTCAACTAAGTAGCATGCCTTTTTGCCCTTATCTTTGTGATCTTGGTTACTTTTTTTGTAATGTTGGTAACCTCTATTGTTTCTTCTTTCATAGCTTCCATCACCAGATTGATCTTGGTCTTTGTTTTCCTCTTTCCTGTTGGGACATCTAGCAACAATATGGCCAACTTCTCTATAATTAAAACATGCTAAAGCTAATTTACCCTTATATCTAACTTTACTTTTAGGCAATATTCAGGCCATAAGAGCTTCAAGTTCATCAAGCTCATCATCAGTATTACTGTCACTGTTATTCCTTAAATCATGTCTACTGCTAGATTTACCGATCTTCAGAGAAGACATAAAAGTAGACTCAATAGATTGTATAACATTGTTGTCAAAGTTGTTTAGCTCAAAAGTTGTTAGCTTACCAATTAGATTATCAAGAGTAGGAGTGATGCCAGGTATAGACCTCATTTCATGTATTACGGATATTCTGATTGCATATGCATGCAATAAGGTTCTTATAATTTTACTTACCACTGTATATTCATCAATGACACCACCAGATCATCAGATAACATTAACTACCTCCTTGATTCAATTTGAATATTGTACAATGTTCTCTCCTTCCTTCATTTTCATATCATCAAATCTCCCTCTTAAAATTTTAGCTTTGGCTCTTTTCACATTTTCATCACCACCATAAACTTGAGCAAGTTTTTCCCACATTTCCTTTGAAGTAAGGCAATCCTTGACATCTTCAAATTTAGCATCAGATAGAGCAGCGATAATATCCATCATAGTAATATTATGCTCATGTCTATCTCTCAATTGATCAAGAGTCAAAGGTCCTGTAGGCGGTGCTAAGTAGCCATTATCCAATACGGTGAGGGTACAATTACCAATTCCAAATATATGAAGTCACATTCAACTTTTCCATATTGTAAATTTTCCCTTGTTCAGCTTTGGCACATCTGTCTTATACATTTTGTGATCTTTCTGCTGAAGCCCTTAAAATGTCATTCTAAGCAACTAACGTGCTTTGATGCCAATTGTTAGAATAATTGAGAGGGGGGTGAATCAGTTAGATCAGTTATCCTATAGTTCCAATCATAATTATGCAATTATTAAAACAATTCCAAATAATTTTGTAGCTTGGTAACATAAAATACTATACTGTCTATGTCTTTAGCGATTACCAGTCAAATAACTTACTGTGATTACTGACCAAATCAAATATGCAATATGTAAAGAATGATAACAAGACATTCATCACAGAAACACATAACACAATGATTTAACATGGAAACCTTGTTAAGGGAAAAACCACCTGGGACCAGTAACCCAAAATAATTTTCACTCTTATGAAGTGAGCTCGGTGAAGAGCCAACCCTGTTAAAGGTTACAAAACACATTGCAAGGTGTGACCTTGTTAGAGGATTTAAGACTAATAGTTATCATCCAACCAACATTCACTATGGGGTTGATAGGATAACAATGTACATTCAATGAATGATATAGGGCATAACATAAGACGGTTAAGTCCACTCGATTAAGAGATTTTTCTATAACAATGGTTAAATTGAAACAGTAGTTGATCTGATTATAATACAACTTGATTTTGTAGATGTTCAGATCTATTCTAAGCTCATACAAATCCTCTAATCAATATTTCAATTCACTTCTTCAACATTCTATAACTTAACGTCACTCGGTAATAGCTCTCTGACACTCGGTTAACTCTACAGTTCAGTTCTCCTTCAACCAGTCTGATCAGGTATGCATGAAGTTGTGTTCATGCAAAATTTTTGTAGTCTTCTTTCTTCCGGCATAGTTTCAACAATGAAACCAATATCTCTTATATAGACAAGAAAACCATTTTCTTTTCATCCATCAGATTTTGCTGCTTAATTTCCTTCGTTGATTTTTCCTCTTAAACCTTCCTCAATAGATGTGCCAATAACACATTTCAATTCCATCCTTTAGATCTTCTTTGAATTTTGTAAGCCGTGGATCTAATAACAAACTTTATCTTCAACCTAGAAATCATACACATTCTAGCTCATCATTTTTTGTCGGCTAAACTAAGCATTTAATTCTTTCATCCATACTCGGTTAACAAAGAAATGTGTGACCGGTGAAAACAAGCTCGGTTGATACTGTTGCTCGGTATACACTACACTAGCTCGGTGTATACTGAAGTGCTTCATTTACCGACCACACTGCTTTGTACAGTTTTTCTTTCTTCTTCATCATAGATAAATGCAACATAATCAAGTCAATAACATAAGGTCATAGACTCATCAATAAGTTACCCAAAGTATTCCTTATCCTCATCTGTCATATCCATCTTCCTTATGTAGATATTTTAGTTCTTCATCTCTTTCTCCCTTCTACAGATGTTTAGATGTTTGTAACTTACATGATAAGTACTGTCAAAACTAGTTGACATCAATGACAACATATTACTGATTTAATCATCTTACATATCAATTCAATAACTCGGTGATCTCTAATCACTAATCTTCAAGTCATTTAGATATTCAATCAGTTTTATTTCATCAATTTTGAGATGTGTCATAATGTTACAAGATGAGAATAAAATATTTGATTAGGGAAAGAGTTGGTTTTTACTCTTGGGGACTTGGATCCACCAAATGAAAGAATGATTCAATCTTCAAAGTAGAACAAGAAGCTATTTGAAGAACCAAATAAGAGAGGAACATGGTTTTCTCCACCAAAGAACTAGATTATTGATATGCCTATAATCGACATACATCCCTAGATAGAGCCATTGTTGGAACACTATTTTTTTTCTTCAAAAATTAGGGTTTGCTAAATAAGAAAACAATAAAAGAAATCCTAAAAAATACCCTTGTGAATCCTAAGTCTGACAAGTGAATTTACATTCAAAACATGTTCAACTCTTATAAAAGATCATGTGTGTCAATCTTCAGCCCCTCATAGTCAAATTTGATACATTTATAAACTGGCAAGTTTTAGGATGTGCAACAAGTTTGCAATCTAAATATCATAAATTTTCAAGCAACCATTTTTTAAACTAAATGTTTCGATACCTATTGTTTTTATTGCTAACCCAAATATTCCTTTCAATTGTCTACATGACCATGTACCCCTTTGCCCATTTTCATAATCCCAACAACTCATTTGATATTTTTTGAAGCCCAATCCATTTGCAATTTATTTATATTATTGCCTACAAACTAAAAAATCTACCAAAGTAGCTTTCTATTAAAATTGATATTTCACAACTAGATGACTTTTAAGATAAACCAATTGATCCACATGGTTGTCTATTCAAAATGAATAATTGTGCAAATTTTTAGATTCCTAGCAATGCATTTAACAGTCTTTCAAAATTCAAACGATATGCAAATTTTTTAATTTTGTAAAATAAAATGGTCACAAGATCGTGAATGGTCGACTTTGATAATTAATTTCTCCTCACCTATTGATCGTCAAGTAAAACCACTTTGTGAACCTTTTCATACTACTTCCACTACATGCTTGCAAGTTTTCATGGTTGTCGAACATCATTTGATATGTTTTCTAACCTCATACTTTTCGCACGTAAAATAGCTTAAAGAACAATGTTTGATCAAAATAGCCCTGGAGGTCAACTTTGATAAGTAACACCTCGCACATCCAGATGAATTTATCATATTCATTTTTTGTTGTACATTCTCGGGATAAATGTCTACATGCTTGTCAGTTTTGGTGATCTTGGAAGGAAGTTTAACTAGTTTTTGAGACCAATTATTAATAAAAAAATTTCATTTGAAAGTTCAGAATGCACTATTTGATGATAATATAATTTCATTTTTTCAATCTGAACGCATTCCAAATCACTCTCAATACCAATCTGAAGAGATTGAATGACCAATTGTTCAAAAATGATTTTTTTAGTCGAACCCACATTGGGACCTAACATACATCATGACTCCAAAAGCTAGATTTAAAGTCCTGGAAAATTTAATATTATCTAAAATTGTTTGATTTAAATAATAATATAGACAAGTGAAGGTCACTCGTATTTTGATTTCTAAATTTACCTTGGGCGCAAGGTATCAAATGAGAACTAATTTAGTGGAAAAATGGGAAAAGGGGCTAAGTTTTAGCGATACATTTTCCTCATAAAATTATAAGTCAAACGATTAGTGGAGGAATCAATGTATGTTACTTCATCAATGGATAGAGGTGGGCCCCATTCCCTTGGCTTCACATTGCACATTCTAATGTTTATAATACTTATTAGGAAATTGTCATTATACATATTACACATTGTCTTCCAATTGTTCCTTAGGACTTAAATTTGTAAAACTATTAAAATTATAAACTTGTCATGAAAATATTTGATTAGTGTATCTAAAGATACTTAAATGTGAATGAATAGTAGATGTACTATTGTATTGAAGATTTATATTTTCTGTTATTCATTATTGTTGGTGTAAGAAATATATATTATCTAATTAGTTAATTTTGAAGTCACATTCACATTAGCTTAATCAAGCTTAGTCCAACAATGTATTTTTTATGTCTCATGTGATGCAATTAAGGCACATGCCATAATCTAGTTTAATTTTAGGGTTTCATTCCTATCTATAGCAATGGTTTACTTTTGTATATTATGTTATTATTCATTCAAACCTAATAAATTTTTGTCTTTCACGAAAAAATCAATTTCTTGCTTCATGTAAAAAGGTGTTTTGGTTCTCCCTTACCTTAGACTACTATAGAGTTAAATTAACAATTCTCACAATTACAATTGTTTAAAAAATGAAATCTTAATTTATGGAAAACATGATTCCTTCAATATATTAATAAGAACAAATTATTTTTTTTCTAAATGCATTATAATAAATCATAATATGTCAATATTGCGCAATGCACCATTATAAATAATAATAATAAAAAGATGTCACTAGATCAAAATACAATCATTCATTAAAATATTATATTAAGACTATTCTTAAATATCACATAATCTAACAATAATTATTTTCTTCAATTACAATAAGAATATACACATGAACAATATATTAAATTACCATTTACTATTTAACAGCTAAAAAACACAATAAAATACTTTATTTCAATTATATTAAAATTTACACACGAACAAAATATTAAATTACCATTCACTATTTAATGGTTAGAAAACACAAGATTAGCGCTGAAGAATTATTCCTTTATTCCTTTATTCCAATAATTTACTATTGCAATCTTCTATAAATTCAAGTTTTCTCAATCTCAAATCAGGGAAGAAGCTTATTCTCCAGAAATCGGGGAAAAGATAATTTGTTGTTATTGCGCGAAGAAATTCTTTAGATTCTAAGACAGCCACTGCACAGTAAGAGAAATAATTTCCACAAGGAAAAACTATCCACCATTAATTAACAGTACATGGTGCAAAGGGATCATTCATATAATTCTCCAAGAAAATCTCCTCCCTTGCCTGTGCACTGTAACCTTCCACAACCCCACTGTGTTCATCATGGATATGAGTTATGATATCCCCAAATGATTTACAGCATTTGCCACAAGAATTTTCCTTCTCTCTCTTTTTAATATGCCTATCTTCTCTCTCTTTTTCCACTACGGTAAAGTGGGCACTCAGATTTCTGTTTACCAAACATTCCAGCTTATATTTTCCCAGAGAGACATTCAAAGGATCCCCTGCCTGCAACCTCCCCTGCCACACAGAATCCAACCTCTGTTCAACTTCAGCAGCTGCAAGATTTTTTTCCTTTTAGAGATTAAATCCTTGCCCAGTTCAGCCATCCCATAGTAATCTAATGCATGAACATCCCACAAATATGTAATCATCACATTCAAAAGTTCAATCCCACCAAGAGTTGTAATGCTTTGATCTGAATTTTTTACATTGACAAACTGGGCAAAAAACCCATCTTGCTGGGAGGCAAGAGATTTTGTTGAATACCTTGGCAATGAGGCAGCGCGCCTGGTTCAAGTCCTTCAAATATCTCGAAGCATTTCCAGGTGGGTTCAAAGTAGAGAGATTCAAAGTACCATTTTGGAGATCTTTAAAGAAGTTTCTTGCCACTTCATTTGCATATTCTTTCCGTTTGTTCATGGCGATCTCTATGTGGAAAGGATGGTACAGATGTTTTAACCCAAGGTCATCTTTATGTGCACCAAAAAAGCTCTTTTTGAGCTGCTGCAGGTAGGGTTTGTACATGCAGTATGCTTCATCTGGTAGTATGTTATCATCGAGGCCATTGATAAAATGTTTGTAAAGTAATAATGGAGCTGACCTAACTATTGGGCTTTCATTCCTTCTCTCCAAAGGATAATTTCTCATATACCTTGAAGGCCTTGAAAGGTATTCATGGCGGTGCCTGCTGTGTCTATCACGGCTTTTACCGCGCCTCAGATAGGATTCTCCGAAACTGTGTCGGATTGGGATTCTATCCCGTGACCTTTCAGTTGAAGATGATGTGGATCTGTGCCTGCGATGGTAATGGCGGTGCCGTTTTCGGGGAGGAGAATGAGAATGAGAATGAGAAGATCTGTGCTTGCTATGGTAATCTCGTGAAGGTCTTGAAGTGTACTGATGGCGATCCCTGCTGTGTCTGTCACGGCTTCTGCTACGCCTCAAATGGGTTTCTCTGGACTGATGTCGTAGTCGGATTCGATCCCGTGACCTTACAGTTGAAGATGATTGGGATCTGTGCCTGCAATGGTAATGGCGGTGTCGTCTCCATGGATAAGAATCTGAATGGGAAGGGGAATGTGGCAGGGGAGAAGAAGGAGAATGAGAATGATAATACCGTGGAGATGAAGGAGAGGGAGAATGGTACTGGCGTTGTCTTTTTGGGGAAGGAGAAGGGGAAGTCATGTCGTTTTTGGTCACCAGCGCTGGATAGTTTTTTTTTTTTTTTTCTTTTGGAACTCTTTGATCTTCACTTTCTATGGATGATGTGAAATGTGAATAAAAGTAATAGAAAAAAAATGCAATGGAACGTCTAAGTTTACAATTAAATTATGAATAATAACATCAACATAAATATTTTAAGAGGCTTACTTGAATGCTTTGGATGCTAATTCTTGATTGGAGTGCCTTATAATTTAAGCACAGTGTAGATTACAAGATGGAAAATGAGAGGAAGGTCTTATTTATACACTTCACATAAATTCTATTAATGGTAAAGATTAAGAGGCAAAATTAATGATTGCAAAATTTTGGGAGAGAGTATGAATTATAATGGATTCATAAGGTGGAGGGATAATGTGAGTTGTAAATGCATAGAAAAAATAAATAAAATATTAATTTTATTTGTTGGACATGAAAAATTAAATAATTTTATTGAATTTAATTAATTTGAGAGGGAAATGTTAAATTATATGGAGGATGGATCTAAGATGGACATGAATTGACAAAGCATTTGGATAAGAGGGGTAAGTGGACAAAAAATAAATAAAATATTAATTTTAAATATTAAAGATAGGAAATCAATTACATATTAGAATTATTCAATTAATATTAGGATTAATGTTAAAATAAATTAATTAAATAATTGAATAATTTAAAAAATTATTTAATCTTGAGAGGAAAATTAGCTTACTTTAAAATATACTCTTTTCCCCACCAAATTTTAAAAGAGAAAATTATTGAAGTAATCATGATTAAAAAACTTTTTTCCTTATAACATACTTTGCAACAACATCAAAATTGTTTCCTCTTTCAAACGAGAACTCACATCTTGAATAATCTTGCATCAACTATAAATTCCTATTCTTGTCAAACCTTAGTATGCATAGAAAATGAAATAAAATATTAATTTATTTATTTCGGATATAAATTAAATAAATCAAATGTATTTGATTTAATAGGGAAATGTTAAATTTTATTTTTATTGTTTTCTACAACAAATATTTCTACATAATTAACAAGCCCTCCTTATTTGAAAGAAATGAGAAGTTCCTCATCATGCATAAAATCTACAAATTTCTAATAAACAAGCATACATTAACTTGCCTCTAACCAAAACAAATTTTTTAATGTTAGAATAAACCAAACATAACAAACTAATTTTAAACATAACAAATTAGTCTGGAAAAGACCCTTAAGGGAGTGGTAGAGCAAAATTTTAATATCCTTAAGACGTCCAACAAGAATTTGAAATTGTTGATCAAAAAGATGGAAGAAAATGTGAATCCCAAAACTGATCTGAGGACTAAGAAGGAAGACAAGGAGCAAACGGAAGGCCCAGGGAAGAGAACTAGGGCAAGAACAGGGAGAAAACCGATCTGCAAGACTCCCAAGTGTAGAATGTTAAAGATATGGTGCACCTGATGGATGCCCTAGAAAACAATGCAGCGGTTATGCTCAGGAGCTTAGCATAACCGGTTTCTCTATTTTTGCTTTCTTTCTCTACTTTTTCATGTTCGGTCTTATGGTGGCCTCTCTTAGCTACTTTTGTTTGCTTTACTCTCGTTGGTTTATTTGACATTCTCAAGACTTTATTTTGATGTGGGTTTCAAGAGCCCTCTAAAACCTATTTTACTTAATAAAAAACAAATTAATTTTAAACAAGATTTCAAATTCATTAAGAAAAAGTTCTTTGAGAAATTAGAATTATCAAAATATAATTAACCTAAATCTTTCTCAAAATTATCTTGAGCCATTAAATCTATTCAATCCATTTTAAAAAATAAAATCACCAACAATGTTAAATAATATTGGTAGGTATATGTTAACCAATCCACTCTCCTTTTCTTTAGGATTTTTAGATGAGTATATGAATAATAAGAAATGGACTATTGGATTCTATAAAACAATTATATTTAGTTTATTAAAGACTAGATTGATAGAAATTATCAAGAAGTTATATTTAATTTATAACTATTTAAAATGTTGTTTTAAGGAGAAAAAAAAACTTATTAACTCAAATTTGATGGTCATATAGTTTTACTTTGTTATTTTAATTATAAAATATAATTAAATTTTTTTAAGAGACTAAATTAAACAAGTTAAATTTATATTATATATTAACTAGTACTTGCATCTAAGGAGGTTAAAGGGATATGCTAATAGGAAATTATAGATAGAATTTAAATGTATTTTATTTTTTTATTTTTGTGAAAAGTAAAAAAATTAATGTTTTAAATTAAAAATTAAATTTGGTTGGGTAATGTAATTTGGTGGTAAATACTATGCAAAAGTGGCTTAATTAGGCGCTAAGAGTCCTATAAAAATCAACCTTTGATCAATGGTTTCAAATGCCAATAGTGCCATCTTTGAGTATGTGTTGTAACATGTCAAAAGGTGTCCAAAGACTATATCATTTAAAATTATATGTCATATAACTTGCATAGAATGAACAAATTGGATGAACTTTAAATTCTAATTATTTACGTTGAATAAAATATTAAGGCATACACACAATCATTAAATTGGATCACATTTTAATTGCAAATGTTTAAGTTTTGAAGTACAAAGATATGCACACAATGAATAAATTGGATCGTATATCAACTTTCATATAAATGAAAATGAACATTAAATTGTGTACATATACAAAAATGGCATAAATGCCAAGTTAATAATAAAGTTACAAAAATGTGGCATGTGCCATGTCAAGGTTGATTTATACAATACATATGTCAAATATATACACAAATGGTCCTTCAATGACCACAACTATAACTATATGTCTCTATCAATATATATGACTATGGTGGATCTTCAAAATTGAGCCTCTTCGAAGCAGTACATGGCTGCACAACAACAATTCAAATTCCAAATCAAATATCTTTTACTAAAAATAGATTAGAGTTCTCAAAATAACTAAATACTGAATTTTAATTTGTTTGCGATTGAATTGTTGATTTCCTCATGTCTTTCTACTTCTCTTGGGCTATGTAGTAAAGTTGATGGACCCCTTCTTGGATGATAAGGATTCCTAACAAAATAGAATGGTAGAGGATCTGTGGGAAGTCATGAAGGGGTCCATAACAGGTAAAAATAAATTAATATGTAAGAATGCAATCCAACAAGAGTTGACAAGAGGGTTTCAACTAAGAAGTCAAACATACATCTCCCCTCAGATGTGTTGGACCCCCTCTTCGATGATCAGGACTCCTAATGAAATAGAATGGTAGAGGATCTATAAGAAGTCATGAAGGGGGTTGTAATAGGTAAAAGACAATTAATATAAGTTAGTAACCCAAAGTTGTTGACAAACACTAAAAAGATAAAAATGCATGTACTTATATCAAAATGCATATGTTTAACATTTATAGAACAAATGCATACCAGAGCCTCAAATGGTTCTCTTGTCCTCTTAGGAGGCATCATCATTGATGAAGCACCTATGACCATTTTTTGTATGAAAAATGATAACAAATGTTATAGTCATAGAGGAAGGATTTAGAGCTTTTGAACGGACAAGATTGAAATCCAAGAGGAGTGGAGAAGAGGTTTTCAACTAAGAATAGGGGATGATGGTTAAGATAAAAATGTTAGCTCTTCTCTCTCCTAAACCTTTTCGACATTAGGCGTGTTCATCAATTATGTAAACCCTAATTATTTCTATATAAAAAATAAACAAAAAAGACTTTAAATCAATCTACATTTACATGTTTAATCATAATACATTTGAACAAATAAATTTAAATTGTGCTGAATTACCTTTTGGCATTTGGGTGTCTGTGAGGCTTTCTTTGTCTGTCTTAGTCTGCAGTAAGACACCTTTCCCACATGAAATGTCTTGGAGCCAGGTGGGGTAACCTAAGAGAAATAAAATTAACATAACAGATATGAATATATAATATTAAAAAGTCATAAAAATCTAAATCTAAATGACTCGCACATGTTCAATTAATATTGTAAATAAGAGTAAGTGCAAAATATAATATCGCAAAGCTTTCTAGGCAAAAATCAATGACCAAATACATGATATCATCAACTTGGGACATATGAACCCCTGGTGAACCCTATAAAACACCAAAAAAATATACATTATAGAGTTACTAAATAATAACCAAAATTATTTTATAATCAATGTATTATACTATTTTTAACATATTAATTTTTTTTTTACCTCTAGTGTCAAACCTACATGTGTGCATGACGCAGTGCCAAGGAGGGAGAATCCCCAAAGGAGATGTTGAACCTTGTAGCTAAAAGTAACAAAGGAAAGAAACAACACAAAAGTTGAGAGAGAATGTATGATCCAATATATTCATTTAGAGAAGAAATAACATACATGTTGGGCTATTAAGCCTTCTCAATTACATCCATATACAATTAAATGAAACTCAATCCTAATTCTAATTCGGAAATGTCTAAGAACTAGGTTATCTAATCAAGTGGACCTCTCCTTTCAAGATATATCACTTTATTATATATAGGCAATGCCTCTAAAGGTTGGCCAGGAGAAAATTACATTCCCCAAGAAGGAAACATGTACAAAAATATAGGTCTAACAAAAAATGAATCAAAGATCCATGAAAATGAACAACAAGATGTGTGATCATAGGAAATGATTCATAGGAGATCCACAAACCACCTACTATGATCACAATGATCAGAAGCCAAAGATCAGCGACCACAAATTGAATCTCTAAATAGGTCCAAGCAAGTAATGGACATGTTACCCACGGATAGAAAATGGATCAAATATCAAACAACCACAAACAATAGGAGGTGCGACCATAGGAAGATGATCCTAGATAGTTCTATAATAATACTTTACGCTTGCACATGCTATCTAGAATAAATGACAATTGGCCAACATAATCTCTCCAACCAGTAAAGAAGAACAAAAATTTAACAAAAAAATTATTTTTGGTTGATGCAAGATTTCCATGAACCCAAGATGCTCTTGCATTAGGGCATGGAGTGGATCAAATACTACATGGTGTACTCAGACCATCTATTGTACTCTGCAATGCATATTTTTCATATATCAATTTAAATTATTCTATAAATAAAAACTTATAAATACATTTCTAAGATTTAAGTGATTAATAAATCACATGTCATAAACACAAATAAACACACCTACATCTTCTATCCATCAGAAAAAACCATGGTAATCAGGTCATTGGTAAGGGCCACATTCTCTACAGTGCAAGCATGGCATCTACTCCCACAATGTGTACATGAATAAGATGTGGAACCATCCTCATTGAAGCCAGTATCTACCACATAACATATATTCCAATAGCTGACACACAAATGATCAATGTGTTGCACTAAGCCAAATGATGCATCTGGTTATGATCTAGGTGGTGCATGTGTTGATCTATCTTCTAGTGCAACTAATTGAGTACCATGTTGAAGAATGACATCAGTAAATGATACATAGCCATGTGAAGAGTTTGTAACTCCATAGATTCCTTCAGGTCTATTGGGACAGTGATGTGAATCATGGGTTTAGGAGCTAAAGAAATCCTATGTTGGGGGTATACCACCCTTTAAGCCCCATGTCTATCCTACACATAGACTCTCCCTCTACCCTAGAACTACCGCATGTCAAAGTAATTCAACTTCAAGCCAAGGATAAACTCACAATATAAATTTCTCAAGAAATATAAAGGCACCTCATAATTGTTACAAGGTGGTTAGTTAGTTGGAAACTCACAATATAAATTTATCAAGAAATGTACAGGAAACCTCTTCAAATCATGCTCTAGGGTTAGATTATTTTCAAGTTCAATGAAAAGAGCACATATGTCATCTTTACTTATGGGTTTTATTTTCACCTTATCATATGGCAACCCATAAGTATAAAATGCTCAACATCTATCCCTATATGTGCCCCATTTCGTATCCTATCTAGATACCCCCTTGACACTATTGGCCATTGATCTTGGGGTTGTGACAAGGGATGAGTAGTTCTCATGAGTAGAGGACCTCAATCTATTCACTATCATAAAGATTTGAGTAGTATTCTGTGATAGGTGATTTATAAGATCCTCCTTTGTGGCTTGTACAAGTTCTGCTAGAGGAGGTAGAGGGTTTTGGGATGGTTTTTGTTGTTGCTGTTGGGGAGCGACATTTTGAGGTTTTTATTGTTGTGCGAGGAAGCATTTTGACAGTTTTAATATCCTTCATGTGCAACATTTTGAGTGTTTTCTTGTGATGGTTGTTCAAGAAGAGGTCATTCTTATCTATTTTGTTATCAAACACTATTTTGAGAATTTGACATAAAATTAATTAAAAAAAATTAAATCAATTGAACAAACCATATTTTAATTCAATTTCAAATTAAAAAAATTAAAAAATCAAATTCTTTACCTCTTCGACGATGCAACATTATCACAAATTGGTGTAAATGCTGAAAAAATCCAAAATAAAGTGGAACATGATTGGGTTATCTCAAATTTTCCCTCAAAAAAGATAGTGTTATGTCATGGAGCTCGATGGAAATGAGTTTGGTTGTGGGAAAAATCAAAACTTAAAGTTCTTCAAAACCTTATCGGGTTTCGAAGAACTTAAAGTTACTTTTTTAGTTCTTCAAAACTTGATGGGGTTTTGAAGAACTAAAAGTTACATTTTCAGCTCTTCAAAACCCGATTGGGTTTTGAAGAACTTTAGGCTTGGTTTTACCAAGCTATAACCTGACCGGGTTATTTTAAATTTTAAATAAGCCGAACGAGTTACAAATAATTTTGGATTTTTTTTGCATGTGGCCACTTTTCTGACTTGCAAGTTTGTGCATTCGCCCAATCATCTCTCTAGCTATAGGCATAGATGATGGAATTGTTTAGTATAGGTAGTGTGATTATCTATGAGACTGTGAAGGTGACATCAAGGCTTCATCCTTTCTTTTAAAATATTTTAATAATTAATAAAATATTTAAAATTTGTATACACACACACACACAAAGAGAGAGAGAGAGAGAGAGAGAGAGAGAGAGAGAGAGAGAGGTTTTATAGGAGGTATGGTGATGATGTATGGTAAAATATAGTTATATGAGCATTGTTGAAAATAATTCAATATTTTTGAAGGTTTTATAAATTGTTAATATTTCTTGTGTTAATAAATATTAAGCAAAAAAATTTAAAAAAAATTTAAAATTATAATAGTTGTGCATCAAAAGGAATTATTACAATCACAACACTATGGAAAGATATGGTGCAAATAATAATCCCTTGGAAATAAAATTCAAGATGTTTTCCAAACCTCGACATCCCTATTATAGAAAATCATCACTTGGAAAATTGGGTGTCCATGAAGTCATAGACTTTCATTTCTAAAAAGATTATCATTTCAAACAAAAAGAACGGTAAAATTTCAACCCACTAGGCCAAAGAAACATGTAGTCCTTTTTATATTAATGGAGATTGTTGAAAGATGAAACAAATTAAAATTTGTATCTTAATTAGCATTACACATATACTTGATTGAATTTTAATTCATCAATTCTCTTTTGAATTCATAAAATAGGTGTGATTTTTATTTCACTCCAAGAGTAGTAGTTTGGATAATCATACAAGGAAAAAAAAATTCAAAAGGAAAAAATCTATTGTTGTTATATATAGGTTGTCTAAATTTTTTAAGAAAGAGAAATATTTTGAATGACACAAAATCAAAATTACATTTTGTTTCACATGACACATCTTCTACACAATATATCTTACTAAATTTTAAATCTCAATGTTTCCACCTATTTATACATAGTTTATTAGTTCCTGGCAAGGCAGGAAACTCTTGCGGAGGCTTGGAGCTTAACCCGTTATTAATCCCTGCTCCCAAGACCAATCATATTGTTTAATTTCCTCCTTCTGATGGTTATATCCAATGTTTGTAGAGAAAATATGATTGACTGTTAAGGGCCGCCTGCCCATTTCGAATGTTGGCGCACACCCTGTGAGAAGAACAAAGGCTTACACGATTTACAATGTGAGAGAAGGACAGAAACCAAAGCATAGGTGTTGGGAGATTCACCTTCGCAGATGACCTAGGTAGTTGGCATTTTTGGCAAGGGCTTGGTGAATATCAGAGTGTTAGGGTTACCATTTTGACAGAGGGTTCTAGGCTCCCATTTTGAGTTCCTATCGTGGCCTGTTTGCATTCTTATTTTAACATGCAGGTGAGCCATGTGCTCTATTGTTCAGCCTACATTCATAGATATGTGTGCATGGCATAATAAAGGAAGAGACTGGGTAAAAACCCCTCTAACTGTAACCCATCTATTCTGTGGTACAAGAGATTACGGAGGACACAGGTTTGAAGCGTTGGTAAACTGATTTCTACAAACACATTTTTGACTTGGAGTAGGCGACTATCGCCAGGTATGAATCATTGTTTTATTTTACCAGTGTACCTGGTAGTGAATTTTTATACAATCTTTTGTACACATAAGAAAATACAACCAATTTCCCTCTCTGAATGTTTAACATTTAACAACATACAATTTCCCCTACATTTATCTGATATTTTCCCATCCACGATGAGGGGAATTGCAAGGATCATCTTTGGGTCTTCTTTAAGACACTGCATTTCTCGAATGGCTTTACTATTATCTCTAAGAATGGTGTTTTAATAACTCCCGCTCTCCTTCTACAGTTTGTTAATGTCATACATACCCTGCATTTGAATCAATGTCAAGTTATACTTAGTTAAATTAATTGGATTCTATATTCCAAAGTTAATTTATTTGGATTTTATATTCCAAATTAAAGTAAAGGTTCAGTTTATGGGGGAACAGTATAGGGAAATACATATGCTTTGTGTACACCTCAAATAGTGCACTTCTCTAAGTCATTATATCCAAGGGAATCCATTAATGGGATACCTTAGAAAGCGACCTAGAGCTCTCTATGTATGGAGTTAAAAGATTATTTGATTGCTCTCAGCTAGAGCTATTAAGCTTATGACCTTGCTAGTCAGCCACACAATGAGAGATTCAAATGAAGACAAGGGCAAGAATGTCAATATCTCCAAGAATCAAAATGAGGATGCAATGCAATGCTATACTATGAATGAAAATGCAAGCTATGCAAGCTAAGCTATGAAAGGAAATATGCAAGTATTACAAAGCCTCCTAATTAAGATAGATGAAGTAATCTAAAGCATAAAGGAAACTAAGCTAATATGAAGCTATGAATTCTATGACAAATGAAACTAGAATGCAAGAAATGAAACTAGAATAGCATGCAGATGCAAAAGCCAAGAATGCTCCAAATTTTCAAAAGCTCCAAAGTGACCTAGAAAACCTACAGCATAACATTAGCATAAAAAGATTGATATATAAATGAGGAAGAGAGCTCTCCTTTTAAAGGAATTGAAAAGGAATGGACCATAGAGATTAAGAGGCAAAAGATTTAATCAAGGGTGGAGCTTGAAAGAAGAGCAATCCATGTGCACAAATATCCTCCAATGAGAAAGTAAGAGTTGACTTTTGTGTCCATATGAGACAAAAAGTGCTTTTTTCCCTTTTTATAAAATAAGAATAATGCTTTATTTGTGCAACTTAGGATAAGAGGGAAAGTGGGGGGGATTTTTATTTAATAAAAGGGGAGGAAATATTCCTTTTAATTAAATAAAGACTTTAGAAAAAATGGTTAGCCCATAGAAAATAATTGAAAATGATAAAATAGGATTTGATCAAGGAAATTGATATAATTGATAAAATGTTGATTTTTGAAAATATTGATTCAGGGATTTGATAAATTGCCGAATGGGGGCCCAAAGTCTAGGTGACCATTTTAGGGTGCATACATTTGCCCCTCTTTGAATAATGTGTGATCATTCTGGGAACACATGTGGTCAAAGAAGAATTGAAATGTGAGATCGACTTGGGATCACAAAACAATCCAAACATGTGATCATTCTGGGAACACGCCAGGACAAAAATAAACTAGCTGAAAGAGAAGACCAACACCATTGTTGTTAAGTGATAGTCAAGTCTCAAAATAAGAATCTCAAGCTGAACTGAATGATAAAGCTAAATCAAAGATTAAAGCTGATAGGTACTGGCCCCTCGAAATCAAAATCAAAATCAGTTAGAGGAGAAGTATCAAATTAGATAAACTTGATCAAGTTAGTAGAGATCATAATTGAAGATGAAGGATGATAGGATAACCATCAAGTGGGAAAGACATGCCCTAGTTTGACTAGGTTTGACTGAGAAAGATATAAAATGAAGATGAAGTCAAACCACAGAGAGACAAAGTGAATGGAAATGAAATGAAAGACTAGAAGGTTGAAAGAGATGGGGGTGAAAATGAAGATGCCCCAGTGAAGATCAAAGGATCAGGCCTCAATGGTCAACCAACTGTGCAAAAGAGGAGAAAATTTGAAATCTGATTTTGACGATCAAGATGAACTCAGATTTTGATTTAAGTTTGAAAATGGATCCAGGATGTCGAAATTAGCTAGGGGTGCGATTTTTGCACAATTCTGAGGTGTTTTGAAGATTAGGTCAAAAAGTCAAAATGCTATATAAGGGGTGAAAAGGTCATTTTCAAAATCATGTCTTATTGTGATTTGAGAATTTTGGGAGCTTAGAGAGAGAAAATGGACCAGCAAGCAGCAGTCTCAGTTCATAGACATCATTTTGAGCGTGCCCGGTTGCATAACCGGCCTCCATAGTATGGTGCCCTGGTATGTTTTCAGAAAAACTTGCCCTTTTTGAGTCATTATGAGCATTTAATGTCAATTAAACACTTTTTAAATTAATTTGGAATTTTCAAATTTGAAAATCGGGTGAAAGATTGTACGATATTTTGCAAGTATTGCACCCTTTGAGGGAAAATGTCATGCGATACTTCGCGGGTCAATATAGTATCACACCGGCATTAAGTCGAGTATCGCACAATATCAGATGAAATGTCATACGACACTAGGTGAAGTATTGTACTCCAAGATACTATTGCACTGCTATAGGGAGAAGTATCACACGATACTTTACCAAAAAATAGTATCGCTCAGTTTAAAAACTTGACATTTTTTAGTGTTTTTGAGAAAAATGACACGGGTCTAGACAATGTTTGTGTTCTTAAGATATCTTGTACTAATTTTAGACATCCATCATGATATGCTCTGACATTTGGCTTGGTTTGATGGCTTGCAAGAGGTCTTTCCAACATTACTCATTAGAGCGTCGAAGGTTACTGGGCTATGATATGTTCAAGACCTGGATGATCCAGGTCGAGTAGATCTGAGGACTGTGGGCTTTGACTACCTACTGCAGTTGCCCCACATTAGAGCTGATCATGGGTTGTTGACTGCACTTGCTGAGAGATGGCATAGCGATCACAACACCTTTCATCTACCTACTGGATAGGCATCAATCACTCTGGAGGATGTTTATCGGATTCTCCAAGTACCTAGCCATGGTGATCCTATATGTATAATCATATTTTATAGATAGTCATAGATGTAAAGTTTCCATATAATAGAAACTAACATGATTTTTTGTTGGCATAGGTATATTATGATCAGGATCCTACCGAGGGACATCAGGCCATCCAGGGCATGTTCCAGGATGTCACGATTATAGACAGGCACATCAGCTGGGACTGTTTGATGGATGATTTTGGTAGAGACTTCCCAGTACCTTGTATAGGTGCTTCTATCATTGTACAGGCTCTTATCACTGATAGGAGTCAGAAGGGTTTCTCACTGGGATGGGGTAGACTACTAGTGGATCTGGTGGCACATCCATGATGGATGGCATGGGGCCTGACCATATTAGCCAATATATACCATGAGCTCCATGAAATCGTGTAGTATGAGAGCAGGACATGGGCGTGTAGTGCTATTCTAGCATAGGTGTGGACATGGCAGCACATCATTGTGGTGCGCCCATGGGTACAACCGAGGGAGAGGAGACATCCCTTTATCTATAGGTATGGAGGATTCCTATCACAGCCACACAGTAGTGACGTGACGTACTACAAGATATTTTTGGATGAGTTGACCTATTTTTATTGGAGGCCATACAAGCAAGTTGGGCCATGGGGAGATGAAGAGGAGGAGTTGAGTTATATGTTGTGCAGCTAGCCACTGGTAGGTCGACATGCATATATCATTGAGAGATTTATTATCACTAGGGTATGGTGGAAGTTTGGGCGGCAGTAGAGAGTGTCAACAGAGACCACTACATATGCCCGGGCTAGGGATGAGGAGGGTCAGGGTTGACTATCAATGCTGGATTAACAATAGGTAGGTCGGGATACAGCTTTGATCTAGAGAGAGCCCTGGGACTACCTCCTAGACATGGCAGATGGAGGGGCTGATGTAGCCTATAGAGTAGAGCGGTAGAGGGTTCCATTCCCTTGGTTCACAATTCTTGATGCACAGCCAGCAGCTCAGGGGGATGATGATGATGACAGGGATGGAGGAGATGGTGGAGGGAGAGGGAGAGTTAGAGAGATTGGATAGAGCTCTCGAGCAGGTGGCTGGAAATGGCCACTGGGATGGAGTTTAGCTGATGCAGAGGAGGATGTGGTGAGGCCAGCTCACCAATAGGTGGATGCAAGATAGGTTGCAGGAGGAGAGGACCTGAGGGCCAAGATCTAGGCATTGGAGGTAGAGATGCAATAGCTACAGATCATGATAGCCGTTAGAGAGCAAAAACTAATAGATCTTAGGGTAGAGATAGAGAGATGGGATATAGACATATAAGTGGGCACTGCAAAGAGTCAGAGAGAGGTAGCGTGAGTTGCATACTATCATGGTTTCTACATTCAAGCCATACCAAAGGGTCATAGGGCTCTGTCGTACTCTATGATAGCTAGCAGATTGGATATAATACCAAATGCAGCACCACCTCCTCCTCCACCAGCTCCACATGATGGTGCCAACCAGAGATAGGATTAGGATCTAGGCTTAGGTTTAGATGTTTTAGATGTTTTTACATATCATTAGACTTTGATCCAGATTTTGGGGATCTCATATTGTATGTTGTATCATGACATTATTATATATATGAGATTACTAGATTTGTGATGTATCTATGTAATTTTTCTCACTTGTGATGAATGTTTCAGCATTGATATTGTCTTGTCATATTGCTCAAAATGTATTTTTATATGCTCATGTATGATCTCTCTCATAGATGTATGTTTAATTCTCATGTGTATGATATAGACTCATGTTTCTAAAAATGATCTCTTTAGGATATAGATATGATGATAAGATTAACCCCTTATGATGATAGGAATAGGTCATGATGTGAAAGACAAGGAGTGAAAGACATGATCGAGAAAACAAAAGGTGAGCACAGTTGACCAACAGGTCCTCGAAATATGAAAGGAGAGCTCTCTCCATATGCAAGGTGCAAAACTAAACTATCATGAACCTACAAATGCAAGCTACTATGAAAGTGGTTGACTTGCAAGGTCACAACACTAATAAACATCTAATAATCATCATCAAGCTTTATTGGTAGTGTCATAAGATCATACAATACACACTAGTATGACTATGTGTATATGAATATGATCTATATCAGATAGGAATGTGGGAATCCCACCTAGGCACCAAAGACATGTAGGTCAAGATGACTAGTGTAGTGAGATTACCTAAATTTGATATGGCAAGATTATACTCGCATCGAGACAAAAGGAAAGTTAGGATGACTATAAGTATGCACTTATGCAAACAATCAAGGATAATACTCTATAGGTCCCAGTGTCAAGTGGAACAAGCAAAAATACTAATGACAATTAGGACCAACAAAATATACCCACAAGTAGAAAAAGAAATAAAACATGTCCTCATGCCCTCAGTCTTCTAGCTATGCATCATCAAGAACTATCATAGGGAGAGAACACTCATCAAATAAATCATCATAGACATCACACAAGGAAAAAAAAGTCAAACAAGTCTCAACGAGTCAAGTGTTTAAGTGCATGTGTGTCGGTCATAGAATCAATCTTTGAGTATCACATCTGCTAGTGGGAGATATCATATCATGCTAAACTGTAGGGTAGGATATCTAATAAGTGTTGAGAAATGCTTGACGCTAGGGTAGTGTTGAAAAACACTATTTGTGTGGTGTTGAAAAACACCGTTTGTAAGATGTCCTAAAGACCAACGCATCCTAGAGATCATAGCTAACATAGTTATGCCCCCTAGACAAAGACAAAGACCAATTCCAAACCAAGGCAACAAGGTCAAGGCATGATGGAGAAAGGTGAAGTTTCGAGGACGTATGCTAAGAAACAAGGGTGCAAAGGCCTCAAGTAGCACCTGTTTCTAGGTTTTCACTTGGAGATTCTTTTTATTTTTTCAATTTTTTTGTATTTTTGCTACCAAGGCGGCTGTTTCCAAGTTTTCACCAAGGCACTTTTTCTATTTTTTTGAAGTTTTTGCATTTTTTTATTTTTTTGTATTTTTTCAGGACTTTATATGCTTTTTAGGATTTTTTCAGCATCATATATGAATTTTTTTGAAATTTTTTTAGGATCAATAAGATATATACAAAGGATGCCCCCAGACTAAATAGGCATCATGAATAGAAATTCTTTAGGTGCAACATATTGATACGATTAGGGAGCTGCTCTCCCTTTTCATTAGATAGTAAGTAAGCACCTGTACCAAAAGTAGCAGTAATAATGTATGGTCCAAGCCAATTAGGTTCAAACTTCCCTTTTGTTCTCTATGTTGTTGGTTCTTAGGGTTTTCTCGCAAGACAAAATCCACCACTTGAAATTCTCTAGGGTGAACCTTCTTGTTGAACACTTTGGACATACACTTTTGGTAAACTCTCATGTGATCAAAAGATGCTTTACACTTTTCGTCTAGAAGTTCTAGTTCCTGGAACCTCATGGCACAGTAGTCTTCATCTGTCACTAAACCTTTGAGAGAGACTCTAAGTGAAGGGATCTCTACCTCTAAAGGTAACACTGCTTCAGCACCATAAGTGAGGGAAAAAGGTGTAGCCCCTATTGGAGTATGAATACTCATTTTGTAGGCCCACAAGGCTAGATTTATCTGTAGGTGCCAATCTCTACCATTCTTGCGAACTGTTCTATGAAGAATCTTGAGAATGGTCTTATTTGAAGCCTCTGCTTATCCATTTCCTTGTGGGAAGTAAATGGAGGACCAATGTTGTGTTATCTTGAATTTCTTGTAGAGATGTTTAAGGTCCTTGTTTTTAAACTGACCTCCATTATTAGTGATTATTTCAGAGGGCACTCCATACCGACAGATGATATGATTTAAAATAAACAAATAAACTATCTTTCCTGAGGCAACAAAAAGTGGGACAGCTTCTACCCATTTGGTAAAGTAATCAGTAGTAGTGATAATGAATTTTTGTCCACCTGATGAGTTGGGGTGAATCTACCCAACAAGGTCAAAGGACCAGCGCTAAAATGGCCAATGAGAAATAGAAGGAATAAGCTCTCTTCCTAGATCATGTATCAGGTTTACATGTTTCTGACACTTTTCACAAGATTCAGCAAAAGCTACTGCATCTTTTTTCATGGTGGGCCAATAGTACCCCGCCCTAAGCAACCATCAGGCCATGGCAAGACCATTAGAATGTCCTCCACAAATGCCCTCGTGAATGTCAACTAGCACTTGGTTGGACTCATCCTTCTCTAAACACCTAAGAAGTGTCCAATCTAAACCCCTCCTATACAGATCACCAGAGATAAGGGTGTGGTGAGAGGCATCTCGGATTAGGTTTCTTCATTTAGAATGATTGAAGGTTTCAGGAATAGTACCATCATAGAGATATGAATAAATGGGACCATAGCGAGATGATTCATGGCTAATAAGGGCACAAACAACTTGGCTTTCTTGGGAGTCAAAGATAGGGTAACATAGCTCTTCCACTAGGAATTCAAATCTAGACTCATGTTGTTCTAGCTGAAGAAGTGAAGCTAATGTAGCCATAGCATCAGCTACTTTATTCTTTGCTCTAGGGATTTGTTGAAATGTAACAAAGGTGAAGTATTGTCGTAATGAATTAACCATTTTCTTATAGGGTACCAGTTTTTCATCTTTGGTTTGGTATTCTTCATTAACTTGGTTGACTATCAATTGTGAATCCCCATAAATATGTAGCTCTATGATTCCCCATTCTATAGCCATTTTTAGTCCATTTGTTAAGGCCTCATACTCAGCAATGTTATTTGTGCATGGGAACAATAGTTTGTAGGACTTAGGAATTGTGTACCCATGAGGTGAAACAAACAACACTCCTGGGCCTGAACCATTTTGCATAAAAGAGCCATCAAAGAACATCTTCCATGTTCTTGCAGTCATGTATATTGTGTGCTCATCTAGAAATTCAACTTGAATTGGTGCTTTATCTCTAATTGGAAAATCAGCCAATTGGTCTGTAATGGCTTGTCCTTTTATAGCCTTACGCTCAACATATTCTATGTCAAATTCTGAAAGAATCATCATCCATTTAGCAAGTGTACCCGTGAGAGCAGCCTTACCAAGAAAGTATTTTAGAGGATCAATTTTTACAATGAGGTGTATTGTATGTGCTAGCATGTAATGTTGCAACTTTTGGGAAGTGAACACCACTGCTAGGAAAGATTTTTCAATACTAGTGTAGTTGACCTCATATGACACAAGAGTACGGTTGATATAATATATGGCTCTTTCTTTTCTAGTATCATCAAGTTGAGCCAATAATGACCCTAGGGAAGATTTTTTTATTGAGACATATACTATAAGTGGTTTTCCTAGGATAGGAGGCATTAACATTGGAGGATTAGCCAAGTACGGTTTGATTTGGTCCATGCTTTGCTGATATTCCTCATTCCAAACACATTTAACCCCTTTATAGAAAGTCTTATTAAAGGGTTGAGCTCTATCAGACAATTGTGAAATAAACCTCCTTATGGACTGAAGGTGTCCTTGAAGACTCTTCATTTGACTAATGTTTGTGGGAGGTGACATATCCATTATTTCTTGAACTTTTTCTGGGTCCACCTCTATTCCTTTAGCTGAAATGATAAATCCTAAGAGTTTACTAGAGGTAACTCCAAATGCACACTTTTTGGGATTTAATCTGAGTTGAAGCTATTGCATACGATCTAGAATTACTTCCAAATCGGCAAGGTGTGTATCCCTTTTCTTGGATTTTTCCAAGGTGTCATCCACATAGTCTTCCATATTCTTATGCATCATGTCATGGAAGATAGTAGTCATAGCTCTTTGATATGTAGATCTGACATTTTTTAATCCAAATGGCATGACATTCTAGCAATAGGTTTCCCATGCACAAGTGAATGCAGTTTTCTCTTAGTCTTCAGGAGCTATTTTGATTTGATTATACCCAGAAAAGCCATCCATCAAAGAATAGATCTCATAGCCCATGGTCATGTCCACTATGATGTCTATGTTTGGAAGTGGAAAATCATCCTTTGGGCATGCTTTATTAAGATCTCTAAAGTCTATGCAAACATGAATGGACTTGTCATGTTTTGAAACCGGTACAATATTGGATATAATCAATGGCTCTTATAAATCCTACACTTAGGAGCTTCTCTAATTCAGCTTTGACAAGGAGAGCTATGTGCGGATGCATCTTCCTCAATTTCTATTTTACTGGTTTGATACCTGGGGCTATGGACAAGTGATGCATAATGAGACTAGTGTCCAATCCTGGTATGTCTGAATAAGTCCAAGAAAAGTTAATTTTCTTGCTCTGTAGGAACTTGGTATATGCCTCTTTTTCTTATGTTGATAGAGACTGAGGTAAATGTACAATTTTTGGAGCCTCTAGTGTATTCAAATTAACTGGCTGTGTAGGTTCAACAAGTACTAAAGACCTATCTTGAAAATAGCTTGGAAGATGATCAAGTACCTCATCCTTAAGTGCCTTAGAGAGGTTTTCACTTTCAGATACATCCTTTATTTTTACTTTTTTAGGTTCTGACACCACCACATAGTGGTTTTCACCATCAAAAATCTTATTCATTTTTTCTTCTCTTTTCATTTTACAACTAAGGTACTTGATATCCAGTTCTGTCATGCTCGTAGTTGGTTCTCTGGTGGAAGAGACTACAGGCTCAAGAGCATTTAGGTAGCATTCTATTTCATAGTCATTTTGAAAAGTTAGGAGCTGAGGCTCTTGATAGCGCTGAGACCAATCAATTAAGTGAGGATTGGCAAGGGGTAGGTCAATGACTAGTTCAATATTGTGTATGTGAATAGTATCATCTCTGGTGATTGCAGAGTTAGGATCCATCAAGTATCCCTCTAAGGTACCCAAATTAGGACTTATACTTCTAAGTGAAGCATCATCCACTAAAGTGACTCATGGATTCCAATCTTCTAATCCTAGACTAGACTCATTAGCTACCTCAAGTTGGGAACCATATGTATGGACAACATCAATGTCCATGTCAACTATAAAACAATCAGAAAGAGTCTCCCATTCATACTCATGTGAGTTCGTATTCGAATCCCAGCTGGGATGCTTACACCAACCATATTTTTTAGGCCTTGAGGTAGAAGCTTTGATGTCACCAAGGGTAACACCTTCTTGAATGTCATTGGTGTATTGATGTTCTTGAATAGGATCCTCAACATGGTCTTCAATAGTGGATTCTTCTTGTTCTAGGTTTGAAATTGTTGGATTGTCAACTGTAGTATCTAAATCTCCCCAAAGGAGATTGGTGAAAGGGACCTAATCTTTACACCTATCTTGTTGATTTTGCAAATTGGGTATGTATTCATCATCACTATCCATCATAGCTAGGATAGGGGTAACTTTCTTGTTCTGACTTTCAGAACCTAGGCCAACTATTGTCTTAGATCTGCGTCCAAAAAGAGCATGATCAAGTGGTTTAGCTTTAGCATCTAATCTGTGACTGAGAGGGCCATGACTTGGATAGCCCATATTTTTAACCAAAGTGTATCCTTTCCCATAAGCCTTAGGAGATGGGGAGAAATTCTCATTATGCTTGTATTTTTCCTCCTTGTAAATCCAATCTATAATGACCACTTCTTCTTTTTCATCCTGAATGGGCACTGAAGACTCTACAAATGTATCAAACAATGTCATAGCTGAGGATGAAGGACACATCTCTTGTGAAGGCTTACCATAGGACCTAGGTGAGACTAGAAACTTTGTGAAGGAGTCAATATGATAATGCCCCATACCAAGGTCTATGGTTTTGAACTTATTCTGACATTGTGCCAAATTTGCATCAAAATTTTCTACTTCCCGATTAAGAGGAACATGGGTCCCTGCTGAAATTGCATTAACAGATAATGTGCTATCCCTAGGTATACAAACTTCTACTCCATTATAGGGGAACTTGACACATTGATGGTAGGTGGATGGCACCATTTGCATGTCATGAATCCATGGCCTACCAAGTAGAATATTATAGGCTAAAGGACCAGTGTCAACAATTTGGAACAAAATGTCCTTTTCAATGGGGCCAATCCTAACAAGAATGATGGCCAAGCCTTTGGAGCTTCTCTCTGCCTCATCATAGTCTTTGATGGTTATTTTCTTGTGAGTATCAATAACTTTCTCCGAGTAACCTAGTATTTTCAACAAACTCAAGGAACAAATATTGAGCCCAACACCCCCATCAATCAACACATGCCTGACACGGGTCTTGTGAATCACGACTTCAATATGAAGGGCAAGATTATGTAAATGGTTCAAGGCTTTGTCATCTTCTTCTGAGAATGTGAGGTAGTGTGGGTTAGCAAGGTGGTTAACCATGTTTTGGAATTGGTTAACATCTATGGTGTTAGGGACATTGGCTGTATGCAAGGCAACTTCAAGGACACGCTTATGTCTTGGAGACAATTCTAGGAGCTCAAAAATTGAGATTTGAGCCGGTGTTCTCTGTACCTAGTCAACAAGATTTTAGCTCATTTTAGGATTGACTGCTGACTTTGTGGTGACATTCTTGGATGTCACTTGCTTTGGTTTGCTAGACTAGTTGGAATTAGGACCTCTAATGATCACAGGACCTTGACCTTGGCTTTTGGTGACAACATTAAGAGCTTGGGATGATGTTTGAGAGTGAGGACCTCTAAGCACCACCATGGGTTCTTCATCAAATATAGGAGGAGATTCCACATCATGACTATAAGAATCTTTGTTTCACATCATGTTGACATTTTCATCCACAACTTCAAGCATATTGATAACATTCTTTGCACCTGTGTAGGTATAGTTGACTTCAACCTTGCCATTTTTGGGTTTAGAGGTTTCCCCCTTGTCATATTTGGGCAAAGGCTCCTTGAATGCCTTGTGGTCTGCATTGGTTTTCAACCCATCAATCTCAAGTTTACCATTTTCAATAAGATCTTGAATAAGATGTCTAAGTTTCCAGCAGTGCTCAATGTCATGTCCAATGCCATTATGAAATATGCAGTAGGCTTTTTCATTCCACCAATATGGCTTAATGTCAGCTATGCAAAATTTTTCTGCATCTTGTGGTTGTGCAAGATTGTTATCAATAAGAATTTTGAAAACATCCTCATAAGAGTCCCCAAGCTTAGAGAACTACCACTTTTCCTTTTTGGGTTTTTCTTGATATCTTTGTTTATGTTCTTGTTGGTTAGAGGATGTGTTAAGCTTCATAGCTTGAACCGCACTAGACAAATGAAGGACACCTTGATCCTTTGGTTGGGAAGAGTCAACAACTCTTTCATTGACTACTTGCTTATTTTTATTTGAGTGCGAGTTCTTGCTTTTGTCCTTATGTGAGTTGTTATTATTTTGACTATTGTTGTTATTATTTTGTTTAGTCAAAATACCTTGCTCTTTTAAGACATCCTCTATTCTACATACGGTTTCAACCATGGTGTTGAATGAATCAAAGACCATCTTTTGAACCTCATACCACATCTCAAGTACTAAATTGCTCACAATGATATCAATTCTCTCATGTTCAGGAATTGTCCTAGAATACCGAGAGCAGAATCGTCTCCACCTTTGTAAAAATGTAACAAAGGATTCCCCTTGATTTTGTTTCAAATTGCACAAATCTAGCATGGTGACTAATCTTGATAAATTGTATGCAAAATGTTGCACAAATCTGTGGACAAGTTCTTTGAAAGTTTTGATGGGAGGGGTTATGTTGGTAAACCACTCCATAGCTTGACCTTTTAGACTCCTTAGGAATAATCTCATCAGATAGGAATCTTCATGGTGAAATTCAAAACTCATGGTATAAAACTGACGCACATGATCATGTGGGTCACCATTACCGTCATATTTGTCATATTGGGGAAATTCAATTTTCCTAGGAAAATTCTTCATGCTCACACTCCTATCAAAAGGATTAGGACAAATAGAGTCAAGGTTGAAGGAACTCTTGGGAGCCATCATTTTCTCCATCATTTTCTTGATTTGCTTAATTTCTTCTTCTTGTGAGGGGCTTTGTTTCTTGATTCTCCTATCCACATCAAAATTATAAGGAACCCTCACACCTTTGTTAATCAAGTTCACTAGGAACTTATCCTTATTTTGATCAAGGTACATTTCCACATATTGTTGGAATAGTGGTTCTTGTTGCATTCTCATAAAATCTTGATCATCAAAACTTGTACCACTTCCTCCATGTTGAGATCCATGATGAGTTCGTTGGGAGGGTTGTCTTGAGTTCCTAGGAGGTGTTCATCTCCTATCTTGTGAAATTCTTCTTCCTCTAGGACTAGGAGATCTTGAAGGAGTCCTTGACCACCTTCTACTTCTTTGGGTTCTTGAGGGAGTAGAGGGTGGAGAGTTGTTTCCACTGTTGGTACCCCTATTGTTGAATTGGTTGTTGAGTTGTTGTGCTAGGAGCCTATCTTGTTCTTCTTGTGTGGCTCTTCTCTCTATGTCCAACAAGGCTCATTATTCCTCCTCTAGGAGCTTAAATTTTTCTTCTTTTGCAGCTTGTTCATTCAAGAAGGCTTGTTTTTCTCGCTCAATTCTTTTTAGCCTCTCACTTGTATATCTTGAGGTTGTTTTTAGTGGAGAGCTTGGCCTTGAACGATTGAACCAGTTAGTTGCATTCACATGAGCATCATAAGATTGGTTGTTTTGGTCTTCATGTTGTGACTGTGTATCTTGGTGAGCTTGTGCATAATGTCTTTCATCTCGTTGATGAGCATCTAGATATCTTGAGTTAATAGGGGGTGATTCAGGTTGATTGTCATCATCAAATGACATATTACCCCTATGTCTTTGGAAAATGTCATCAAGAGTTTGATCCATTGCTTCTCTTTGTCTCCTAGTCAAAGTGTAGCTCATGTCCATATTTGATTGAGAGGATGGTAAAGAAGTACTCAACTAACTAAGGCTGCTCCTAGGCTCAAACCAAACTTTTGAAGCACTCCTAGGAGATTGATCAAAGATGGGTTCCTTCCCCTTTCACTTTTGATGAATTTGGACTAAAGGTAATTGTTCAAAAACTACTTGAGGTTGTTTTCCTTGACCCACTTGGTATCTTGTTGTAACCAGCATGAAAGAAAAGACCCTTAGTGAGAAGATAACCTTATGAATCACTAATTGTCAAACCAGGATAGTGAAAATATTCAATTGTCCAAAAGAGAGATGATGAAATAGAAAGTTTGACAAAAGGTATTAATTAACACTGCCATAGTGGTGCATAACAAAAGGATTCCATTATCCTAGCACATATGGATCAGGGGGATGATTTAACCAAAATATATTGAAATTGAATTTATATGAAGATGGATTTGGACAAGTACTCAAACTCTCCAAGTGTGAAATCAAAGAATTTAAAGGTAAATCTTGTCAACAAGGATGGTTCCTAACTTACCAAGGACAAGCAAAATTTTTGGTGAAGTCAAAGATTACTAACTCAAGATGTCTATAATCAAGAACCTAAAGTACAAATAAGCTTTCAGTTGCAGGGTACAAAACCTACTAAAATTTGGTCAACCAAGGAAAAGCTTAAAATTGCATGAATTAGGCAGACAACAAAAAGATTATGGGTGATAGTTTCCAGGCTAACAGGGTGATAGTTTTAGACTAGGTGATATTTTGCGTTAAGCAGGGCGATATTTTCCTGATAGCCTGGGTGATACTTTCCAGGCAAGCGGTATGATAGTCTTCTAGTGACGAACTATTGCATGATATTTTCCAGGATAGGGAGCAATACTGTTCCAGTGTCGTACGATTCTTGACCAGTGAGTGCTTAAAAACTCAACTTTAAGGGCAATCTGGTCCAAATTTCAGTTTGAGGGTTGGTTTTTCTGATCTCAATCACAGTGACAACAGTAAATTGACAGGTTTGCAAATAGTAGGTGATCAAACATGTCTTCAAACACTTGAAACAAGGGAAAAAGCAACCTTTCCAAGACAAGAAATTGTGATATCAAAATTGAAAAATCCTATGAACACTACCGTGATGTTGAATATGCAAAAACATTTACACGGGTATATCACAATGAGAACACTTCAAGCACTTTCTAGTCTAAAAAAACAATGGCCCAATAATTAACAACTTGGCCCATAGTTGATGCTCCATTGCCTCACACAAAGTGGTTTCCCATAATAGATATTGGCTTTGTCGTGGAAGTGCCAATGACACAACCAAAGGAACACCGATGGTGAGTAATCTTGGGGTGATCTGGGTTATTCCACTTAGATCAATCCTTGCACCAAGAAGCTAAGCAGAAAAATAGGGTGGCCTCTATCTATGGTTCTTAGTAAGGGCTTCCATTCATAATACCCCTCTTGGTCCCCAAAGGGACTCCTTACCTTGCGGCAAGTAACGGACCTCACGGCCACAAGAGTACCTTAATCATTCTTGCGCAACATTTTCCCCATGGTCATAATCCCACAAGTACTCACATCAAGCGAAGAGAAGTACTACGTCTACCAAGGTTTTGTGTCCTTGATAGCCTTGAGTTTATAGTGGGTTGGAATAGCTGACAAAAGGCTTGCCCCCACTTGGGTCGTTCCTCTTGATTGCTCAAGAGCAGGCCCGCTAAAGGATCCTAAAGATCTAAACAAAGAGTGGATCAACTTATGAGGTTCAAGGGTTTTGTTTCACCACAAGGGTGAAGAGCATACTCCCCTATCTCAAAGTTTTCTCTCAAAACACACCAAGAAAATGTTCAATTACCCTCTTGCTTTCAAAATCCAAAGATGGGTCAAGATTTTCTTGTTCACCACAAGGGTGAAGAGCATACTTCTCCTAGCACACAAGAATTCCTACAACAAGATATTATGTTCCTATGAAATGAAACAAGTAGTAATTGCCACACTTGAAATGAAATAAACAATAAGCATTTTAATTTTTTTTATGCTTTTGGGTAGCCCTGCGAAAACCGTTAGTAGCCCTTGTGCATGCAATTTTTGGCAAAAATATTCAAGCAAGAGGTACCTACAACCACAACTTGTTAGCCCCACAATGGTTAGAAAAATCAGAATCCAAATGAAATCTGCAAATTAAATCTATCTAACCACAACAAACTAAACCAGCAAGCTAACTAGATCCAAATTCAGCAATAAAGAACCAAGAAACAATGCACTACCAGGTACAGGCAATAGTACAGTCACCAAAAGTATCGTGTGATACTTTACAGCATACTGGGGTGATAATATATTTATGGGTGATACTTTACTCTACCTATAGGTGACAAAATGTTTCAAACAGTGCGATAAACCCTGCAAAGGCCGTGCGACACTTTAACTAGTAAAGTATCATGCCAGTATATAGCAAACTATCACATGATATTGGAAAATTATCGCACGATATTCTAAACCAAAAAAACCAGAGAGCCAAAAATGATGCTAAAATATGCAAAAAAATTGACAAAAATGCAAGAAATGAAAGGCAAAACAATAATGCTCTGCCCACGGTGGGCGCCAAAAATGTACACCTCAAATAGTGCATTTCTCTAAGTCATTATATCCAAGGGAATCCATGAATGGGATACCTTAGAAAGTGACCTAGAGCTCTCTATGTATGGAGTTGCAATATTATTTGATTGCTCTTAGCTAGAGCTATTAAGCTTATGACCTTGCTAGTCAGCCACACAATGAGAGATTCAAATGAAGACAAGGGAAAGAATGCCAATATGTCCAAGAATCAAAATGAGGATGCAATGCAATGCTATACTATGAATGAAAATGCAAGCTAAGCTATGAAAGGAAATATGCAAGTATTACAAAGCCTCCTAATTAAGCTAGATGAAGTAATCTAAAGCATAAAGGAAACTAAGCTAATATGAAGCTATGAATGCCATGACAAATGAAACTAGAATGCAAGAAATGAAACTAGAATAGCATGCAGATGCAAAAGCCAAGAATGCTCCAAATTTTCAAAAGCTCCAAAGTGACCTAGAAAACCTGCAGCATAACATTAGCATAAAAAGATTGATATATAAATGAGGAAGAGAGCTCTCCTTTTAAAGGAATTGAAAAGGAATGGACCATGGAGATTAAGAGGCAAAAGATTTAATCAAGCGTGGAGCTTGAAAGAAGAGGAATCCATGTGCACAAATATCCTCCAATGAGAAAATAAGAGTTGATTTTTGTGTCCATATGAGACAAAAAGTGCTTTTTTTCCTTTTTATAAAATAAGAATAATGCTTTATTTGTGCAACTTAGGATAAGAGGGAAAGTGGGGGGGCTTTTTATTTAATAAAAGGGGAGGAAATATTCCTTTTAATTAAATAAGGACTTTAGGATAAAATGGTTAGCCCATAGAAAATAATCAAAAATGATAAAATAGGATTTGATCAAGGAAATTGATATAATTGATAAAATGCTGATTTTTGAAAATATTGATTCAGGAATTTGATAAATTGCTGAATGGGGGCCCAAAGTCTAGGCGACCATTTTAGGGTGCATACACTTTGATTTTTAAAAGAACTGGCATAGCCATATCTAGGTCTCCATCCGAATCATTTCAACTTAGCTTAAGAGGCAATAGGCCAACTAAATGGGTATGTCATACATACTTGCAATTGAATCAATCTGAAGAAAATTAGACAAATTCTATAGCAATCAAAAAGTCCAAGTAAATCAGACAAGTCCACCTGGTCCAAAAATTCTAGATTGAACCAGATTTAGTAACTATGTTTCTCAATTTCTTAGTGCAAGTACTCAAATTTGAATGAATTGCAAGACAATCCTAAACTTTCTGCTAGAGTTGAGAAATGTTTCCAGGAGTATCATTTGGGTGCCATGTTAGTAATAGAAATTATAATATCAACAATTCATTTATTGGCTAGTAGTACAAATTTTATAATTAGCCCTCTTGTTTCTACACATTTCAATTTATCTGTATGTATAATTGTTGGCATTTTTTAGTCTCATGGAAAAAACTTAATTGGAAATCAGCTTCACCACAAATAAATTGTTATGGAAACCATGTCTACAATAGCTCTAGTTTCCCTCAAATAAATTGTCCAGTACAATTAGTAATCAGTTCTAAGTTATAATTCCCTTTTTTTCATTCTTATCTCTATTTGTGTTGAACTTCCTATGTCTGTGGTCCTCCTCACCACTTATAGTTTAGTCTTTCTGGCTTTCTAATTGGTCAATTACCTCCTTTCACTTTTCTTGTTGGAATTTAAAGTAAGAAACTATATATAACTCACTAACTAGTTTGTACTATACCACTGTTTAGTGCTATTTGCATGTATCCTTGTAATGTTGATTTAGACATTTCATGCAACTTTCTGCAGATCGCACACTCTACAAATTATTTTTGATTTTTTAAGAATTTTAACTATTTTTTGTTAACTGCAATAATCAAGGTACAAATTCCTTGAGAGTTTTATTTTTTGTAGAAGCTTCACATACTTTTGTTTATAATAAAGTTTAAATTAGGCTGGCTATGACATGGAGATAAATTTCTTTTTTGCAATATATGATTTCTAGTTTTTGGGTGTTTTCAACTTCTTAATTCTTGGCATCATCTTCATCTGTTTGTGTAAAAACCTTATCTTGCACGGATTGTGGATTCAGCTTGGAGCTTAACCTATTATTAATCCCTGGCCATAGGACCAATCATATTGTTTAATTTCCTCCTTCCAGTGGTTGTCTCCAATGTTTGTAGAGAAAATATGATTGACTGTTAGGGGCCACTTGCCCTTTTCAAATGTTGGTGCATGTCCTATGGGCATAACAGAGGCTTGCATAGTTTACAATGAGAGAGAAGGATAGAAAACCAAAGAAGAGGTGTTGGGAGATTCACCTTCACAGACAACCTAGGCAGCTGGCGTTTTCGGCAAGGGCCTGGCAAATATTAGAGTGTTGGGGATACTATTTTGACATAGGATTTTGGGCTCCCATTTTGAGTTCCTTTCATGGCCTGTAATTCCAAGTGTATCAACTCAAAAGAGGTAACAGACCCAAATGAGGAAGAATATTAATGTTCTTGCATTGCATTATAGGCTAACCAGATTTTTCAAATGCTAATGTGTGTATGTTGCACTATTCTACAGTGACTTGAGAGGTAACATACCCAAATGAGGAAGAATATTAATGTTCTTACATTGCATTACATGCCAACCAATTTTTTCAAATGCTAATGTGTGTATGTTGCACCATTCTATGGTGAGTTAGTGTTCAAGGCCGTGAAGTGTTGGTTTAAGGGAAATGGATATCTCATTGTATCAAGGAAGAACCTACCCATAGAGATAGAAATACATGAGGCATAAATGGTAATATTGGTGAATTTGTATTGTTTACTATCAAACTATTACTATATCATAGAGAAATTGAAACAACAACCACACACATCAGAACTAGTAAAGCATGTTGTAGATGCAGACAATTATGAATCTGGTAACAAAGACCTATTTCAAAGCATAATTGATAAAGCCTTGGGGAACAATCACATGTCAAGAATAATGTCTTTTACATACAACATAGGTGATTTCCTTTTTGACTCTTTCCAGCTGTTGCTGCACATGCGATACACATCCATAGAACTTCGCAATGAGATCATTGATCACTTCATATATTGCCTAGAAAAAAATGATGTTGAGGCTTTGTGTTCTTATTATTATGAGCTAGACCCACAAACACTATTTGAATTGCATGATCTTACTGATGTTGAAACATACCTATGGCATATGCAATTGTCAGTAGTTCCAAGGCCAAACTATAGTGAATATGGCCTTTGGGGAGACTTGTTTTGCATAAAGTGGCTCTCCAAATGGCTAGCTATACAAGTATATGTGTGGTCTTCCACAAGGAAATCAAAATACCTGCACTTTAACAAGCATACAGGGGCAAATGCATATTCCATTTTGTTTCACGATGAAAATCCTTTGCATGGGCACTTTGAGCCACCTATCAATAGGAAAACTCCTCATCCTAAAGAAAAGGCTTGTTTAGCTACAAACACTAGCAAACCCCTTGCATCCATTGATAATTTTGCACAACAAGCCTCATGAGATCCAGTATTTAATTTGTGCAAGCATGCATTGTCAATATCAGATTGTGCTAACAGTATTTTCAATGTAATTGCCACTTTGACAAATAATGAGTATGATGGTCACTATCTTAGACGGTACATGGCACAGCCATTTTACAATTCAATTCTGTGTGGGGACAAAATAGCATTGGAATGCAAGCAAACATGTATCAAAAGTGACTTGACCATGAGTCATGGCATCACAAGTTGGGAAACATTTATTGCAAAGATCGGAGACCCATATGAACAAAGTGGAATTGAAGGAGCTGATTTTCATTTTGAATGGCTTTCCCACATCTTGCAAGTGAAGATGAAAATATGGTCAGCAACTACCAAAATTTGTATATAATAAGACTGCAAGTTCCTAAGGCCAACCAAAGTGTACAATATCATGAGCGTCATGGTCAAAAACATGCATACACACTATAAGGCACACAGGGTAGACTTTACAATTCCAGATGATCCCAATATTGAATAGATGCTGACAATGGCAACAGTCAATGCAAGATTGAACATTAAGATACATATATTAAAACAAACTATTCAAGCTAGTGGGCCCGTACATGCCAAACACTCTATGTCGCCAAAAAATCCACACAATACAGTCACCAACAAGAAAAATAGCATGCAGGTTGATATTTGTACACAAGTCACAACCAAGTTAACTAAGACAATACACCATTCACTTCATAAAGTGAAACAACAAATTTTTGCAAATGCTACAATTGAAAACAATCGAAACCTAACCAAGTGATGAAAAACAACAATAGAATCTTACCTCGAAAAGATACAAGACACACCAAAATACACATGCGTAATTTGTGCACAACTTCATTTCAAAAAACATATGAAAAGTGTTCCACAAAAGAGACTCTATGCATTTTCATTAGTACTACTAGAATGGGTAGAATTTTCTAATGGTAACATATGTAAATTTTGTAAAAAGTAGCTCCAATAAGACAAGAAACTATCTTATGAAACCTTGGAACAGATTAAAATGAGCAAGCCTTTACAACATACAACTATGCATTCAGAACTTGAAGAATGGTTGGTGTCATTACGAATTGCATTTGCATAGATTTGGCAACTGGGACACAAAAGATCACAAGTTGGTTTAACAAGAACAATTATCAATGTGCCAACAGACATCAACATAATTCAAACCGTGTTGCCTCACCCGATGAATGACACATGGATAGTTGTCGTTGCATTAAAAAGACATTTGGAATACACAAGCGCATATTAGAAAGGAAGAGTAAGACCAACTGTTATTATCTATGCACTTAATGAGTTGTGCAAGACAACACTATACACGATGCAAAATGTATAGCTGAACAAAGCCTGGCAAGACCACTTGTTATCTTCACAAGAGCAAATGTTGAATACTAATCTACCATCAAGTGATGATGATAGTGAACTTGACGAATGCTCAGAATTTGAGATAGATACCTTGGTCCATGGCTTTACTGAGGCCAAAACCATACATTTCCTTCAAGACAAGATGATAGAAATAGCACCCGTAGAAGGGAAACCACCTTTAGGTATATTCCAAGATAACTAAATAGAAGAGATGAACCTCCCAACATTATTTTTTGGCAAACCATGTGATGAGAACATTGTGAAACAACTTTCATACCAAAAAATCGCATATTAGGAATTACAAAATTCAAACTGAGCCTTTGTATATCACATAATGAACTTATTTTTCAAAACAATCAAAATACTAATTGCCCAAGTTTTTTCAACAATATGGATAAGAATTCGCAAAGAAAAATTAAAAGTAAGGACACTAAAAGAAAGAGATGTGAAATGAAAACCAAACTTTGAAAAAATCTTGTAATCAAACATTGGATATACAAATTTCAAAAAGATAAGAAACTCCCTGGATTATTTCCACAAAATGAAGAAGAATGTTTTTACAATGATACGACAATTAGGCCCACCAACATTCTTTCTCACATTCACAAGTGCTGAGCAAAATTGGACCCCACTAACAACCACACTGAAAGAATTATAAGACTCACACTACACAAGCTCTAAACTAATATATCTTGAAGCCTCTTGCGATGACATTTTTTCATTAATAAAAAGGGACCCAGTGACTTGTATCCGCTACTAAAAACAAAGAATTATCGCAATGAAAAAACTAATATGTTCAGACCAAATATTTTTTGGAAAGATATCAAACTATTTCTCAGTTATAGAGTTCTAGAATTGGGGAAACAAACACAACCATTTCATGTTGTGGATCAAAGATGCTCCAGTCTATGGTAAAGACAAGAATTCAAGCATTGAGCATTTTGTGGAAAAATATATGACTTGTAACATAGAATGTTTAGATGAGAAAACATCTAAGCTACACACACACCATCACACTAAAAAATCTAGGAAAACAAAAAAGAAGGAAGTGTCGCTTTGGTTTCCTACAACCATCAATGAAAAGGACTACAATACTTGAGCCATGTATTGACAGGACACAAGACAATGCACATTTTTCTACTATCCTAAGAACCACATTGGAAACTTCAAGCTACCATCCTACTGTCTCTTTCACAGAGTTCTTGGATGGCCTACAAGTGACCGAAGATGAATACATCTTGGAAATACGAAAAAAACTACCAAGACCAACACTTTTCTTGAAAATGAAACCTTCTCATGTATGGAACAATTCGTTTGCAACATAGATCCCTCATTTTTGGCAAGAAAATATAGATGCTCAGTTTTTTCTCAATGCATATGCAACAACAATGTATTGCAGCTCTTATATGACAAAAGGAAATAACTCAAAGACAAATGCCTTCAACAAAATATGAATAGACCATAGACAACATAACATTGATGCCATAAATATGATGACAAAGCTAGGTAGTTCCCTACTCAACTTGCAACAAATGTTTTCCCAACAAGTAGTACACATTGTGCTTGGCCTTCCTCTTAACTACAACTCATGAAAGTATAGATTCATAGACACTTCTGCTGCTAACAATCACACATTTATTTTGAAGCCCTCAAAGCTTTTAAGCAATGAACTAGATGAATCATAAAATGTTTCTTGCAAAAGTTTGATTGATCATTATATTGGATGCCCTTTGTCAATGGCCTCTACTTTCCTAGCAGAATTTGTTGCAAGATTACACAATAGAAAAAGGGAAATTAAGACAACAAAAAAGACCACAAATTATAAGATTTATTAGGTACAGTAAAGAAATCAATCCTGAAAACCACTACAGATAGAAAATTCTGCTTTATTTCCCTTTTTCCACCGACGAAAACACATTGAAACAAGGCTATGAAACATGGGAAGATGCTTTTGTCTCCAATGAAAGAACAGTACAAATCAATGAAGCCAAATATACGTACAATGTAAATGAGTCATGGGGTGATATGGACGATGTTATTCGTGATGTGAAAACTAAAGTGGGAAACAATCAAGATGTAAACAACATACAAAAGCTGAAATATGGAACCAATGAAGAATATAGCATGCAAGCAGATTTAGAGGCAACATCCCATAACATGTACAACAGGAAGATGTCAAAGCCATTCTAATTCATGCCACACCCACATTTTCTGAACAATACAAAATATTATAGCCTCTGTAGAAGATTGAACAAAGAACAATAGGCCATAATAAAGGACATATTAATGAGGAAACAATGTCTAGACTCTTCACCACTTCATTTATTCTTAAAAATAGGTGCTGGTACAGGAAAAACCTTTACTACAAAAGCAATATACCAAGGCCTACTCCATATATACAATAACTCTATTGAAAGTGACCCAAACAAGATAAAGGGCTTGTTACTTGCATATATAGGGAAAGCAGCCTATAATTTAGGAGGCACAACTTTGCACTCTATACTCCATATTCCATTTACCAAATCTATTTCTACTCCATTAAGTTTTGAAATATTAGACATATTGACAAAGCAGTATCATCAATTGCGAATTGTTGTCATCAATGAGATTTTAGTAGTTAGAGCAAGATTGTTACGTTGCATAGACAAAATATTTTGTGATATAATGCAAGTTCCTACTAAACACTTTGGTGGACTAGATGTTATTTTTTGTGGTGAATTTTACCAGGTAGAACCTATACATGATTGCCCAATTTTCCAAATGCTAGTAGTTCAAAATGAGCTAATACCTTATGATTTTTGGCAACAAAATGTAAAGTGCTACTGTGTGCTAAAATGTTGTCACACTTCTATGAATCATTACATCCAAGATCTCTCAAGAATGAGGTCTCAAATAGCAACTCATAGCTCTCTATTCATGGAGTGCAAGGGTTTGTAATGGAGGCCCTCAGATTTGACCTAGTTTGTGCCCATGCAAGTACACCAGACCTTTATCGATATTCTTAATAGAATACGTATAGGCTCCCAAACAAATGATGACATAGAATATTTGAACAATAATTGCTTGCGCTCCCCACCTATAGACCCAACATTCCCTTTTTTGTTTTACAAAAGAAAAGATGTCAATGCACACAATCAAAAGATGTTATCCACTCTCTTTGGACAACTGATTAGAATCAATGCAATTGATGAGCATAGTAATTGAACATTTGCATGAAAATAGTATGCTTTTGGCCAATCAAATACAATTAAAACAAGACATCATCGTCAAACTATATGACAGCAACTACGACATACAAGATGGACTTGTTAATGGAATAGATGGAAATTTCAAAGAATACACACAAACCATTGATGTAGACATTATTTGGGTAGAATTCAATGACCCTTACATAGGAAAATCCCAAATTACACAAATAAAAAACCTTAACAAAACATACATATCTTATGGTTGGGTACCAATTCCCCGAGTTGCCAGACCCCTCGAAAAACAAACTTCAATGCATAAGAGAATTATCAAAAAATAATTTCCAATACAGTTGGCATGCACTCGAACTATACATAGAGCACAAGGGCTCACTATGCATGGTGTTAAATTTGATCCTCTAGGATTGCACCACCATGGGAAAGCATATACAGCCCTATTCCAAACAACAAGAATTGATACACTATTCTTGATGAATCCTCTAACAATGAAAAACTTCAAGGTGAGAACAACAATCATACAAGAAATGACACGTTTGACTACAGACGCTACTTGGACCCTTCAAAAACCCCTAGATTTTGATAATGGTACATTCTCTATTGCAATAGCTACAGTGAACACCTGCCATTTAGAGCCACACAAAGAGGACATTCCCTAAGCTGAAATCTCAATCTAAGCCTCAAAAATAATCTAAGAATAAAAGACCTTGGGAAATTTTGATTACCTTTGATGATTCTGAGACTATTAAAGCTCCTGATGGTCCCCTTTACATTTATGCTAGGATTTATCAGCTACCTACGCACAGTTATCTTGTTGATCCTACATCCTTAGTCAATGTTATTGTTGAAGAAAAGGGTATGTGTAGGATCATCCATGCCAAAAAGTGGCGATGTGAAAAAAATTTATTTTCACTCATCCAAAAGCGCACAAATGCATATGTTGACTTTTTAGTAGGCTTGGGTGTTAGTACACCTAGCCAAGACAAAATCCAAAGCATTAATCAGATATCCAATATTATCGGATATTTGATAATATCAAATATTTGGTATTTGCTAGTAAATATAACTATGTACCCCTAGCCGCGTTCAACATTTTCACGTTGAAAACGTGAACATGGTTGAGGGTTTCTGTTATCTGCTTTGCAACACCTATCTAATTCTGCTAAAATATAAGGTAAGCCCAATCTTCAAATTTTTATTGTGTTTATTATTTTTTTAATAGAAATTTATAGTTTTTATATAAAAATTAGCCATTTAAATGAGTTTTTGTATTGTTTTTTAAAATTCATTGTAATTATCTATTTGTTTTTTCATTGGAATCAGACATGGAATCAGAAAAGCCTCCTAATGATCCCGCAAATAATCTAGAACCACCTCCAAACAATCCCCCACCTCCAGAAGATGTACCTATCACAAACCCTCACCGTTTAGAGGATCTAATAGGAGATAATCTAAATGAACTTAGAGGATTTCAAACCACCTATGCCAATATCCCCACATTGCACCCCATGTTTACGACATTGAACTCAATTATTGAAAACATGGATAAACTTACACAGCAACATAGTGTTGCACTTCTTTGGCATGATTCCATGCACACCCAGTTTGATGATGGGCTTGATTATGATCAAGTCATGAACCTAAATATAACAAAACATGACATAGCTAATATTTTTGTGGATCCTAAAATGGGTCTAAAAGTAGACCCTAAAAAAACCAAGTTGTCAATTAAATGGTGTACAAATAGTGCAATACGTGACAAATTTTGGGACTGTTGGTGGATGGGTTTTGATAGACCACCTCACAATAATTTGGATGTCCCATTTTATTTTATTAAAAAATTGTATGCTGAATTTGTGCTCGGTCACAAGGTGAATTATTGGAGCATGAAACCGAGCCAGGGTGTAGTCTTAGGTACTCCTCAGGATAGGCCATGGGCACAATAGGTGAAATCTCATACATATGTCCCCCCTCTCGAGATTTCACTACTCCCACAGTACAACATCCTAACATTATTGCTAAGGCTGACTCACAGACTATTCAAGCCATTCACACCTTGAGTGATCTACTATTTACGTAGAGCATGAAATTGTTTCCTCCTCATCTTGATGTTTCTAGTGCTTCCACATCCTCCACAAGCTCACATGTTTGTGTGCCCCACAGTTGCATTATATGCAAGAATATGTGCTTAGGTCCCCTAACTGATAGTGATGCATATAATTTCACCTTCAAGGTGGACAATTCTACATAGCACACTACAAGCACTGAAGCAACTCATGGACATGTGCATCAGGAGCCTATAGAGCCATGGACTCCCACTATTATAGTAAGGATAAAAAATTCACTTTTTACATTGTATTTAAATTTTATTGTTCATATTTTTAGTAGAATTTCCTTATAGTAATTTCTCACTTATGTCTTTTTATGTGTTACATTTATGTTCAGTTGATGACAGAGGAGGAGATGGCATAGGTGGAGGGGTCCATGCTTTCAGCCATATCATTTGGTCTTGACACTTCCATGGTACATATGTTTTAATGTACTCATTGGTTTTCTTTTAAATTATGATAATAGTATATGTGCATTTTTTTCTAATTTTTATGATCACCTTTTACATACTGATGCAGGTGTCACCAGTTGCCACCAGGGGGCAATGTGAGGGGGTGAAGGTGTCAGTCATTGACAAGGGAAAGGTAATTAAGTAATTTAGTTTTTTTATGCATACATGTATACTTGTCAGTTGTGCGTACTCATTTTTAATTTACATGGTTTATTTGACAGAGAGTGGCATATGCTGATGCCGTGAGACCCTATCATCAGGATAGAGTCACATGCATATCCATTCGCAATGATAGCCCCATGGTACGTATATTTTTAAATTTATTTGTGTGTATTTTACTATCAAGTATATATAATATGGTCAAGTTATGATAGTATGAAGTATCTGTTTGACTTTTGTAGGTCACTGCTAGTTTGAGGGAGGTAGAACACCAAGGTTTTGTATCGTTGATGACTCAGCCAACAATCCCTGAAGAAAGTTCAACACAGGTAAGTTTTAATGTTAATTCAGTTATTTTGTAAACATATATTTTCTACCAAGTATTTAACATTAAATAGTATAGCTTGTAGATCAATCTCATGTTCGCAAACATATACAGGTGGGAATCAACATTGGTGGCATTTTTCCTGCGCTACCAAGGACATCTATTAGGTCTCCTGTCTGTGGGAGGAGATAGTGAGGCGAGGTATATGAGAGTTCAATTTTAGTTTAAATTTTATTTATTATTGTTGACTATGATTCTGAATGTTAATCTAACTTGGGGTTTCACTTTTACGTTTGAATGCAAGATCCATTAGAGCCAAAGAGTACTTCAAAGAGGCTACATTTTGATGATTCACCAGTAGAATAAGATGTCCTAGAAATATTTGTAGTTGAGCTTCTTATTTTGAGATGTCATATGACACATTTTGAGATGGCGTATGCCACATTGTATATCTAGATTTGTTGACATGTAAATATGTATAGAATTATTGTTCATTTTGATATATATGAAACTTGATATTTGAACCAATTTGTTAATTAAATGTGTTCATTTATTCATTGCTAGTATGTAAATATGCGTGTGTGTATGTACTCATGTGTACAATTTATGCCTTAAGTATATTCATGTATATTCAAGTACATTCTTCATAACCTAAATTCATGTGTATGGACTAAGTGCATGACTTAAGTGAATTCATGTGGTATGCTTTATAATATATGTGCTACATGTATGCTTCATGACTTAAGAAAATTTATGTGTACGCTTTATGTACTATGTGTGTTCACATGTGTAATTCATCATTTGAGGTCTATAAGGATGATACATTGTTAGTATCATCCTTCCATGGAATTTAGGCCTTTGAGTCCATGGAAAGGATCAAGGTTACAAGTTACACTTCCAAAACAAAAGAAAACTAATAGAAAACATAATTTATGTGATTTCTACCATTGATGATGCCTTTGACCTTCTTGAACCTTTGATTTGCATTAAGTGACTTCAATGTCTAACTCAACTCAATGATTCTACAAATAGCTTGGAATCCCCTCAAGGAGTTAACCTCACTCAAGGATCTAGTAGAGTTCTCTGACTTATCGATCAATCCGACAACCATGCTCATGAGTTCACTATCTCATTTCCTTACACCAATCTCTCCAAGTGGTGAAGAAACCCATTGGTGCAACTTTCAACTGACCCTCACTGCAAGTTTTGGCATCAAGCAAGACTGGAGTGCCAAATTTAAACAAATTTGAATCTCCCAGAATAGAGAGAGATTATTGTAGGTCTCAGAAATACAATCATGTAACATCTCACAGATCGCCAATACCTCTCACGGGGTCTGAGATACGAGCCTTGAAATTTTGCTACCCAATCGTGCTTAGTGCACCTTGGGGACACTTTGGTCTAGCGTGGTCCGGAACATTCTAGTGACTTAGTGGTCAAAAAAGGGTTGTCCCTAATGTTTACCCACCCAACTAGAGCTAATGGCACAATCCATTTGGTGCCAGGAAGAATGGTTTGGAAGAAACCCATTGGTGCAACTTTCAACTGACCCTTACTACAAGTTTTGGCATCAAGCGAGACTGGAGTGCAAAATTCAAAAAAAATTGAATCTCCCAGAATGGAGAGAGGTTATTGTAGGTCTCAGAAACATTGTCTTGTAACATCTCATGGATCATCAATACCTCTCACGGGGTTCGAGATACAAGCTTCAAAATTTTGTTGCACAATTGTGCTTAGTGCACCTTGAGGACACTTTAGTCCGGCGTGGTTCGGAACGTTCTAGTGACTTAGTGGTTGAAATGGGGTTGTCCCTAGCATTTACCTACCCAACTAGAGCTAATGGTGAAGTTCATTTGGTGTCAGGATGAATGGTTTGGAAGAAACCCATTGGTGCAACTTTCAAGTGACCCTCACTCCAACTTTTGGCATCAAGCAAGACTAGAGTGTCAAATTCAAACAAATTTGAATCTCCTAGAACAAAAAGCATTTATTGTAGGCCTAAAACATGTGGTCTTGTAGAATCTCACGGATCACCAATACCTCTCATGGGGTCTGAGATACGAGCCTCAAAAGTTCATTGTCTAGTCGTGCTTAGTGCACCTTGGGGACACTCTGGTCCGGCATGGTCCAGAATGTTCTAGCAACTCTATGGTTGAAACAAGGTTGTCCCTAGAATTTACCTACTCAACCAGAACTAATGGTGGATTCCATTTAGTGTTGGGACAAATGGTTTGGAAGAAATCCATTGGTGCAACTTTCAACTGACCCTCACTAAAAGTTTTGGCATCAAGCAAGACTAGCATGCCAAATTCAAAAAACTTTGAATCTCCCAGAATAGAGAGAGATTATTGTAGGACTTAGAAACATGGTCCTATAGCATCTCATGGATCACCAATACCTCTCATGAGGTCTAAGATGCAAGCCTCGAAAGTTCACTGCCTAATCGTGCTTAGTGCACCTTAGGGACACTTTGGTCCGGTGTGGTCTGGAATGTTCTAGTGACTGAGTGGTCAAAATGGGGTTGTTCCTAGCATTTACCCACCCAAATAGAGCTAATGACATAGTCCATTTGGTGCTTGAATGAACGGTTTGGAAGAAACCCATTGGTGCAACTTTCAACTAACCCTCACTGCAAGTTTTGGCATCAAGAGAGACTAGAGTGCCAAATTCAAACAAATTTGAATCTCCTAGAATGGAGAGAGGTTATTGTAGGCCTCAAAAACATAGTCTTGTAGCATCTCATAGATCACCGATACCTCTAATGGGGTCCAAGATACGAGCCTCAAAAGTTTGTTGTCCAATCGTGCTAAGTGCACCTTGGGGACACTTTGGTCCGGCGTGGTCCGGAACGTTCTAGTGACTCAGTGGTTGAAATGGGGTTGTCTCTAGAATTTACCCACCCAACTGGAGCTAATGGAATAGTCCATTTAGTGCTGGGATGAATGGTTTGGAAGAAACCCATTGGTGGAACTTTCAATTGACCCTCACTACAAGTTTTGGCATCAAGCGAGACTGGCATGCCAAATTCAAACAAATTTGAATCTCCCAGAATGGAGAGGGGTTATTGTAGGTCTCAGAAACACAGTCCTGTAGCATCTCATAGATCACTGATACCTCTCACAGGGTTTGAGATATGAGCCTTGAAAGTTCTCTGCCCAATCATGCTTAGTGTTGCACCTTTGGGACACTTTGGTCTGGAATGTTGTAGTGACTCAGTGGTCAAAATGGGGTTGTCCCTAGCATTCAACCACCTAGCCAAAGCTAATGGAATAGTCCATTCAGTTCTATGATGCAATCCTTGAACACTATCCCTTCACCCCAGGGAATCATCATTTTACTTTGGATACATTTGACCAATTTTGACTCAATGACTCCAACTATTACATCATTTGACGATACAAATGTACATGAAATTAAGACAATACAAATGTAAGGATACAAAATTATGATGATACAAATTATATAAAGATACAACATTCATAGTGTATGCAAATCAGATGTCTAACCAGTAGAAATGATATATTAACTAATTCTAAGCTAATAAATCTATCCAATGCAACACAATGAAGAATACAATATGATTAAATGAATAACTAAAACAAGATTACCTTCACTCACCCATTTTAGCTTGTCTCCATTCTCCTTTTAAACTTTATTTCTTGAAGATATTGAGCTCTCAAATCTCCAAATGAAGCCTTTTCCCAAGCTGCTCTCAAAGTGTGGAGATTTGTATGATTGTTATGCACAATTTCTTAAAGATCAATTACGCAACTAATGGATGGAATGCAAATGATATGATGATAATTTGGATGCTTGAATGCTCTTGAATTCTTGAATGCTCTTGATCTCTAGAATGCTTGATTGCTTGATTGCCTATTCACTATTCACTATTCACTATTAGCTCACAAAGGGAAAATGTGACTCCTTTTATAGAGTTTTGGAGGACCCAAGCCTAGGTGGCACAATCCTATGGTGGAGAATGAAAGGTGGAAGATCCTAGGGCTAGGATTGACTTGGTTGAAGGAGTTGAGAGAAAGGGGGATGTAGTTGGAATGTGAGAGGAAGAATAGGGATGATGTTCCTCTTACATTGACATGGAAGAGAAGAAGGAGGAAGGGAAAGACACATGTCAAGTGTCTCACAAAGACCAAAGAGAGGAAGAGGGAAGGACTTTTTCATCATGAGGACTCTTTGAACAAGTGTCCTATGAGTCATCTTTGACCCTTAGAGGTGGCTTGAGAAGCCCCTTAGGAATAGGGATTGTCTCTTGACTTAGTTTAGGAGAAGACATGTGGTCATGACACCAAGTCTTGTGAAGCCACATAGTCCTTAAGAATAGGACATGTGTGGGTGAGGATAATGATTAATAAATAATTAATAATAATTATTTATCTTAGCCAAGATGATGTGTTAGGTGACTAGGTAGATGAGGTGGACTAGGGAACTTAGTCATAACTAGTGATTGTGTATTTGATTTAATCACTTTAATAGACTATTTAGAGGACTTAGGATAGGAGAATAAACCATAATGAATCTATTAAATAAATTGAATAATTTATAATAAATAGAGGAATAAATGTTAATTAAATAATAAATATTTAATTAATTCATCAAGTCATTATTAATCAAATAATAAATATTTAATTAATTAATGAAGTCACTTTTTAGTGTATACATTTTGCCCCTCTTTGAAATAATGTGGCGGTGACATTATTTCAAAGAAAAATCAAGCATATTTTCCCCTACCCTAGACAATGTCTCAGATGACCTATGCATGCCCTCTCGAGAGATTGATTGAAAAAATATTATTTAGTGGATATATTTTTTTTACGTCAGGTTTGACAATCAATCTCACGAAAGGAACAAGAGAAAATATGGGGGAAAATGATGTGATTTGGAGAGAAATGGATAGGTAGGGTGCACACATCAAGTAAAATGGGTCCATAGGCTATACATAGGGTGAAGGGGTCCACATTAAGGTCATTGTGCACACTTTTCATTTGGTGATTAGAGTGAGTGGAGAGAGCAGAGATGAGATGAGAAGATGTCATTCCCATTGTCTGATCATCAATTCGAGAGGGTCAGATGCTTCAACAAACCACTTGATTCAGGAGAGTCGGTAGGTGACTCGATCCTCTTCATGATTTTGATGTTTTAATGTAGTTTGATAGTGATTTGTAGCATGTTTAGGTTAGATTCAACCACAGGTTAGTTTAGAAATTTTTTGATTTGGTAGGCAAATCACATATGCATAGTTGCAATGCATATATGCATAGCAACAAACCATGTTTGTACAAAAAACTGGTAGTTCTACACATATGTTGTGTGTAACTGAGCATGTGTGATAGAATAAATATTTAGTGGCACATTTGTTAAATAAAAGTGCACAAACGTATATACTATGCATTGGTCAACATTTCCTACGCAAATATGTAGGGAAACTACACAAATGTGATTTTTGCACAAGTGTCACAGATAATTGTGCAAATGTTAGTGTTATTTGCGCATTTGATATTTTTATGCAAATGGTAGGGGTTTCTGCACAAGCATTTTTCTGTGCTGCGCATTTGTATTAGGTGGTAGAAATTGGATAATTTGGCAAGTTAATTAGGTCAAATGTGATTTTGATAAGCTGATTTGATCTATCAGCACTATATTTTGATTGATTAAGTCAAGATAGGTAACATCGTAGCATGGTCACTAGTTAACCTTCCCAATTTGAGATAATTGATAGAATCATCTATTAGGACATGTGATAAACATGTGTTCATTTTGATAGGATAGGATAAGATAGATTGTTGAGCTTGATCAAAATTTGATAGTTTGATTGGTTGTTGATGATAGGAGGATATCACAGATACTCTGATGTCATAGGAGAGATATCCTATGACTCAAAATTTGAGGCCAACATTGTCAGAGACTAACAGACTGCTAATAGGGGCTATTGGATTATACCACATTATATAGACGCCTAAAATTTGGGTGAGCTTGGGTATGTTGACAACACTTGCCGAGAGATGGCACTCAGAGATGAGTACCTTCCATCTCCCTACAGGAGAGATGATAGTGACCTTAGAGGATGTATATCACATCCTTCACCTTCCTATCATCAAAGAGTTAGTACAGTATGATCAGTGCAGAGGTCTGATGGAGTGCAGAGTAGTTTTTCGAGATGATGACATGGATGAGACTGAGATTAGCTGGGAGGATATGGTGGATTTTTATGAGCCACTTCCTATTGTTTTGGCTGGAGGGATCAGAGGCTACGTGTGTCTAGATCAAAGATCTCATGGCTTCATAGTTGGATGGGACCGTACTCTTTAGAGGATGATGGATGAGGGGACCCATTTTTCTTGGGGGGTGTGTCTTCTGGCACATCTATATCATGATTTGCATCAGGTGGTATACCATAGAGGTGCATCTTTATCAGATGGTGTTACATTGATCCATGTGTGGGCATGGGAGCATATTGTTGTTAAACAGTCAGTAGCTATGCAGTTCTAGGGTGCTAGATATCCCTATGTCTTTTTCTACACATCCATCCAGATTTAGCATAAGCTAGGTCATTTAGAGTTTTGGAGATACACTTATGATAGTATAGACTCAGTGATCTGGAGACCTTACCTAGGTTTTGAGCCATAGGAGAATGAGTGAAAGCTTGGATATTGTTTTGAATCTTGATGGTTGATAGGGAGGATGCCCTACATTATTGAGAGATGGTTAGTTATCTGGGTCTTAAGATAGTTCGACAAGATGTAGGGGTTACCACAGGGGGTCACAGATTTTTCCCAAACACATTAGGAGCGATGAGACTAGGGGCCCATGGTATCATTTGAGATTGATCATCAGGAGTTCTTAGACATGCCATTTCAGGCTTGGTCTATGAGCCAGGGGGTCGTAGACCCAGGTATGACAGCTGACTATGAGAGGCATCCTAGGGATCACCCATTCCCGAGGCTAACTAATCCAGCGGAGAGGCCACCTGAGAGAGATGTCACAAAGAGATGATGAGGTCAAGGTAGGAGAGGTCGAGGGAGGGGCAGAAGTGGTGGTAGAGGCCATGGTAGTGATGGAGGTGATGGTGATGATGGTGGCGATGGTGGAGGTAGGGGAGATAGATTTGGGCCTCAGATGAGAGGCAGAGGTGTGCCACCATGAAGATTGATGCCACCCCCAGTGAGATAGGTACAGAGACAGGTATTAGCATAGGGTGTCATAGGTGCCCCATTATAGGTTCTAGCAGGTGTCATGGGACAGATACCAGTAGCGGTCCTGATATAGGTAGACACAACAAGACAAGCATAGGTACCGATACAGGCAGAGCCGATATAGGATGAGGTTGATGTTATACTTGGCTTGGAGAGAGTTGTATAGGGTGGACTTGTACATGATGATATATAGGATGAGCATATGCTCGATATGGTAAGATAGGATATACAGATGTTAGATGTGGATGCCCAGGGTGAGCAGGCAAAGATGGACATTGGTGGACAAGATCCCTACCTACAAAGGGACACTATTGAGGAGGAGGACCTAGACATTGATTCATTTCTAGTTAGACTAGCAATGACATAGGTATAGGCAGACCATGTCCCTAGACTAGAGAGACAGGTAGAGAGATTGGAGAGGGAGAATGTCATGATCAAGCATGAGTGAGACATCTCCATAGAGTGACTAGGGGATTCTGAGGCATTATTAGATGAGCTATAGAGGACAGAGGACTTGGGACCCCATGGAGATAGTCTTTGTGCAATGGTGTGGGCTGGGAAGGAGATCTCCTAATGAAGGGATGCATATAAACAAATCATACCAAGTGATCAGTGGATTGGGAGCTTCAGAGAGAGCTTTTTTGTAGTTATGACAACTATTTATGAGAGGTAGGGACCAACCTGTAGTGGAGGGGTATCATCATTTCCTCCTAGAGAACCTTTAGGTTCAGGAGATCCGACAACACTAGGTCTCATTGCATCATGCAGGAAGTGACAAACTGAGTCTGGAGGTAGTGGCTCATAGCCATATTATATACACACTTTTTTGTATCTAGATCACCATTGTATCAATATGTTTCATTATGTTATTGACTTGATAAACACTTTTGGATACATTATCATTTTATGAGATATCATTGGACATTTGGACATTTTATTTGTTTAATATGGACTCTATATGATGGATTATATACATGATGATGTAGTTCTATTATGATTTTCTTTGATGATTATATATATACATATGAGTATTGACATATGCAAGTCATGATGATTTACTTTGATATGCATAGTTCTTATGTTCTATAATGAAAATGATTTATGTTCTTTTGGATGCATAATGGTTAATGATCTAACATGTGATGATGTCTTTTAAATGCAACTCCTAAATGATTGGTTATTTAATGCTATGTGTTACTAATGCAATGATATATAAACAATTATGAATATGACAATATAAATAATGGATAATAGATGAACATATGAGAAATGCATGTAGTGAATAATAAATGAATTAATATTATGCAAATGATATGGTATGTAATGAATGAAAGTATATCTCATAAAATCACAAAATAATTGGACAAATTCTAATATGATAAAATAAGATAAAATGTAATAACCTAAAACATGACAAATAAAAAGTGATTAGATTATAGCTATAATGAAATGTTACTAAGTATGCATGTTAAATATAGAATGGTTATATACAAGCCTAATGACACATGGGTAATGAACTATGCAAATGATTAAGTGTGGTAATGAAAATGGAATATGCAAAATTTTCTAAAATGCAAAATGAAATGTTTTATTTTTTATATCCAAATGTCCTCAACTTAAATAACAATGTGTCTGACACAAGAAGAATAGACAAAGAGAACAGATGGCCTTAATAAGCAAGAGAACCTACAAATCCCTATAAAAGGAGCACTAATATTCAATATGATTTGGTTAAATGTAATGCAAAATGAACGATGGAATGAATATCTCCGCAACTTCATGTAACATCTTAGAACTTCATAATAACTAGAATTTGACTCTCATCATTGAGCTCGTTGTGTTGCAAGGAAATGAAAACATCATGGTATAATTAAACTAGGATGACCTGAGCACTTCTTGCATGGAGTTTAATATAGCAGACTTGACAAGCATCTAGGTATAATTTAACCGACATGACCTGAGTTTCATTTGCATAACAGACAAGGAATATTCTCCCCTCCATCGAGGAACAAATATTTGGAGTTGAGGTATGTGTGGCGTATCACCATTAATAGCATTTGCAGAACACCATGATTTGTATGTTGTCGAAACTATTAAACCAATGAAGGCACTTACACACAGACACCCCAATTACTTGTTCCTTTGATTTCATCAAAAAATATCCCACAAACAAAAATCAAAGAAAAATATCATGCCCCATCCTGGCCATTCTAATCAATGACATATGGGAGTTTTAAAATCATGTCAAAGACATCCTAGAATAGCATAGGAAACATGATAAAAATGAAATCCATATATGAATGCATAATCTTCAACAACAAATCATTATAACATGCCTTCCATGAATATACATTTCTTTTCCAAAAAGATAGTGGTTAGGTATATTGATCAAGTTGATTGATGTATAGTAAAATATATAGATAAGAAGTCATGTTTCGAAGGATAGATCATAGATTAAAAATCATGATGAAGATATCATTGTGTAAGAACATTTGATTGTGTTTTCTTGTTTGGTGAAAGTACTCCATTCTATCCTCTAAGAGTCATGACTATCATAGATCCACTTCCCAAAGTAGGTTGAGGACATGCCCCCAGCTAGGTGATGGACTGACTTATTATGGATGAAGAAGGACAAAACAAGACTAGGATGAAGACCAAGACAATAGACCAAGCTATGGTGGGGTTTTATTATGGATATATATAGCGGATGGTACTATGAACTGGCCATTTTATTATGATATATACATGGTGAGAATGATGACCAACAATCCATTTTTTGATGGGTATATACAATGAACAAACACACTAGAAGAATCCTAATAGATAGAGGAGCTAACTTGTCACACATGGTGCTTATTTCCAAGTTTTCACCACATGCTTTTATTGCAATTTTCTTTTGATTTTTATTTTTTTTTTGTATTTTTTAGAGATTTTTTTTTAATATTTTCTTTTTGTTGTTTTTGATCTTATCTATATACATATTATATACATACCCCTTGCATTGGGATTTCAAGTATAGAAATTCTTGAGGTGCATGCTATTAAGAGGCTCATCCAAAGGATCTCCCTCAGGTGTAGACAATTGATAAGCCCTGGAGCCATAGACTAATGTAATCACAAAAGGACCTAGCCAATTGGGTTCAAACTTGGCCTTCTTCTCACAATGCTACTAATTTTTGGGATTCTCACGAAGGACTAGATCATCCACCTGAAAATCTCTAGGTTTCAATTTGTTGTTATACTGACGAGACATCCTCTGCTGATAGACTGTCAAATGATCATAGGATCTTTGATGGCGTTCATCCAGCAATTCTAATTCAGCTAGTTGTGCAGCTCTATACTCTTCATCTGGAATCAAAACTTTTAAGGATACACGAAGAGAAGGAAACTCGACCTCGAGGGGAAGGACAACTTCAGAACCATAGATGAGGGAATATGGTGTGGCTCCAGTTGGGGTATGTATGGAAGTGTGGTAAGCCCATAAGGTAGGATTCAATTGGACATGCTAGTCATGGCCAGCATCATTGTCAGTCTTTTGTATGATTTTGACAATAATTTTATTAGACGCCTCAGCTTGGCCATTACCTTGGGGATAGTAAATGGTGGAATAGTTATGGGTGATGTGGAATTTCTCACATAGTTCATCCATGTCCTGATTTTGGAACTACTCCCCATGATTAGTAATAAGATACATAGGGATACCATATCTGCAAATGATATAGTTTAAGATAAACATGGATATTTGTTTGTCTACAACAATTTCAATGGAATGGCTTCAATCCATTTGGTAAAATAATTAGTTGTAGTGATAATTCATTTATGGCCGTTGGAAGATAGAGGGTGAATTGTGCCCACAAGGTTGAGTCCCCATCGACTGAATGGAAAGGTAGTCATAAAAGGATGGAGCTCTTGCGCTGGTGCATGAATAAGATTCCCATGTATCTGACATTTCTTGCATGCCCTAGAAAAATGAAATAATGTGTCTTCATAGTAGGCCAATAGTAACCCATATGCATGAGTTTCTTAGCCAAGGAAGGACCACTTGAATGTGTCCCAAAAATAGCCTCATGTATGTCTCGTAAGGAAGTGTGAGCTTCATCATGTTCAAGACATCATAAGAGATTACCATCAAGACCTCTCCGATATAGGGTGTTGGATATTAGGACATAGTGGGAGGCTTGGCGTAGAAAGGTTCACTTTTGGTTCCAGGATAGGTCATGGGGTAGGATATCATTTTTTAGATAAGAATAGATTTTTCCATAAATTGGGGAGTCATGTCTAATAAGCTGACATATAATACTCATATCAAGATCATCATATGCGGGATAAGTCGAGGATTCCACCAAGAACTCAAAATAGGATTGTGTATCCTATGCATCAAATAGAGAAGCAATCCTAGCCATTGTGTCTACAGCCTTTTTATCATGTCGTGGAATCTGCTCAAAGGTGATGACTGAGAAATATTGTTTGAAGTCATCAACCATACATTTATATAGTAACACCTTGTCATCCTTAGTCTGATAGTCATCATTAACTTGGTTGATAATCAACTAAGAATCTCCATAGACATTCAATTCAGTGACTTTCCATTGTAGAGCCATCTTTAACCTAATCATCAAGGCTTCATATTCAGTTACATTATTTGTGCAAGGAAAAAGTAACTTGTAAGACTTTGGAATTGTGTATCCTTGCAGTGTGACAAAGAGAACACCAACTCCTGAACCCTATTGAGTATATGATCCATCAAAATATAGCTTCCATGTTTTTGTGGATAATGTCAAGATGTGTGCATCTGGAAACTCTATATGTATAGGTTGATCATCCATCAGTGGAGCCTTAGCTAATTGATCCGCTATCACTTTCCCTTTAATAGCCTTCTTATCCACATACTCAATGTCAAATTCACTAAGCAACATAACCCACTTAGCCAATCTTCCTATTAATGTTGTCTTGCTCAAAAGATACTTCAAAGGATTAATCTTTGCAATGATCTTGATAGAATGAGACAACATATAATGCCGCCACTTTTGTGAAGCAAAGAAAACTGCTAGACATGCTTTTTCAATTGGAGAATAGTTTAGTTCATATCCCACAAGGGTGCTACTGATATAATATATAACTTTTTCTTTTCCTTATTGGTCCTTTTGGGCCATAAGAGCACCTAGTGAGACTTCCATAGCTGAAATGTAGAGCAAGAGTGGCTTGCCTAGAATTGGTGACATCAAAGTTGGAGGATTTGCCAGATATTGCTTGATTTTAGTGAAAGCTTCCTCACACTTATCATCCCATTTGAATAAGATATTTTTATGCAACAAATGCTGAAAAGGATGACTTCTATCTATTAGTTGAGAAACAAATCTTCTGATTGATTGGAGACATCCTTGCAAAGCTCTTAACTAACTGGTGTTAGTGGGGGAAGCCATCTCCATGATTTCTCTAACCTTTTCTAGATCAACCTCTATTCCTTTGGCTGAGATAATGTACCCTAATAGTTTGCCTGATGTGACCATGAATGCACATTTCATTGGATTAAGTCTAATTTGATACTTTTCCATCTGGGTGAATATTATATCCAACACTCTTAAATGACCTTCTCTATTTTTGGATTTTGCTAAATTGTCATCAACATAATATTCCATAATTGTATGCATCATGTCATGAAAGATTGTGGTCATAGCTCTTTGATAAGTGGCACCAACATTCTTAAGTGAAAAATGCATCACATTCCAACAATATATACCCCAAGGACAAGTAAAACCAGTCTTTTCCTGGTCTTCTGGTGCAATCTTGATCTAGTTATATCTAGAAAAACCATCCATTAGAGACAACATCTCATGACCAGCCACAAAATCAACTATGATATCAATGTTAGGCAATGAAAAATCATCTTTAGGAAAAGCTTTATTGAGCTCTCGAAAGTCTATACAAATTCAGATGGATTTATCTGGTTTTGAGACTGGGACAATATTTGAAATCTATTTAGCATAATCAATAGCACAAATGAATCGAACATCTAAGAGCTTCTTCAATTCTTCTTTAACCATTAGTGCAATATGCGGGTGCATCTTTTAGAGCTTCTGCTTAACTAGTTTAATGTCTAGTGCAATAGATAAATGATGCATAATTAGATTAGGGTCCAGTCTCGACATATCGGCATAGGACTAGGAAAAGTTGATTTGTCTCTCTTTGAAAAAATTTGCAAAATCTTCTTTCTCTGATTCTTTCAAGGATGCTGCTACTTTGAGAATATGTGGAGACTCCTCCAATCTAATGTTAAGAGGCAATATTGGTTCTATAAGAATTTTTGATTGATCTCGATACAAATAATTGGGAAGAGTGTCAATCCTTCCATCGTTAGGCACCTTAGGGAGGTTTTTACCTTTAGATGCATCTTTTCTTTTTACTTATTTTGGATCTAATACTGCCACTAAGTGGTTTTCACCATTAGATCTATTGATTATGTTTATATTTTTATGACTGAAAGTATTGGTACTCTCTCCAAAGTAAGCCATGTCATTGAGTTTGATCAGAAATCCTAACTTATGATCTCCTGGTGGTAAATGATCCTTGATTCTGAGATAGTCAATGATTGCATCATCATTATGAAAGACATCAAATTTTGGATGATCAGGAGAATCCCAATCTATAAGTTCAAGATGTAAATGGGGTATTGGATCATTCAGGTCAGTTTCAAAGGTTGAGATGGTATTGATAGAGAAGTTGTCAAAGTTTATGATGGTATCAATAAGGTCTATTTCCATACTCTTATCTGAATCATCTATCGCAAGATAATGCTCACTTCCCTCACAATCGACAAGAGTAGTATCACGTGGAACTAATCCTAGTGAGTCAGTCCTTGAGCACTCTCCCTCATGGTAATCATTACTATAGTGATGAACAACATCAACTCCTATTTCTTCAATACAATTAGATAATGAATCCCATTCATAATCCTTAGAGCCAGAATCATCATTATCCCCAGGTCTATCAATGATTTCTTGTGCTATCCTTTTTTTCTCTAGATCCACATACATACCATGTTTTTAGAACTATAATGCAGGAGCTTTAGATATTTTCATGGAAAGGTATGATCTTTGATTTGCCTTTAGATTCTTTGCGTCCTTCTTCTTTGTATCCCAATCCCATGGTATCTCTTTGGTAATTTGGATTTTGTAGAAGGGGTTTGATAACACCTTCTCTTTTTAGCCCTATAGGTCTAGCACCTTGGTATCCCATCTTTTGTAGAAAAGTATACCCTTTACCATATAGATCGGGTGATATATATTCATGTTTGATATTCTCCTCATTTTTCTATGATGTAAGAAAATGGTTAGCATTTCGCTCAGCTTCTTCTTTGTATATAGTGCCCCCACTTATAAATTTGTCATAAACAAGTGTAGAAGGAGGTTCTGATTATTGTTTGGTAATCAAAGATCTACCATATGATCTAGGAGATAAAGGTAACTCTATGATGCAAATAACTTGACCTAAAGTGTACTCTCCCATACTTCATTCTTTTATATCTATCTTGATCCCATTAGATTTAGAAGTTGATGCTATATTGCTTGGATCAATGGGTATGGTTGCAAAAGATCAAATACGATTATAAGGTACCAAAGAATCAGACGTTGTCTTCACAGTGCTACAATATTGGAAATGATTAGGATCTCCTTTGATAGTGATCTCTTGACCATTGTGGGGAAATTTCAAACACTGATGATAAGTTGACGACATAGCTTGCATGGAATGAATCCAAGGTCTCCCCAATAGAATGTCATAAGTGAGATCCATGTCAAGAACTTGACAAGGTACATCTTTGACTATAGGACCTACTCAGATAGAAAGAAAAATAGATCCCTTGGATGACCTCTCTTCTTCATCATAAGCTTTGATTGGGATTTTATTCTTTGGATCTACAACATTTTCAAAAAATCCCAATACAAGGACTAATTTTAAAGTGCATATATTCAATCTAGCTCCTCCATCTATTAGTTCTCTCTTGATTTTGTGACTCTGTACAAGGACTTCTATATGGAGCGGAGCATTATGAGGTTGGTTAATAGCTAAATCATCATGTTCAGTGAAGGATAGATAATGTGGGGTTGTCAAATTTCCCACCATAGCTTGAAATTGATCATGATCTAGATTTGTAGGAACCTGGGTTTCTAAGAGAGCTTTCTCAAGGATATCTTTATGAGATGGTGATAGATGCAAAAGCTCTAATATGGATATCTAGGCTAGTGTTTTCTTCAGTTGTTCCAAAAGATTGTACTAGTTGGAAACATTTGGTATAGACTTTGGAACATAAACATAATTGTTTTGAGAGGTTCTTGGTTTAGATGGGACACCTTTTAGAGTAACCTTGGATTGAGCCCTAGCAGTAACATTGACTGGTTGACTCTTGGATTTTTCTTTTATAGTTATCACATTGGCATAGTACTTAGAAGGATGATATTCAGAGATGTTACCAACATATTTATAGGATGCAACATTATAGTTGGCTTGATTATCACCTTTTGCATTGGATCCAAACTTCATTTCTCATGTTCAGGAAGTGGATCTTTGAAAGCCATATGTGACCCATTCAAGGTATGTCCATCAACACTAATTTCACCACTTTCAATTAAGTCTTGAATCGCATTTTTAAGCCTTTGGAAATCATTGGTTTTGTGACCTTTCCCTCTGTGAAATTCACAATAATCATTATCATCCCACCAACAAGGCTTCACCCTAGGTTCAAAATCTCTAGTTTCAAGAAGCAAAATGAGTTTCTTTGTGATCAACTTCCTTAATGAAGATTCTAGAGATCCCCCCAAAGGAGTATAAGTTCTTCGAGGTGTCATAAAATTCAATCTCAAATTGGATGAATTTTTTTGGTGTTCTAATTTGTAGATTGATTGCTATAAGTAGCTTGAGTGGCATTCGCCTTACTTGTGAGATTCAAATGGGGTTGTGTTGGTTTAACATTGCGATTATACACAATCCCATCATTGACAATATTCTTGTTTTTGTTCCAGAATTTGGACTTGTCATTATTGTTGTTGTTGAGATTTGAATTTGAAGATCCAACATTGTCTTTGGAATAAAGTTTAATCTCACCTTTTCTAACCATAGTGTCCTCAATTTTGATACCATTCTCTATGATCTTGTTAAAATTTGGAGGACATTGCAATTGCAACCTATAGCTCATTTCTGGTGTAAGGTTATGCACAAAGATATCCACCTTTTCTTGTTTAAGAATCATTCGTGGATACTTGGAAAACAATTGATGCCATATTTGCAAAAAAGTAAGGAAGGGTTCTCCATTATTTTGATGTGTATTACAAAGATCAAGCATAGTGACTTCATGTTTGATATTATATGAGTAATGAGACAAATTTGTCAATAAGCTCATTGAAATATTTGATGCCTAGGGGTAGTTTGGAGAAGCATTCCATGGCTTGTCCTCCTAAACTTCATGGAAATAGTCGCATAAGATAAGTGTCATTGTGAGAGACTTCAATACAAGCAGCACAAAACTCATAGATGTGGTCTTGTGGATCTGAATTCCCCTTGTATTTGTCAAATTTAGGAACCTCAAAATGAGGAGGGAATGGAATCATTTCTAATTTTTTATCAAAAGGATAAGCACATATATCATCCAAGGAGTACTTCTTAGTTGATGATCTAGTTTGAATGTCATGGATTTATTGTTGAAGCATATGGATTTGTTGTAGAACGGGATTCAAAGATAGTGCATGTCCATGAGTGTTTTGGGAAACACTATGTTGTTGAATATTTTGGGAAGCATTGGTTTGCTGATTGTTTTGAGAAGCATTGGTTTGCTGATTGGTTTGAGAAGCATTGGTTTTCTGATTGGTTTGAGAAGCATTAGTTTGTTGATTGGTTTCCTTTGCTCCATGAGTATGGGTCTCTTGAGAACCACTAGGGATTTCTTGATTGTTTATTATAGGTGGTTCTCTAAGATGGGAAATATCAAAATCACTTGGTAGTTTGGCTCCTTGTTGAGAAAGCATGAGGAAATACATATCTCTATCCATGTCTAGGAGTCTTTCCATGACATTATAAAACCTAGGATCTTGCATAGCATCCCTAAGTTCTTGATCTATGCATTCCTCATCTAATGTAAAAATTGAAGTCTTCTTAGGAATTCCAAACCAAGGGATTTCCTCATTGTCTTTGTTTCTATCCATCTTGTCTACAGATTCTAGATTAGCGGTTTGTTTGAGCTTCTGAGATCAAGTTTGAACCATAAAATGTGAAAGATGATGTTGGGATGGAAGATTTGGAATGTACTTGATAGAAAAGATGTGAAAAAAAGATTAAAAAGTATTGAAGTGGATAGGACAAGTTGATAAAATATAAGTCAATAGGAGGTATGGATCTCACTATGATATGACAAAGAAAAACCAAGAGATAGTGATCTAGGTGAGTTTTGATTGAGGATGATAAATCCTGATATGATGAAAACTCACAAAAATGAAAATCTAAAAGTAAGGTAATGTTTCAACACTGAGTTGGGAATTTTGAAGATTGGAGGAAATGATTTGATGATTTTTGATGAAGAAAGGATGATGAAAAATGATGAAAATGGTCAAACTAAAGATCAGAGGTCTATGTAGATTGAAAACGTTTCCAGAATCAGACTAAGGACAAAAATGGGTATCTGAAAAAGCAATTTTGAAATTTCCAAGGCTTATAGAAATGCTCTTTGTTGTATATGCACAACAAAAAATGCACAGGATAGTGGAATCAATGCGCAGCAAGATCAGATAAATGCACAATAATGTTTAATAAATGCACAATGACAGTCACAGATGCGTAGTAGGATGGAATAAATGCAGTGGAAAATGACAAATGCCCAGGATATGGTTTCTGATTAATTTAGGCTTGCAATTTTTTGAGTTTTCTAGATTTTTAGTTGATGTGGTTTTTGGCAAAATAAAATGCATAAACACACACATGCAAGATAGTAATGATATAGTCTAAATTAATCTAGTATGAATGCACAAACATGCTTACAATCCTAAGGTTGGAAAGGACAGTATCTGGTGAATCCCCACTAGGATAATAAAATCCAACCACGCAAATCCATAGCGGACAACCTAGGAACTTGGAGGCACAGGCTCCTCCTTATAGTGCAATCACTTCTCTGGCACACCAAGTTCTGAATTCAATGGGTCATTACTTCCCAAAGAACTACTATCTCTACTATGAACTATGAGTAATGTGGGGTGTCTTCACGGGCTTGGGTGACCCCTTGAGCCAGCAAATAGAAGGTTTTTGGCCACTATACAAAATATTTTAGTAAGGACATCCGTTCAGGTGGTTGTGATCAAGTAATTTTCTCGATTAAGGGGGCTCTCCCAATCCTTTCAAAGCAAGGCTTTCACTTCTACAATATAGGAATTTAATGCACCACTAGGGTACTGGAGGAGATTTTGGTTGCCACAACGAATTCACACCTGTCCAATGTGAGACTAATCACACTGACATTTTTTATACACCGGTTTGGAAGGGCTTGGCTTTAGCCTATTACTAGTTGGGTCATTCCTTGGGGTGAGTACCTCTTTTCCCACCAAAGACTGCCCTTTAAAAATTATAACAATTTCTCTTACACCCAAGATCCACGAATGGCGAGGGGAGAGGATATGTTGCTATAATTTTGGGATTACAATTATGCTAAAAAGAAAGACACAATAGACAAAATATCTACTCTAAATAAGATACATGAATTTGAAAAACATGTCATATTTTAAAGCCCAAATGAGGTTATAGTTTATTTTGCAAACCCCTAGAAACCTGCAAATAAACTGTTAGAAATTTAGCAATGGGGTCTTCAAAATATCATCCTGCAAAATAGCCTAGAGACTACCAGAATGAATAGACACTTGTTAAAAAGGTTAGCTAAAATAGAATGATTAGAAAACTAAAATAAACTACGAAAAACTACAGATGTACAGAAACAAAGCACAAATGAGTAGAAAATAAGGAAAAATGCACGGAAAGGATGTATCCGCAGCAGGATGGAATGTTTGCACGACAAGATGATATGTAAGCATAGAAATGATAGATGCATCATAGAACATTATGGAAGCACATATTTGGTGAATGAATGTGCAAATTTTTTTTTATAAAAAAAACACAAGTTGGAAGTGTCTATTAATGAAAGAATGGATGCACAACAGAAAGTGATGTATGCGCAACTGTCGAGTATGAATGTGCAGAAGAGACCTGTAGAAAATCTGCACATGGAAAACTAAAAAAAATAGAATGTTAAAAATGTGGGTTTCCCCACAGCGGGCACCAAAAATGTATGCAAATTAGATGTCTAACCAGTAGAAATGATATATTAACTAATTCTAAGCTAATAAATCTATCTAATGCAACACAATGAAGAATACAATATGATTAAAAGAATAACTAAAACAAGATTACCTTCACTCACCCATTGTAGCTTGTCTCCATTGTCCTCCTAACCTTGATTTCTTGAAGATATTGAGCTCTCATATTTCCAAATGAAGCCTTTTCCCAAGATGCTCTCAAAGTGTGGAGATTGTATGATTGTTATGCACAATTGCCTAAAGATTAATTATGCAACTAATGGATGCAATGCAAATGATATGATGATAATTTGGATGCTTGAATGCTCTTGAATGCTTGAATGCTCTTGATCTCTAGAATGCTTGATTGGTTGATTGCCTATTCACTATTCACTATTAAATCACAAAGGGAAAATGTGGCTCCTTTTATAGAGTTTTGGAGGACCCAAGCCTAGGTGGCACAATCCTACGATGGAGAATGAAAGGTGGAAGATCCTAGGGCTAGGATTGACTTGGTTGAAGGAGTTGAGAGAAAGGGGGATGTAGTTGGAATGTGAGAGGAAGAATAGGGATGATGTTCCTCTCACATTGACATGGAAGAGGAGGAAGGGAAAGACACATGTCAAGTGTCTCACAAAGACCAAAGAGAGGAAGAGGGAATGACTTTTTCCTCATGATGACTCTTTGTACAAGTGTCCTATGAGTCATCTTTGACCCTTAGAGGTGGCTTGAGAAGCCCCTTAGGAATAGGGATTGTCTCTTGACCTAGTTTAGGAGAAGACATGTGGTCATGACACCAAGTCTTGTGAAGCCACATAGTCCTTAGGAATAGGACATGTGTGGGTGAGGATAATGATTAATAAATAATTAATAATAATTATTTATCTTAGCCAAGGCGATGTGTCAGGTGACTAGGTAGATGAGGTGGACTAGGGAAGTTAGTCATAATTAGTGATTGTGTATTTGATTTAATCACTTTAATAGACTATTTAGAGGACTTAGGATAAAAGAATAGACCATAATGAATCTATTAAATGAATTTTATAATTTATCTAATAAATAGAAGAATAAATGTTAATTAAATAATAAATATGGAATTAATTCATCAAGTCATTATTAATCAAATAATAAATATTTAATTAATTAATGAAATCACTTTTTAGTGTATACACATAGTAAGGAAACACATTTTTTTCACTTTACATAGCATTAGATGATACAAATGTGGGCTCTTAATATTTGCAAATCAACCCCATGGGCTCTTTTATATTTCAAATTTTGCATCTAATTTTGCATCTAATTTTTTATATACAAAATTTGGCATCTAAATATGCACATTACATTTGATTGTTCTTTTTATATACAAAATTTGGAATCTAACTATGCACATTACATTCGATTGTTGTTTTTATATACAAAATTTGGCATCTAAATATGCAAATAACACAACTATAGATAAAAAATAAGTGTCCTTTTCCCTCCAATCCCTGCACTCGAAAGGAAGAAGAAAAGTTAATAAAGAATATAAGAAGTTTATATAGCTTGAGAAAAAAATTATGAACATGTATAAGTAACTAAATGAACCAAAGAACATGACTAGAAAATGCATAGTGAAGTTTACCGTCATAAAAGATGGGCTAATCAAATGCACACCTCGATCTTCTATATCTATCATATATGTATCAAACTACATTTACAATCCACATACAAAAAAAGTTTATTGACTCAAACAAATAAAGAAAAAAACTACAATTATTTTATTGAACGTAATCGTAATAAACATGGAAAACCTTTCAACTTGAGTTGAACTTACCTACTGAAGTGTGTCTGAAGGGCCATCTCTCTGCTTGAGGGTATTCAATATTGCTTCATGATCAACAGTACGAATAGTCAAAAGTTCCTTTGTCTTTGGTTTTCCTTGATGTTTCAACAACTTAACATTGGATGCTATAATAAGGTGTGAATACATGAGAATGGTTTTGTGCTTCTCATAGTCTTCAAACACAGGAATGCCATTATTTCTAATCATATATGTGTGCATCCATGTTCCCACAACAACATGTGATCCTGTGGACATGTCAACACCTTACCTTCATTTTTATCAGATCCCAGTGTTAGTCTTGGTCGAAATAATTTATAGCTTGAAGTTGAACTTGAACCTAGTGTTGAATCTTGAGTCAGTTCAAGTTCAAGTTCAACCTGTCACCTTTTCTGAGTCTTAAGTGTTTATGCTAGCTTCTCTCAATTTTTTGTCAGTCTTAAAAGATGAACCTAAAGTTGAACCCAGTGTTGAACCTTGAGTTAGTTCAAGTTCAAGTTCACATTTGTAATATGATAACTCATGCACTAAGATTTAGGTGGGATGGTCCTCTTTTCAAAAAAGTAGTTTCCTATTTTGTAGCACTCCAAGCATTTATTAAGGTTTGGAAATTTCCATACAAGAAGCTCTCTTTCAATTAGATGGCTTATGCATGTTGAAAGATTTGAAAAGACAGTTGGTGGCATGATGTAGAGGGATTCATAAGAGTTCAGATATGGTGATCAAAGATTTTCCTTGGGAATTGAGTTATTCATGCTGAAATAGCTGGAGGATTAATTAGGCTTGGCCAGACATGTCAATTCAATCATTCCGCCATTAAAGCATTTGTTATGGACATGCTCTGAAAATTTATTAGATATTATGAGACGTCTACGCATAAATGAAGAATGCTTAAGGTTTTCTATTAGTTATTTTGTTTATACAAGGAGCAGGAGTGACGGAATTGGTGGTGGTAAATTTGCAGAAGATTGGTGTGTAATACATTGGTGAGTCATCTCTTCCCTCAACAGTATCAATTTTTAGAGGCTCTTTCTGTGTAGCAGTCTTTTGTATTCTATATTTGATAAAATGTCACTATTCCATCCAAAACTTCTGAAAGAGGAAAGTAAAACACACCTGCTAGTTTCTCTTCTAGTAATAGGGGATACCTTCCTATTGAATGCAAATTTAGGGGAACTTTGTGATAGAGCCCAAAATTCTTCTGAAGGTTCTTTTGCTAGGAAGTTGGCAAGTAGTGGACTTCTAGAAGCTGCTGCATTTCCTCCTACTTTTCTTTGCCCTGAATTGGTGTTGGAATGTGAAAAAAAATATGACGCCAAGAATAAATGTATCAAGGATGTGTCAGGAGACATCTTGGTTAAAATTAGTCAAGAAACAATAATGGAAGCCTTGCAAATTCCCAAGAAGGAATTATATGAGCCATGGACTTATGCTGAGGTAGATCGTGTGTACGAAGTAGAGAAGAAAACATATAGCTCCTTAGTAGCATAGGTGTGGCTTGCAAAACCAGAGAAGGTGGATCTAGATTTCCAAAGCCTCTGACAATTGAGCACCTTCGCAAGGACATAGCTGATATGGTATTTCTTTTGAACAGGGTGAAAGGAAACCCTCATGCATTTCATTGGGAGAACTGGATGTACTGCTTTATCCAGAAAATCATAGAAGGAGATAAATTTATTGATTGGGCTGACCTGATACCAGAGGGGCTTCATAGAGAGCTTTTAAATGTGGCAAATCTAACTACATTTTATATGTCCTCCTATCTTGTGTATGTCTTAGCATGGTGTCAAGCTTGGGAAGGATTGCCTCATGAACTGTGGACTAATGATATGAAGATGTATGACTACTTTCCATGCTTGTAGAAGGAGAATTTCTCTGGTGTATTCAAAGTTGTAAATGATAGATTTTCAGGTAAGTTGGTTTTTGAATTAAGAGGGAAGGATAATTGCAGTCTTTCAAAGGATGCTAGACAAGTGATTAATGTCTAGGACTGTCATTTTATTCAATTTCCAAGATTCACTTACCTTAGGGTTGGAGTTTTTGATGGAGAACCCTTAAGGCTTCCTAGGTTTTGTTTGGATGATATAATCTTAATGGAGCTATGCAGGCAGCTTGTTCTAGTTGAGAAAAAGCTAGGATGTCAAAGAAGTCCTCAGGTGTCCTCTTCCCTATTGAGTTGGGACACTATAGGTGCAAAAGCTTTCAAGATGCAAAAGCTGTCAAAGAAGAGTTAGATGCTTATTGTTTGCAAACTTATGTTCCCAGGACTGATTTTGATTATAGAGGCTTTGTAGAAGCAAACCTGAATGTCCCAGAGAAATTCATGCATGTTCCTGACTTGGAAGATTTTTGGGTCAATTGTCCTCATGAGTTGGAAGTAAGGAAAAGGCTCTGGTCTCTATTAACTTTGAAACATATCATCACTTTTAAGTTGAATATGGATACAGATGGTGTTGGAGAAGACAGTGAAGATGATGTCAAGGACTCCCAGTATTCGGAAAATATTGAATTCCTCCCAATTCCTGAGCTAGATTGGAAAGAGTCAAAAGAGGATAATTTGGAAAAAAGGATGAAAAGGGTGATGGAGAGAACCAAGGCATGGTTGGTGAAGAGAAGTACCCCTATTGCCGCTTTATAGTCAACAAATAAATCAATAAAAACCAAGAAGAGGATTTTGAACAAAAGGCCTTATGTTTTAACTAACCTAAGTGTTGATCCACCTTGTGGAAGAAAAATTGAACCCGAAGCTGAACCTGAACTTGAATCATTTTCTTCGCAAGTTCAACTTCAAGTTCAAGTTCTACAGCAACCTGAACTTAAAGTTCGTACAACAAGATCAAGTGAAAGAATAAAAGAAAGACTTCAAAGGTAGAGGGTCATTCCCAGTGTCGTTGTAGACTTAGACGCACCAAGTCCTAATCCAAAGGAAGAATCAATAGAGGATCAAAGCATACCCGACATGGCAAATGATCAAAAAATGCAAGAGATAGGGGATACCTCGAAAGATTCATTGGCTCTTTTGAGCAATTATGACACTTAGAAGAAATCTTCTACTGCCCCGCTATGGTTGGAGACTCCAGTGGCCAAGAAAAGAAACATTGTTCCATTATCAATCCCCATTGATGATGTGGTGAGCAGGTACCTGGGAAAATCCTCTAAAGTGAAGAAAATGAAAATGGAGTCAAGAATTGATTTTGATGAAAGCAGTGGTCACTGGATGTCCAAAATTGCAAAGCCTAAGGAAGATAAAGCTGAAGGAGAGGCTTCAGTCCAAGACTTTCAAGTATCCAAGGTGTACTTAGGAAAAGACACTAGAGGCACCGATATGAGGTTTTTTAAGGTGTTAAATAAGAAGATTGCTAGCAAGGTCTGGAAAGATGCCAAGGACAAGCAGGAAATAAAATAGGCCATGAAGAGTATGGCTCAGTATATCCATGCCATTCAAAATCCTGAGCCTTTCCCTCTAAGTGAGATGCCAGCTTCCATCGACATGAAGTCTCCTGATAATCAACATTTTCTTGATCAGGTTCAGAGGAGGAAGGCGGTGGGTAAAGCCTTTGATGATTGGGTGGAGCGTGTGAAAGCTGAAGTTGTCAACTAGCTAGGCCATATGGGTCAAACTCACATAGAAGGGGATCTCCTAGTTAACAAAGTAAAAGCCAACATCAAGGAATGGGAGCTGGAAAAGACCACATGGACCAGAGAGCTCCATTGGATTGAGGAAATTGAAGAATATGGCTTGCAGAATTTCCTTATGGAAAGGCCAGTTCATGGACTTGACGACATGGTTCTTTACATTATCAAAGAATGTATAGAATGATAGAATGAGGTTGTGGTCCTAAGAATTTTTGAAGTAAGGGATCTTATGAAGGGATTAAAAATAATTGAAGAAATTATTTCAAGTGATGTAAAATGGATCAATGAGCAATGCCAGGGAAATCGAGAAGTATCAGTTAAACCAATTGAACAAGTGATCAAAGTGGTAAGTTTTTGGTTTGATGAATTCAAAAAGATGAAAGCACCCACAAATGAACATTTTACAAAAGTGGCCAGGATAGAATCCATGATGATCCTTCAACGAGATCATCTAGTTATGCATGTAGGTAAAATAGCTGAGGTTAAAAAGGAGAGTGAAGTCTAGAGGTAGAGGATTGATTTTATCAGTCTACCACATCAATCAGTGATATTTTCTTTCAATGCCTCATTTTCAGAATGGAAGGCAGCCCGACTTGCAGCCACCTCCACTCCCTAACTATCTGAGACACCTGGCGAATTCTGGAAGGTGCTTGCTCTCAGTTCAATTTTTCCTTAATGTTTTTAGCTTAGGATAGTTATTAGGTCCGTGGGATTTTACTGGCAAGAAGATAGTTTTACTAAGTTATTTGAGGCCCTACGTGGCTATATATTGCGAAAATTTTATTGATTTTGGGGTTCGACTCTTTGAGTTGGGGGAAACTATTTTCTACAAACTTAACTTCAAGTCTTATGAATACTGATATTGCAGAATATATAGAATATCTTATGGTATTACATATATGTTCAGGCTTTTAAATGATAAATGCTATTGTTTGTCTTATGTGATTTATTTTCTTGTGGAGATAAGTTACGTTGAATGAAGCTTGACTATGATTTGAATGAATTCTATGCTTAGAAGTAACAGAGATGATTGATATTAAAGTTCAGGATTAAACAATTCAAAGTTTGATATTGGACTAGAAGTAGATACCTACTTTAAAATCTGCACATTCTTTTCATGTTGATGAACTAAGGGTTTTCCTTAAGTGTTTTCTGGTGAAAAGCACACATGATGTTATTTTGGCTTCTATGTTAATAAGATCTCAATGAAAATCTTTTTGGAGGTAGTTGCACCTTATAATTTGCAGAGAGTGTGCTTATAGAAACTCATTTGTTAGTGTTAAGTTGTTTTTCTCTCTTTCATTCTTTAAAAGAGATTTGAAACCAATCCAGAGAAAAGGGAAAAATTGTATGCTAACAATTTTTGGTGACTCTACTAGGGAGCATCTAAGAATAGACCAGGATTGATATTCTTTCATTTTAATGGTCAGCCATGGTGTTGCCCACTGACATTATTCCTAGTCAATGAGAACTTCCTCCAGTTTTGCAACCAAGTCTAGATTTTTTTGATACTCAAGAAGATTTAATTGCTGACCTTAATGTAGTAGCTTGGAAGTTGAAAATGAATGGTCAAAAATACCACCAAGTAAGGTTAGTCCTTGAGGAAGAGGAAGAGATTGTAGAGTGGATCGAAGGCTTTCCTATAGCCCAAGAGGCTTCTGTAGTTGACAGAGTAGTTCGAAGGCCCTGAAAATAACTGTTTCTTTCATTTTTTTCTCATAATTAAGCTGGTTGAGAAGAGATTTACCAGGGGAGATAGAGAAAAAGGTCTATTAGATTCTGATTTTGAAGATCTAGCTAAGCTTAATTTTAAGCCCCAGACTCCTTCTAGGTGAAGATAGTATAAGACTGCCAATAGGCCTTCTTCTCCCACTAAGTCTACTCCTATAACTACTTTTAGTTCCTTGGTCTCACCCATAACATTAAATCCTAATTTTATAAATCTACAGCCCTTGAATATCATTTTACCTACTATGGCACAAAATCAGCCCTGGGGTGTTGTTGTAGGACATTTAAGTTTAGGTGAAAATCTTGGAAACCTACCTAAAGGTCGTGACATCTTACCCAAATTTAGTGGTGATGGAAAGAAAACCCCTGAGGATCACTTGAATGCTTTCAATATAGCATGTGGAGTTTTAGCCGTGGGCACTGCAGATGTGGCTGTCAAGCTCTTTGTCTTGACCTTAACCGAGACTGCAGTCGAGTGGTTTCACAGTTTACCACATGCCTCCATTACCGACTGGGATTCCATGAAAATAGCATTTGAGACTAGGATTAAATTGACTGATGATGCAAATACCCTTTTGATTCAATTAAGTCAAATGAAGAAGGAGATTCAAGTACCCATGAGAGAGTTTGTGGCAAGATTCAATAAAGGAATTCAAGTAATTCCAGTAGTAAGTAGACCTAACGATGAAAATCAGAAAGGCTTTTTCTTAAATGTTATGCCTCTAGATGTAGCATTCCCTTTAAAAAGAGCTAGGCCAACCACTTTAGTAGCAACTCAGGCTCTTGCCATTGAGCTAGAGGATGATCTCATAACAAGTGGAAAATGGAGAAAAGATGTTCAAACTTCTAGCTCTCAACCCTCTACTTCCTCATCGTCAAACCCTGTAATTCAAAGACTGATGAATGACTTGGTAACCATCAAGTGAAAATTTCCTAAAACTACCAGTCCCTATCAAGATATTCCACGCAAATATCCAACTCAGGGACCCTCAAACTCCGGAAAACAATTTAATTTGCCCCCTGCTTAGCAAAGATTGCAGATTGAACCTCCACCAAATAAAAGTAACATGTGTGTTTTCCATCTTACTGATGAACATGAGGGAGTCTCATGTCCCAAAAACATAAGACGTGTGCAACTTGAAGCTAAGAAAGAAGCAGCAACAAAAGTGACTATTGAAGACATATCCTCTAAGGTGCCTGGTGACTCTGGAAACTTTTACCTTGAATATGAATCAGACTCCGAAAGGGGGTGAGACATATTGGTAACTTTAGAGGATACCTCTTGTTTAGTCTTGACAAGAAATCAATGTAGAGGAAAGGTGAGTAATTGGTCAAATGCAGCAAGTAAAGATAGTGAAGGATAGGTCAGTGATCATCCAAAGATTTTTAAAGTAGGCACTCTGGAGGAACAAGTTATGAAAAGGTTTGAATCTGATTCCCCTTTTAGTATAGTTGATTTTTGTAAAACTTCAAAATTGCAAATTTCTACTATAGAATATTTGAAAATGAATCCTCGGGACTTAGATAAATTGGTTAGTTATGTCAAGGGTCCTCCTACTGAACCTAAGGTTCAACAGACAAATACTGCATGTTTTAAAGGATAGCCTGAAAAGAAGGGAGAGACAATTGAACAAAAGCCCATCGAAAAACCTGCTCCTATGATTGCTTTTGGCTTGAAACCTAAGCCTTTCTATGTGTCTCTGTACATTCATGGTTTCAAAGTAAACAACTGTATTATTGATTTAGGGGCTTCGGATAATATTATGCCTTCATCTATGGCCAAAGCATTAGATCTCCCTATAATTGATACCTTTGGACGATGCTATTCTATGGATGCTAAACAAGTCCCACTCCTAGGTCAGATTAAAGATGCCCAGGTTGCCTCGGCAGCTTTCCCAGATAAGAGAATGAAATTAACCATCTTAGTAGCTGATATTCTAGCCAGCTACGGTATGCTTCTTAGCAGAACCTTTTGTCAGAATCTAGGTGGTGAAATAAAATTGGATTGGTCCTAGGCCATAGTCCCTATAGGAAATATGAAATTTACTCTTCTTCCAGAACCCAAATCCAAATACACAGTTTTCCCCTCAGAAGACCCTAAATCCTAGATATTGTATCAAGAATCTGAATTTGCAAACTATGTCATTTTATCAGATGCTAACCTTCCAAATCTAGTGATTGCAGATGAAGAACTTCTTTGGACTCTTGAATTTGATGGCAGTTGTTGTTAGGAATAAGGTGTCTCAACCTTGGATAATTCCTATTCTTATTATTTGTTTTGTAAATGTATTTTTTGCAAATAATGTAATTAAGTGTGAGTGTACATGTCTAGGTTGCATGTTGATGTGTCACTCCACTTGATGTGTCAGCATCTTGTGCATAAGGAGATCATGACTGAAACGGTCATGACGGATTCCTATGACGCGTAAGAACTATTTAAGGAATGTGCTATGACAGGTGTAAGAGCATCTTATGACTAGGGCCTATTTGGGTAACCAAGAAGAAGTGGTTGGTGTATGTAAGAGAATATGCCAAAAATAGGTTGGTATGATAGATTCTCTTACACTTCTCTTGTGACCATTATTTTTTGCGGATTCTATGACAAGCTGTCATAGTCTATTCTAGGGATGGACGCCTATTCTTGGGATTGCATGTAACAACTATGTACATGTGGCTTTGTGCATGGGTCTTGGTGGTTGTGCCTATTTTTGGGTCCAGAGGAGTCTATATATATGATGTTGCTCCTATGGGAGAGATATAACAAAAAATTAAGTCTTGTTGGCTTGGTCTCTCATTTCCTGAAAGAACTTGCATTGCAAGTGTATTGTAATCTTTGTGTTGAAGATAATACATTATGCAGGTTTTGGAGTGCTAGGGTTTTTTACCAAAAGGTTTTCCCCAGGGTATATCATTGTGTCATTCTCTATTTTTCTATGTGCATTGTATGTGGTTGCAATATCTTTGTTAAAGTAGTTAACAAATCTAAAATTGTAAGGATTTATAAGAATTTGCACAATACTCTCCTATAGAGATTAGCGTAGGAAGCTATTTCCGCACCTGAGTTTCCTTACAAGTGGTATCAGAGCTTGATCAACTTTTGATCCTAGTTGTTGGGTAGGGTTTTTTGAGCTAATCTCAAGTTTGAGTGGGAGTTTTGTGTAGAGCATTCTGAATCTTATTTGCAGATTGAGATGGCAAGTTCATCATATGGAAGAAAGGAGGTGGAGAAATTTAATGGCACTAATTTTGAGTCATGGAAACTCAAGATGGAAGACATGTTGGAAGATCATGACCTATGGGAAGCAACTTCAAGTGCTACAAGACCAGCAACTATAGCTCAAGCAGATTGGGATATCAAAGACCGTAAAGCTAAGGGTCTCATAAGACTCTGTTTAACCGATGCAGTCCTTCTGAATGTTCTAGATGAGAAAACTGCAAATAGTTTGTGGGAAAGACTTGCAGTTGTGTATCAGGCCAAATCTCTAGTGAACAAGTTGTTCCTGAGGAAGAAGTTGTACTCTTTGCAAATGGAGGAAGGTGGATCCTTAACGGATCATTTAAATGCATTTAATTTGCTAGCTGCATAGTTGACATCAGCTAGTGTCAAGTTACAGGAGGAGGATCATTGCTACACACTTTTATGTTCTTTACCAGATTCATGGGACCATCTTGTGATGGCTCTCAAAAGAACTTTAGTCACCTTCAAAATGGACGATGTGGTGTCTTCGCTGCTATCAGAGGAGATGCGGAGAAAGGCTTCCATTTCGAAAAAAGAAGCCCTTGCTATTCGTGGGAGATCCACTGAAAGAGGGAAGAAAAATGACAATAAGTCTGACAATAAGGGTAGATCCAAATCCCATGGGAAGTCAAAGACTTCCAATAAGTCCAAGGCAAAATGTTGGAACTGTGATAAATCTGGGCACTTCCGTAAAGACTGCAAAGAGCCGAAGAAGAAGAAGAAAGGTTCAGATTCAGCTTTAGAAACATCTCAAGAAGATGGTGATGCATTCATCATAGCTTTGGTAGCCCATGCATTTGATGATGTGTGGTTGGTTGACTTCGGTGCATCTTTTCACATGACCTCTGATCGAAACTGGTTCTCAAAATATGAAGAGTTTGATGGTGGAAAGGTGTACTTGGGTGATGATTCTCACCTAAAGATAGTTGGATGCAGAAGGGTCACTATCAAATTTCCTCATGGACGAGTAAAGGGAATCAATAGAGTTATGCACATTTGAAGTTTTGCATGAAACCTATTGTCTGTAAGTATGCTGAATGATGTAGGTGTGCAAGTTGTTTTTTCAAAAGAAGGATGCAAGATGATGAGAGGATCGATAGTGCTTGCAAGGGGTACTAGGAGAGGTACCTTATTTCAGCTAGATGCATGTATTCCTCTATGTAATAGTTCTTCATCCTCACCATCTGAACAAGCAGTGAAGAAGTCTGTGGCTATTGGTTTCGATGGTAGTGCAAACACTTTGGAAGCTAAGCTTCCTGCAGAAAAGACAATGTTGTGGCATATGAGATTTGGCCACATTGGTGAAAAGGGTCTCAGAACCCTAAAAAATAAAAATCTCATTGAGGGGTTAAATGATTGCAATCTCAAGTTCAACTTGTATGAACACTGTGTCTATGGTGAAAAAAATCATGTTCAGTTTTACTCTAGTTCTCACAAATCTTCTGATGTTTTGGATCTTATTCATTCTGATGTATTTGGTCCTGTAAAAGTTCCTTCAATCTCCAAGTCTGTATTTTTTGTATCTTTCATAGATGATTACAGTAGAAGGACGTGGATTTATTTCCTTAAAGTAAGACACAAGTCTTTAGTCGGTTCAAGGAATTTAAAGCTCTTGTAGAGAATTAGACTAGTAAGAAGATTAAGTGTGTGAGAACTGACAATGGTGGTGAGTTTTTCTCAGCAGAGTTTGAACAGTTCTGTAAAGAATGAGGTATCAAGAGGCATAAGACAACTCCTTATACCCCACAAAAAAATGGAGTTGCAGAGAGAATGAACAGGACACTGATGGAGAAGGCTAGGAGTATGCTTAGTGGAGCTAGTTTAGAACAAAGGTTTTGGGCCGAAGCTGTGGCCACTGTTTGCTATCTAGTTAACAGATCTCCTACATCAGCCCTTGTTGGTAAGACACCCATGGAGGTGTGGTCTGGTAAGAAGCCTTCAATTAGACATCTTCATGTTTTTGGTTGTGAAGCTTATGCACATGTTCCAAAGGAGAAAAGATCTAAGTTGGAAAACAAAGCTGTTAAATGTATTTTCATCGGATACAGTGCTGGTGTGAAAGGATACAAGCTTTGGGATCCCATGACTAGTAAGGTGTTGTATAGTAGAAATGTTATTTTTAGAGAGCTAACATCTTCTCCTATTGTGCTACAACTAGATGAAAAAGAAAAGGAAAAAGATGTTGTTCAGTTGCCTCCTACCCCTAAGAAGACTGAACAGAGAGACCATGTTGGGCCTAATGATGAGGAGAGCTCTAGCAGCTCTGATAGTTCAGAAGAAGAGGAAGAACAACCTCAACCGCAGCCCTTGAGGAGATCCACGAGAGAAAGAAAGCAACCAAAAAGGTTTGGTTACTCTATGTTAGATTCCAATTGTGCCTTTGCTTTGATTACTAACACTGATGAGCCTAGATCTGTGAAAGAGGCTTTGGGCATGGAAGATGCAGGTTCCTAGATTGAGGCTATGGATGATGAGATGGCTTCATTGGAGAAAAACAAAACTTGGGACCTTGTACCTTTGCCTAAAGGGATAAAATCTGTTGGTTGTAAATGGGTGTTCAAGAAGAAATTTTGTGCAGATGGCAGTGTTGAAAGGTACAAAGCTAGATTGGTTACAAAGGGGTATTCATAGGTAGAGGGAATAGATTATGGTGAAATATTCTCTCATGTTGCAAAGTTGACATCCATTAGATTTTTGTTATCTCTTGCTGCATCATATGATTTAGAGATAGAATAGATGGATGTGAAGACAACTTTCCTTCATGGTGATTTGGAGGAAGAGATTTATATGTCACAGCCTGAGCACTACATTGTTAAAGGTAAAGAATCCTTAGTTTGCATATTAAAGAAATCTCTATATGGTTTGAAGCAATCTCCTAGGATGTGGTACATTAAGTTTGATGTCTTTATGTTGTCAATTGGATTTGTAAGATCAAAACTAGATCATTGTGTTTATTTCAGAGTTGAAAATGATCACCTTCTTATTGTTGCATTATATGTTGATGATATGTTGCTGTTTGGGAAGGGTAAGGGTATGATTTCTGATTTTAAATCTTAGTTGTCAGCACAATTTGAGATGAAAGATCTTGGGGTAGCTAGGTACATCTTGGGTATGAAAATTAGTAGAGATAGGTCTAACAGAAAACTTTGGTTGAGTCAGAGTAAGTATGTGAAGTCTGTGTTGGACAGGTTCAGCATGGCAGATTGTAGACCACTATGTGTTCCTATTTCTGTGGGAACAAAGTTATCTATAGATGATTGTCCAAAATCTCCTAGTGAGGTGGAGGACATGAGTAGAGTACCTTATGCTAGTGCAATTGGCAGTCTTATGTATGCTATGGTCTATACTAGACCAGACATTGCCCAAGCAGTGGGAGTCCTGAGTCGATTTATGGCTAACCCTGGACGGGTACATTGGGATGTAGTTAAATGAGTATTCAGATATTTGTGGGGTACATCAGATTACTCCATATGTTATCATGGTAACTCTTCTGGATCTCCGCATTCAGTTTGTATTCATGGGTTTGTGGATTCAGATTGGGCAGGTGATATTGACAGCAGGAGATCCACCAGTGCTTATGTGTTCACTATGTTTGGTGGTGCCATCAGTTGGATGAGTAAGTGACAACCTGTGGTTGCTTTGTCCACTATAGAAGCTGAGTACATGGCTTCTACTCATGCTTGTAAAGAAGCCATTTGGCTTAGAAGATTGTGTTCTGATGTTGGTGTTGATGTAGAACAAATCACTATTTGGTGTGACAGTCAGAGCGCTATTTTCCTTGCAAAGAATCCAACTTTCCATGCCAGAACGAAGCACATTGATGTGTAGTTTCACTTTGTGAGAGATATGGTGGAAGATGGAAAGGTAAATTTGGAGAAGGTAGATACTGTGAAGAATGTTGCAGAAGCATTAATGAAACTAGTGGGCACTGAGAAGTTTAGATGGTGTTCAGAGTCTACAGGCCTTTTGGCCTATAGCGGTTAAAGTTCCTGTTATGTTCCTGTTGCTCTTACAAGGTGTTCGACAAGTGGGAGAATGTTAGGAATAAGGTGTCTCAACCTTGGATAATTCCTATTCTTATTATTTGTTTTGTAAATGTATTTTTTGCAAATAATGTAATTAAGTGTGAGTGTACATGTCTAATTGGCATGTTGATGTGTCACTCCACTTGATGTGTCAGCATCTTGTGCGTAAGGAGATCATGACTGAAATGGTCATGATGGATTCCTATGACGCGTAAGAACTATTTAAGGAATGTGCTATGACAGGTGTAAGAGCAATGACTAGGGCCTATTCGGGCACCCAAGAAGAAGTGGTTGGTGTGTGTAAGAGAATATGCCAAAAATAGGTTGGTATGACAGATTCTCTTACACTTCTCTTGTGACCATTATTTTTGGTGGATTCTATGACAAGCTGTCATAGTCTATTCTAGGGATGGATGCCTATTCTTGGGATTGCATGTAACAACTATGTACATGTGGCTTTGTGCATGGGTCTTGGTGGTTGTGCCTATTTTTGGGTCCAGAGGAGTCTATATATATGATGTTGCTCCTATGGGAGAGATATAACAAAAATTTAAGTCTTGTTGGCTTGGTCTGTCATTTCCTGAAAGAACTTGCATTGCAAGTGTATTGTAATCTTTGCATTGAAGATAATACATTGTGCAGGTTTTGGAGTGCTAGGGTTTTTTACCGAAAGGTTTTCCCTAGGGTATATCATTGTGTCATTCTCTATTTTTCTGTATGCATTGTATGTGGTTGCAATATCTTTGTTAAAGTAGTTAACAAATCTGAAATTGTAAGGATTTATAAGAATTTGCACAATACTCTCCTATAGAGATTAGAGTAGGAAGCTATTTTCGCACCTGAGTTTCCTTACAGTTGTTCTTCTACAGGCTCAGGGGTTGGAGTAGTCCTCATTTCTCCTGCTGGACTCAAATTTCCTTTTTCATTCAAACATGAGTTCGAGAACACCAATAATACATCAGAGTATGAAGCTCTATTGCTAGGTTTAGAAGAAGCCAAGAAGAAGGGGATTAAGCTTCTAAAGGCGCGTGGTGATGTCGAGCTTCTTGTCAAACAGGTCAGGAACTTGTTTTCAATGAAGAATGAGAGACTAAAGCACTACAGAAATAGGGTGTGGGATGAACTCGAGTGGTTTGAAGCCTTCTTAATTGAAGCAGTTCCTAGGGAATTTAACTCACGAGTGGATGCTCTTGCTAGATCAGCATCTTTTCTTATACCACAACCAAATTTTTTAGAAGACTGTTACACCATTGAAGTCATTCACAGGCCTAGTGTTCCTGATAATTCCTATTCTTGGCAAGTTTTCAGGGATGATGCCCAAATCAACAATTTCTTATAGGGTTTAGATAAGTTTTCAACTAATTATTATGAAGCATCAATGTCTGAGTGTCATGAGTTCTATCTAGGGAAGGAATCTAGTGTTTCAGGGGAGGTGTTCCAACTTAAAGGAAATTCTATACCCAAGGGTCTAGTGGAGTTAGAGATGTTGTTTGATAGATGACACTATTATTTAAATTCACCTAACATGCCAGACACCATCCTTTTAGGTGAATATGAAAAAATTAATATTGGTGATAATTTTAATCCCAAAATGGTTAATTTAGGTGTGTTTTATGATGAAGATAATGTTGAGTAATTTGAGATCAGAAGATAAGATATAAACTGAATAATGCAGTAGATTTAAATTGCCTTTTTTGATTGATTGAATCTACATATTTGAACACCTATATATATTGAACTAGCAAATCAGGAAGAGACGTGACTATACACATTTGAAATGACATGTAGGTTCACACTGAAAAGACATGGCAGTTTATAACAATATGCAGTTTGGATTAATGCAAATCGCATTAGTTAAATATAACATATATAATCACTTATCGTGACTATTATGCATTAATATTCATGATAGTATCATGACTGTTAGTGCATAACAATCACAACACATCGTAAGACAACTTGACAATATCATTCGCCAAGACACCCAATATAATACGGGGTAAGATATGAATATATCTCAAAGGCAATCGGTAAGTTTGGAATCCAATATTATATGCAATCTGATCACTATTGGATATTGTATATTATTTAATATTTCATATAATAATGATAATATATTTTAATATATATGTATATAATAATTCTATTATCTGATCGAAGCTATATTTATTAACACTCCCTCTTAGCTAGGGAAGATAAAGAATCAACAATATGCTTCTATCAAATATCAACTAAATAATAACTATGATCTATTTCAACATCACATGATGTATATCACTTTCAATAATTGTGATATGTTTTAGCGTCACATGATGACTATCACAATATAAGTACCGGTGATCTATTTCAGTGTCACACGATGACTATCACCTTCAATATTTGTGATCTATTTCAGTGTCACATGACGACTATCACCTTTAGTACTGTGATCTATTTCAGCATCACATGATGACTATCACAGTATGAGATCATGGTCATTTTAAGGAGCTCAATCCACCATGTAATAATTCATTTATCATGATCTGTTTCAGCCATCACATGAGGTCTATCATGATAAAAGATAGTTATTGTAAGATCATCATCTTTCAATAACATCAAAGAATACAAGTGATGATCATCAGAAGTCATCACCTCCATATGATTTACATAGGTTCATAAAATAACATTTATTATTAATAATCAAAATTTACAAATGTATCAAATTTATCTTAGAAAAGTTCTTTCATCACAAAACTCCCTCTTAATCATAAGATATCTTGAGATTTCTTTTAGAACAGATCTGACTTCCAATTTGGATCTCTAACTTCAGCAAGTGAAGCTTGCATTTTAAGTCTATCGGGGAAATTCATTGCCGTGTGTCCATAATTGTCACATCTATAACATTGTACCTTTTTCAGTCTGTCAGGACATTTCATTGTGGTGTGCCCATAGTTATCACATCTATAACATTGTAGGTTAGATGTATCTTTTTTCTTGAAAAATTGCTTATCGTTAGAGAACCTGCTCTTCTTCCTTTTCAATTTTGAGACTAGAGCTTGTGTATCTTCATTTATGGATTTCATGATTCCTCTGGATATAAGATTGTACTCTTCTTGAATGCAGTCGGCTTTTAGATGATCAAATTTAGGAGGTTTGGATCGAGCACTAACTCCTTGTCTAAAATTTTCCCAAGAGATGGGGAGCCCATTTAGAGTTATCATAGTTAACTCCTTATTGTCATAAGTTTGACCAATTGAAGATAGTTGATTCCTTAGTTCTGTTATCCTCATAAAATATGCAGTGATGGTCTCTCCTTTATTCATTTTAATATTAGAGAGTTGATTTTTAAGAGTGAGGATTCTGCTTGTGTTGTTAATTTCAAACATGTCCTTCAGGGCTTTAAACATGTCATATGCAGAGTCTAACTTTGTAATTATAGGTAGTAGGTGATTCTTCACTAGTCCATTGCTTTAATATTATCCTTCTCCCACTGGCTCTGATCATTACTTCCTTCAGGTTTAGTGGGATATTCTATTACAGTTTTCAATCCATTCTTCCTTAGCACTAACATCATTTGAAGTTTCCATGAGTCATAGTCAGAAGCACCTTCAAGTCTGTCTTCGGGTCTGATTCCATTCATCATTTTAAAATTACAAGATTTAAGAGAATATAATTTTGATCTAATCAGATCTTCCTTTAGGTTGTTTAGGCTTTGTAGAAGTAACCTGGCTCTGATACCATGTTGAGTAATTTGAGATCAGAAGATAAGATATAAACTGAATAATGTAGTAGATTTCAATTGCCTTTTTTGATTGATTGAATCTACATATTTGAACACCTATATATATTGAACTAGCAAATCAGGAAGAGACATGACTATACACATTTGAAATGACATGTAGGTTCACACTGAAAAGATGTGGCAGTTCATAACAATATGCAGTTTGGATTAATGCAAATTGCATTAGTTAAATATAACATATATAATCACTTATCGTGACTGTTATGCATTAACAGTCATGATAGTATCATGACTGTTAGTGCATAACAGTCACAGCACATCGTAAGACAACTTGACAATATCGTTCGCCAAGACACCCGATATAATACGGGGTAAGATATGAATATATCTCAAAGGCAATTGGTAAGTTTGGAATCCAATATTATATGCAATCCGATCACTATCGGATATTGTATATTATTTAATATTTCATATAATAATGATAATATATTTTAATATATATGTATATAATAATTTTATTATCTGATCGAAGCTATATTTATTAATAGATGAAAGAGGTCATTTCACTAAGTTATTAAAAGAATATGGTGATGTATTTTCTTGGACCTACGATGATTTAAAGAACTTCAGATAGGGATAGTTCATGCATCATATTCCATTGAAGCATGGTACATCACCTTTTTGGCAGAAATTGAGAACATACTGTCGGACGCCATTTTTAAGGAAATAGACAAAATGCTCCAAGCAAGAATCATTTTCCCAATACATCATTCCACATGGGTGGCCAATATTGTTCCTGTCTAAAAATGGAATGGAGAAATTAGAATATGCATGGACTTCAGGAATCTAAACCAGTCCAGTCTCAAAGATAATTTCTCCTTACCCATGATGGATCAGATTCTTCAGACGGTAGCTGGTTTAGAGATGTTGTCATTACTTGACAGTTTTTCAAGCTACAATCAAATCAGTGTTGCAGAGGAAGACCAGCACAAAATAGCCTTTACAACACCTTGGGGCACATTCGCATATAGAAGAATTCCTTTTGGCCTAATTAATGCCGGAGCCACATTTCAGAGGGCCATGAATTCCACCTTCGGCCATTTGTTGAATAAGACCATCACCATTTATCTAGATGACATGATAGTATTATCTAGGATGTGTAAGAAGCATCTAAAGGACCTGAAAGAAGTTTTACAAAGATGTCAGGATCATGGTGTTTCCCTAAATCCGAAGAAGTCAGTTTTCTATGTGACAGAGGGTAAGTTGCTGGGTCATATAGTTTCCAAGAAGGGCATTAAAATTGATCTAGAGAGAGTCAAAGCTATTCAAAAGCTATGTATTCCTATAAATCAGAAAGGAATTAAATCTTTTTTTGGTCAAGTCAACTTCTTAAGGAAGTTTGTACCTGATTTCGCTGAGACATCAAAGCCGATGATAAACCTGCTGAGTGAGAAGCAAAATGTTATGTTGGATGAATTGGCCATCAAATCATTTGGTAAGATTAAAGAATCCATAGCTAACACACTAACATTAATACATCTAGATTTCAGAAAGGATTTTGTTATCTACTACTATGCTTTGGAACATACAATGTTCGGGGTGCTGTTACAAAAAAATGACAATGGTGAAGAGGTGCCTATCTCTTTTATGAGTGTTCCACTCAAGAAACATGAGTTACGCTATTCACAGATAGAAAAATAGACGTTCACTATAGTGAAGGTAGTCAAACAGTTCTAGTACTACATACTTCATTCACATTCTGTGGTCTTTGTTCCAAATGCAGCTATTAAGACTATCCTCACTCAGCAAGAGGTTGCAATAAATAATAGGGCTAGCTGGGTTGCAAAGGTGCAAGAACTCAACTTAGAGATCAAGCCCACAAAGCTTGTGAGAGGTGAGGGCCTTTGTAAGCTGATGGCTGAAAATCAAGAAGAGAATGGTTTACCTTACTGCCTATTTGTAGCAACAACTGACTCATGGTTTTTGGATGTAGTGTTCTTCCTAACCTACGGAGAGCCTCCAGAACATTTATCAGCTAAAGAGAGAAGAAATTTGAAGTTGAAAGTAGCTAAGTATGTCATAGTAGATAATGTTCTGTATAAAAGGGAACTAGATGGGATGTTTTTAAGGTGTGTGGATAAGGGACAATAGAAGCAGTTGTTGTAATCATTTCATAATGAAGCATATGGGAGGCACTATTCTTCCTCTGTGAAAACCTTTAAGATCCTGAGGAATTTCTACTATTGGCTTGGAATGTTTAAAGATGCATACCGCTGGGTGGAAAATTGTGAGAAGTGTAAGCTCTTTTCAGGAAAGCCTCAGTTGGTAGCTTTTCCATTAAGACCTGTGATTATTGAAGAGCCCTTTCAGCAGTGGGAGTTAGATTTTATTGGTACAATTAACCCAACTTCTAGTGGTAGACACACACATATCTTGACAGCAACTGATTACTTTACCAAGTGGGTGGAGGTGATAGTAGTCAAAGTAACCACTTCTGAGATTGTCTGCAAATTCTTGAAGGAAAATATTGTTACTAGATTTGGAGTCCCTCTGAAGATAGTAGCTGATAATGCTCAAAATTTCTCATCTAGAGAGGTCCAACTCTTCTGTTATGATCATGGTATAAATCTATCACATTCTTCAGATTATTTTCCACAGGGTAATGGCCAAGCTGAATCTACAAATAAAAACCTAACTAATATCATGAAGAAGCTAGTGGATGAGAAGGGAAAGGACTAGCACAAGAAGTTATACGAAGCATTATGGGTGGACATGACCTCTCCAAAGAGGGCTATCGGTATAACACCATTTGAATTGGTATTCGGAGTTGAATCTCAGCTATCACTTCCATTAGAATTAGTCTCTACCAAATTGAAAAGATGTGTGGAGAATGAAGTTTTTCAAAATTCATTGGAGAAGAGGATTTTGTATCTGTCAAAAATTGAAGAGGAGAGGGAGGAGTTAGTTGATCACATCACTAGTCACCAACTAAAAGTGAAGGAAATTTTTGATCGATGTGCTAGGCCAAGAAAATTTATGGTGGGTGATAAGATTCTTCTTTGGGATAAGCGTCGGGAGCCAAGAGGAGCACATAGAAAATTTGAGTCTCTCTGGAAGGAACCGTTTGAGATCTCACAAGCTCTAGGCCCAAATGCATTCAGGCTGAAATACATTGATGGAGATGAACTACCCCTATCCTATAATGGGTAGGATCTCAAGCTTTACTAGCTGTAAGTCTTTTCTTTTCCTTGCTTGTATATAAATTTTTGGTTTGTGTCTGTAGGAGTAAAATTTTTTGTTGTGATGAGTTGGCCCGGTTAAATAAGAGTTTAAACTATCTTTTCAGATAGAGATTCTAGATTCATTTCCTCGGTCCTAAGCAATCCTAGTCCCCAGTTAGAACCAGTTGTTACCTTCATTTTTCTCAGATCCCAGTGTCAGTCTTGGTCAAAATAATTTATAGCTTGAAGTTGCACTTGAACCCAGTGTTGAATCTTGAGTCAGTTCAAGTTCAATTTCAACCCATCACCTTTTCTAAGTCTTAAGTGTTTATGCTAGCTTCTCTCAATTTTTTGTCGCTCTCAAAAGATGAAACTGAAGTTGAACCCAGTGTTGAACCTTGAGTTAGTTCAAGTTCAAGTTCACATTTGTAATATGATAACTTGTGCACTGAGATTTAGGTGGGATGGTCCTCTTTTCAAAAAAGAAGTTTCCTATTTTGTAGCACTCCCAGCATTTATTAAGTTTTGGAAATTGCCATACAAGAAGCTCTCTTTCAATTAGATGGCTTGCGCATGTTGAAAGATTTGAAAAGACAGTTGGCAGCATGACATAGAGGGAGTCATAAGTGTTCAGATATGATGATCGGAGATTTTCCTTGGGAATTGATTTATTCATGCCGAAATAGTTGGAGGATTAATTAGGCTTGGCCAGACATGTCAAATCAATCATTCTACCATTAAAGAATTTATTATGGACATGCTTTGAATATTTATTAGATATTATGAGGCATCTATGCATAAATGAAGAATGCTTAAGGTTTTATGTTAGTTATTTTATTTATACAAGGAGCAGGAGTGACGGAATTGGTGGTGGTAAATTTGCAGAAGACTGGTGTGTAATACATTGGCGAGTCATCTCTTCCCTTAATAGTTTCAATTTTCAGAGGCTCTTTCTGTATAGTAGTCTTTTGTATTCTATATTTGATGAAATGTCATTATTTTGTCCAAAACTTCTAAAGAGGAAAGTAGAACACACCTGCTAGTTTTTCTTGCAGTAATAGGGGATACCTTCCTATTGAATGCAAATTTAGGGGAACTTTGTGATAGAGCTTGAAGTTCTTTTGAAGGTTCTTTTGCTGGGAAGTTGGCAAGTAGTGGAATTCTAGAAGCTATTGTGTTTCCTCCTTTTCTTTTCCCTGAATTGGTGTTGGAATGTGCAAACAAACATGATGCCAAGAATAAATGTATCAAGGATGTGTCAGGAGACATCTTGGTTAAAATCAATCAAGAAACAATAATGGCAGCCCTGGGAATTCCCAAGAAGGAATTATATGAACCATGGACTTATGTTGAGGCAGATCGTGTGTACAAAGTAGAGAAGAAAACATATAGCTCCTCAGTAGCACAGGTGTGGCTTGTGAAACTAGAGAAAGGTGGATCTAGATTGCCAAAGCCTCTGACAATTGAGCACCTTCACAAGGACATAGCTAATATGGTATTTCTTTTGAGCAGGATAAAAGGAAACCCTCATGCCTTTCATTGGGAGAACTGCTTTATCCAAAAAATCATAGAAGGAGATAAATTTATTGATTGGGCTGACCTAATAAGAGAGGGGCTTCATAGAGAGCTTTTAAATGTGGCAAATCTAATTGCATTTTATATGTCCTCCTATCTTGTGTATGTCTTAGCATGGTGCCGAGCTTGGGAAGGATTGCCTCATGAACTGTGGACTAATGATATGAAGATATATGACTACTTTGCATGCTTTTAGAAGGAGAATTTCTTTGGTGTATTCAAAGTTGTAAATGATAGATTTTCAGGTAAGTTGGTTTTTGAATTAAGAGGGAAGGAGAATTGCAGGCTTTCGAGGGAAGCTATAAAAGTGATTAATGTCTATGGCTATCATTTTATTCAATTTCCAAGATTCACTTACCTTAGGGTTGGAGCTTTTGATGGAGAACCCTTAAGGCTTCCTAGGTTTTGTTTGGATGATATAATCTTAATGGAGCTATGCAGGCAGCTCATTCTAGTTGAGCAAAAATCTAGGACCTCGAAGAAGTCCTTGGGTGTCCTCTTCCCTATTGAGTTGGGACACTATAGGTGCAAAAGCTTTCAAGATGCGAAAGCTATCAAAGAAGAGTTAGATTCTTATTGTTTGCAAACTTATGTTCCTTGGACTTATTTTGATTATAGAGGCTTTGCAGAAGCAAACCTGAATGTCCTAGAGACATTCATGGATGTTCCTGACTTGGAAGAATTTTGGGTCAATTGTCCTGATGAGTTGGAAGGAAAAGGCTCTGGTCTCGATTAACTTTGAAACATATCATCACTTTTAAGCTGAATATGGATACAGATGGTGTTGGAGAAGATAGTGAAGATGATGTGGTGGACTCCTAGTATTTGGAAAATATTGAATTCCTCCCAATTATTGAGCTATATTGGAAAGAGTCAGAAGAGGATAATTTGCAAAAAAGGATGAAAAGGGTGATGGAGAGAACTGAGGCATGGTTGGTGAAGAGAAATACCCTTGTTGCCCCTTTACAGTCAACAAATAAATCAATAAAAAAAAAGAAGAGGAGTTCAAACAAAAGGCCTTCTGTTTTAACTAACCTAAGTGTTGATCCACCTTGTGTAGGAAAAATTGAACCCAAAGCTGAACTTGAACTTGAATCATTTTCTTCGCAAGTTCAAGTTCAAGTTCAACAGCAACCTGAACATGAATTTCATACAACAAGATCAAGCCAAAGAAAAAAAGAAATAGTTCAAAGGTAGAGGGTAACTCCCAGTGTCATTGTAGACTTAGACGCACCAAGTCCTAATCCAAAGGAAGAATCAATAGAGGATCAAAGCATACCCGACAGGGTAGATGTTCAACAAATGCAAGAAGAGACAAGGGATACCCCGAAAGATTCTTTGGCTCTTTTGAGAAATTATGACACTTAAAAGAAATCTTCTACTACCCCGCCATGGTTGGAGACTCCAGCAGCCAAGAAAAGAAACATTATTCCATTATCAGTCCCCATTGATGATGTGGTGAGTAGGTACCTGGGAAAATCCTCTAAAGTGAAGAAAATGAAAATGGAGTCAAGAATTGATTTTGATGAAAGAAGTGGTCGCTGGATGGCCGAAATTGCAAAGCCTAAGGAAGATAAAGCTGAAGGAGAGGCTTCAGTCCAAGACTTTCAAGTATCCAAGGTGTACTTAGGAAAAGACACCAGAGCCACCGATATGAGGTTTTTTTAGTTGTCAAATAAGAAGATTGCTAGCATGGTCTGGAAAGATGCCAAGGACAAGCAAGAAATGAAACAGGACATGAAGAGTATGGCTCAGTATATCCATGCCATTCAGAATCTTGAGCCTTTCTCTTTGAGTGAGATGCCAGCTTCCATCAACATGAAGTCTCCTGATAATCAACATTTTCTTGATTAGGTTCAGAGGAGGAAGGTGGTGGGTAAAGCCTTTGATGATTGGGTGGAGCATGTGAATGTTGAAGTTGTCAAACAGCTGGGCCATATGGGTCAAACTCACATAGAAGGGGATCTCCTGGTTAGCAAAGTAAAAGCCAGCATCGAGGAATGGGAGGTGGAAAAGACCACATGGACCAGAGAGCAGGGATAACTTTAAGAAACCCCCTTTTAGGAAAAAGTGTAAAGTCCTGGCGAATTGTACATTATTTTAGGGGGTAATTTGTTTTAATCTAGGTGATTTTTTTTTCAAATCCATGATTTTTCATAGTTTGTATTGGCGATTTTTTCCCCCCGGATTGAAAATTTCATAAATTATTGGCGAGTAATTTTCTTTTCAAGTAAAAAATTATAATATTTGAGGTGAATAATTTTCTTTTCAAGTAAAAACTTATAATATTTGAGGCAAATAATTTTCTTTTCAAATAAAAAATTATAATATTTGAGGCGAATAATTTTCTTTTCAAGTAAAAAATTATAATATTTGAGGTGAATAATTTTCTTTTCAAGTAAAAAATTTTAATATTGGAGGCGAATACTTTTCTTTTGAAGGGTGAAAAAATAATTGTATTGGCTAATCGTTCATTAATTATGGAAAAATAAATAAGTCATTGGTGATTTTCAAAAGATGCCATTCAGAATCCTGAGCCTTTCCCACTGAGTGAGATGCTAGCTTCCATCGACATGAAGTCTCCTGATAATCAAAATTTTCTTGATCAGGTTCAGAGGAGCAAGGTGATGGGTAAAGCCTTTGATGATTGGGTGGAGCGTGTGAAAGTTGAAGTTGTCAAATAGCTGGGCCATTTGGATCAAACTCACATAGAAGGGGATCTCTTGGTTAACAAAGTAAAAGCCAGCATCGAGGAATGGGAGCTGGAAAAGACAACATGGACCAGAGACCTCCATTGGATTGAGGAAATTAAAGAATATGGCTTGCAGAATTTCCTTATGGAAAGGCTGGTTTCTGGACTTGACGACATGGTTCTTTATGTTATCAAAGAATGTATAGAATGATAGAATGAGGTTGTGGTCCTAGGAATTTCCAAAGTAAGGGATCTTATGAAGGGATTAAAAACAATTGAAGAAATTATTTCAAGTGATGTAAAATGGATTGATGAGCAATGCCAGGGAAATCAGTAAGTATCAGTTAAACCAATTGAACAAGTGATCAAAGGGGTAAGTTTCTGGTTTGATGAATTCACAAAGATGAAAGCACCCACAGATGAACATTTTACAAAAGTGGCCAGGATAGAATCCATGATGATCCTTCAACGAGATCATCTAGTTATGCATGTAGGTAAAATAGCTAAGGTTAAAAAGGAGAGTGAAGTCTAGAGGTAGAGGATTGATTTTATCGGTCTGCCATGTCAATCAATGATATCCGCTTTCAATGCCTCATTTTTAGAATGGAAAGCAGCCCGACTTGTAGCCACCTCCACTCCCTAACTGTTCGAGACACCTGGTGAATTCTAGAAGGTGCTTGCTCTCAGTTTAGTTTTTCCTTAATGTTTTTAGCTTAGGATAGTTATTAGGTTTGTGGGATTTTACTGGCAAGAAGACAGTTTTACTAAGTTAGTTATTTGAGGCCCTACATGGCTATATATTGTGAAACTTTTATTGATTTTAGGGTTCGGCTCTCTGAGTTGGGAGAAACTATTTTCTACAAACTTAACTTCAAGTCTTATGAATACTGATATTGTAGAATATATAGAATATCTTATGGTATTACATAAATACTGTTGTTTGTCTTATGTGATTTATTTTCTTGTGGAGATAAGTTATGTTGAATGAAGCTTGACTATGATCTAAATGAATTCTATGCTTAGAAGTAACATAGAGGATTGATATTAAAATTTAGGATTAAACAATTCAAAGTTTGAGATTGGAATAGAAGTAGATACCTACTTTAAAATCTGCACATTCTTTTCATGTTGATGAATTGAGGGTTTTCCTTAAGTGTTTTCTGGTGAAAAGCACACATAATGTTATTTTGGCTTCTATGTTAATAAGATCTCATTGAAAATGTTTTTGGAGGTAGATACACCTTATAATTTGTAGAGAGTGTGCTTATAGCAACTCATTTGTTAGTGTTAAGTTGTTTTTCTCTCTTTCATTCTTTAAAAGAGATCCAAAATCAATCGAGAGAAAAGGGAAAAACTGTATGCTAACAGAACATATCATCATCTATCATCAGTTGTGCAAGTTTTTTCTTTCCTTGTACACAACATGCCAACCAATAATCTGATCTCTCATCATTCCCTTGTGGTGCAACGAATGCAAAAATATGTCCTGGCTGTAGAAGATCTAAAAGATGGTCGTAGTCAAGTGAACAATCCATGTCATCATTTATTATAGAGATTGTGAGAGATAAAGGAGTAACATAATGTGGAACCCATGTATCAACCCACTCACTTGACTCACACTGATCCCAATCACACTGAAGCCAACTCAGACAATAACAAGCCAACTCACATGTCCAAATGGTCCATGTACTAGCATCTGAGCTTCAAAATGAATGCATTTTTGAAGAATCTTTCACAGTTTGACAATCCAACCTATCTTTGATTGTGCCCAACTCAACTAACCAAAAGAATCTATGCACCACTGAATCAAGAGTCCCCCCTTGTGATAATGTTGAAGTACACCAATCAACAATAGAACAAGTATCAATGATTTATGCACCTAAAATCCTCAGTTGCTCCTTAACTAGACCTCTCTTTATGCATGCACTTGCTCCATCATGCTCCCCTTTTCCATGACCGACCTCAAAAAAACTTCAAATATGAGGTACACCTCTCTTTACATGCATTCTACATAACCAATAAAAAATACGAGCATTTTTTAATTGACCTGTACAGTTATCTGACCAAATGAGATGTTTATGCATAGCAATATTATTTTCCCACACCCACTCAAAATAATTCTCAAAGAAATGTTGGAAAAACTTGAATGAGTGCGATCTATCATCGCTCGTATAAAAATGGTACTCTCTGATTATCTTCCGGTCATCTTCTGTACTATCAGGGGAATATCTATATGTTATGTGCACAAAAATAGAAATCTGAATAGAATTGTAATATTGAACTTGCAACTCGTTTTGGGGATGCAATGTATATTTCTCTACAAATTCAATAGCTGATATAATATTTCCAATTAGGAAAGTGTCCTTACACATCCTGAATTGTTGATCCAACCACTGAGACCTATGACTATGCCTTGCATACTTGTAAAAAATATTCTTCCTGAAATCTGAAATGAACTTAGCTACATTGCATTCTTTTGTAACCAACTCACATCTAGAGCCTTCACCTCCACTTTTTAATATATATTTAATGGTTTCATATACCTTTTTGTGGACAATTGTCTTTACAAAATCATTCCCATAGCCCTCATGAAAACATTCAACAAACTTCACTAGCCCACCACACTCTGAGCACTTGTCATTTAAGCAATCTTTTCTATAAAAGAAACATCCATCATCTCTACAACATAAAAAATGATCTTGCAAGTCTCTTGATGATTTTGGAAGAGAACTTGCACCACACTCCTCCAATATTTCACTAGTATGCAAAGTAGAATGAATGGATCGTAACAATTCATGGTGCATTAAAAACTCCACATGATATTTGCAACAACAAGTATTTCGAATCTTAAGAGGCACACACAAAAAAGGCTTCAGGGCTTCAAAAGCTCTTTGTGATATTTGCAATGTTGGATATGTCTAAAAAATTTTTTTGAACAACATTGTTTGACTCACCTCCAAATAATGTTTGGGATGTGGGGTGCGGTCTCGAATGCCAATTCTCAACTTCAAGACATCCTTCACATTTGGTGACACTCTTGAGTTAGATTGCCAAAATAGTTAAATTTGATCCTTCACAGCATCGATAAGCTTCTTATCACAATGTGAAAGTCTCCCACCATAAGCCCATGTATCATTTTGAAGAGGATCATCAAGTCTTTCTCTTCTTGCAAGTGCTCTATCCAAAGTTTTACGATTTAGATCCAAGTCAACAAAAGTTTGTCTCATCAAATGAGTCTTTCTCAAATGATGACTTACTAAGGAGGTTGTAATAACCCTCCTAGAGGCTCTCTTATCTTTTTCCTTGGTAGTCTTCCCAATGGAATTGAGAGAACTAAAAATATTTCTCACAATAATAGCATTCCGCTCCTTTTTCTTGTTCACACTAATCTTCAATTTGACTAGTATACATCTCATCTTCTGCATCTTTAACAATTGCACAAACATCTAACATTTCTCAACCAACGTCTTGTGGCTAAAAAATTGATCAAAAAGTTTTGAAACCCACAACTGAATGGTTTTTCTGATCTCTTGCCATCGAAATTGCTCATTATGTTCTCATTAATTTCAAGTAACCATTTAGTTCTTCTTGAAGGTCTCAATTTTGAAGTTTGTCTTTCTTCCTCCGAAGGGACTTCATTTCTCATATAATTTGGAGATGTGTAACGTTGATTTGGTTCTTATGCACCATTATCATTGTCAATTCCTTCATATTAAATTGGTGGATTTTCATTGACAATGTCCACACTTCCATTGGCCACATCTACATGTTCATTTTCAAAACCTACATTTTCATCTTCAAATTCATTTTCTTCATTTGAAACCGCACCCAAAGGTGGGTCTATGCCGACATCTTCATTAATATTTAACATACCTTGTCTCTTGTTCTGATGGGCAACCCTATCCATTTCTCTATACACTTCAACATCTTCATTTGTGAGTCTCCTCTTTCGTTTATGCTTTCGATGACTACTAATCCCCATAGTTAGACCAAAAATGTGATGCAAATACCTTTGGTAATAGAGAAAATCCAACCAAAAAGTGGATTTTTGTCTTCTCTAGAGACAAAACATGATTCGCTGCAACTCAAATCTCATAATTCAACAAAAAAACATGACTCTCTAGAGGGACCCAGAGAATATTGTTTTTACTTTATTCCCCTTCCCTTCACCCCTCCTCTCTCTCTCTCTCTCTCTCTGTCTCTCCCTTAGGTATAATATTGAACATATAATTATAAATATTTAATAAGTTAATATTATACTATTATAAAATAGAGAAATAAATAATAATAATATAATACATGTTATTATAAAAATTTATATTATAATAGTAATGCTCTGTAATGAAACCCTAAAGCTAATGCCGCCATAAGTGTGAATAAGGATTTGTCCGGCAATCAATATTTTAAGGAGGTTGTTAAGGTAGGTAAATATCCTAGTTTTGAGTTCCCATTATTAAATGCTATGCTATTATTATTATTTAATATTAATATTAAAAATAATAATTTATAATATGTAACTTAAAATTGAAAAAAAATACTCAATTGAATTAATATTAACATAAAAGGAATACAATTTAATATAACACAATTAATATTACCATAAAAAATATACATTTAATATGAAACTTGAATTTGAGAAAAGTAGTGCAATTGAAATTTCAAAATAGGCAGGAAGTTTCGGATATCCAATATTATCGGATATCTAAAAATTTTAGATATCCAATTAGGCTTGGTATTTGCTTGGGCAATACCAAACGTGGGTGGTCAACCCTTTAGGCGTGTTTTAGGAGATAGTTTCTGATATTGAGACTTCGACCATTATATTGACGACTATTTTTTCACCCAAAATTGATGAAACAAAAAGGGTTTCTTAAAGACATTATCAGCTTTCCATCAATATAATTTCTATTAAATTTTGAGTTCGGTAAGTAATTATTACTTAGTTTTCAATTGAGTTATCTTTAAAGTCATAATTGACATACTAATTGAAAAATAACTATAACTTTCAAACCGTTTAATATTTTTGAAATCCGAAACATGCATCACATTCTATGCTTTGACTATTATAAGGAACAAAAAAAATCAATTTTGTAAAGTTTAGAATTAGTTAAGGTGGTCAAACATGAGAGTTTTTTTATTCTCAAAAATTTGTAGCTGAAAATTCATAATTAATTATTTATTTGGCAAAAAATTACAAAAAAATATGCATTACATCCGTGAATGAGTCTACTACTTATATCTAGAATCTTGGGAAAATATATCATCATTTTCTTGTGATTAAGGTGGTTAGACATACACGTACTTTTTATCTTTTCCTTGAAATTTTCATACTACTACATTGAAATCTAAAATTTTGAACAATTAGATAAAAAAAAATTCAGACAAGGGCTAGTAGTTTAAAAAATACATTCAATTTCCTATAGATTCTATTCTTACAATTACTTTTTCACATAACATTCATAAGATGTTCAAATTTTTACATCAAGTTGACTAACCCTGATTTTCTGATTTTTCATTACCACTTAAGGCCATAGTTTGGTATACCATGATCTTGCACATACCAAAAATCTTTTTATGAAAAACTTGCAATGTGATTCTTATGATACATTTGATGTGTGGCTTCAAACTTGTAATGGTTTTCTTTATCCATCATTTGGTTCCATTAACTTACCAATTGAGTTTGGTGGTAAAATTGTGAACACTACCTTTGTTGTTATTCCCACTTCTAATCAATTTTAAGTTAAGCTTGGTTTGTCATGTTTAAATTCCATGCATGTTGTTGCTTCTCCTATCCATAAGTGTCTTAAATTCATTCATGATGAAGAAGTGAAGATGATTAAGCATAGTTTATATCAACCTTCTAGGCCCAAGGATTGTGCTACACTTGACTTCTTTTGGCCTTCAATACCTAATTCATGTCCTTCACGACCTGATAATATTTTTTGCTCATATCAAGCCTATACACATAGTAAGATTCTCGAGTTAAGCATGCCTCTGCTAGATTTTAATCCTGGTCTTTTGCCTACACCTTCCATACCTCATTTATCTATGGACGTTGATATGTTTTATTGTCATTGTACCATAGGCACCCCATATACATGGCCTCCAATGAAAGGATTGCCACCAGTGAATAGAAAACATAGAAATGATAGGCCATATCTATTCACCTAACAACATAAAAGATACTTATGTTATCTCCGATCAATTCTATGTTCTCTACAAAGGACAAAGGCCTGCTCACATTGAACATGAATGACTAATTCCAACAGATGCATTTACAATGATGTAACAAATGGCCAAGAAACCTCATCTCAGTGGTACATAGCCAAATGGTAAAATATGTGTACTCTACATTAAAAAATGTAATTAATTGCATGATCCCTTTATTCCATGTACTAAACTATTCATTTCTACTTTGTAGTGCACAAACAAGTGACACTGGGAACAAAGGACAACCTGATCCCATCCTGTATACAAAAACAAGCCAAATGAAACAAAGGTATGTGTATGAAATTCTGTAACCAAAACTAGGTATACTCAAATCCCTGCCAAGCATTTTACAACAAGCAACTATGTTTTAGTAAATTACCTAAGGATTCCAACGCTGCTAGTACTTGAACCATGACATTGATGTGTTTCTTGACCTTAATTAATAGATTCTCTAAAACCATGGAATCAAAGACACATAGCACTGCTAATGCATTAAAACATATACCAAAACGATAATAGATGACAATTATGCTAAGAAAACTAGCACGTGGTATCCTTGTAAAATTCTACAACTTGCAATTTTGTTCCTATCTGCCAATGTTGTGTACTCTAATATGCAATCCAACATTTCCTTTCCATCTATTTATTCCATATACCAAGATGTTACCCTTTCCCTTTTGTAGGCAAACAAGTAGTACCAGACTCCAAAAACAACCTGCATGTAGTTTGAATACTGAAAGAAGCCAAGAAGAACAAAGGTAAGCCTACAAAACCCTGCTTTCCTAATTTAAAAAATCCAAGTTCCTTCTAACCATTGTATGCCAGGCAGTCATGGTTCTAAATCTTAACTAAGGATTTCAGGCTTACTTGTACATTAAACATGATGACATTGCTATATTTTCTTGATTTCAATCGACAGATGCTCTAGGATCATTCAATCAAAGATGCATGATGATACCAATGCTCTAGAACATACACCAACACAGTAAACCATGAGTAAACCATGAGAATTATGATAATAAAATAAGAATTTTATTTCAAATCCCACCATATATTTTTGAAGCAATATAATTTCTCAATGATCATATGCAATTTTGGTTTACTAGTTTTCTTAACTACAAAAAGATGTTTAACTATTTACCGAGCTACTAATATTGATTATAAGGGATCATGCAATTTAGCATGCTTTTCCTATCATTTTCTAGATGCACCAAAAACATGAACATTAGCAGCCAAGCAAGCAGCACTCCACAGCAGTATGTGGTAAACCAGTAAGGCATTTCATTTTTGCAAACCCCTTCAAGCCTATGATTCTTAATTCGCTGAGCTCCCTCCACTTTTGGCAGTAGAGTTTCCAACATATTACCAAGCTGGCTGTCAGCTCTTGACATTATGAGTTCCAAAATCCACTCGCCTAAAATTTTGACAAAATCAACTGCCAAACTAGCACTTTTTGAACTCTACAAGAGTCTCTGAATTGCTCATATTTGACACATTCCCCTCTATCTTGTACAACCCTCCCTCTTGGCAGCACTGCCTTCAAGCTTTTATCAACCTATATATTGCCTCTTTAAAGGTTTTCACATTACAAACCCCAAATCCTTATGTATTCTAATATGCATTCTAACATTTCCTCTCTACCTGTGTTTTTTAGTTGTTCCAAAAACATGACTACCGATAGCCAATGAAATGATGTTGCACAACAACATTATATGCTAAAAAGGAAAGACACTTGAATTATGCTAACTAGTTCAGACTTTTACCATACTCACCTAACTTTATTGTTCTCTTTATCTCTCTAATAGATATGCAAAGAATAAGAGGCCATGTAACACACCTCCTAAATTGGATTCACATGACAAAGAGCTAAACAACAAGAGACCGTGCAACACACCTCCAAAGTCAGACGAACAAAACAAGCATACAGAACAAAGGTATTTACTTTAATCTCTTCCATCTACTACAACAGTTTCATGCTCACTGAGATGGCACTGTCTAGGGCAGGTCGACCTAAATCTTTGTACCCAAAATATTGTTACTAATATTTGATTATAAGAGAACTAAGTGTTTCTCACTGTTACACATGTTTGCTGTGTTTTCTTTTTAAAGGAAAATTTAGTTAAATCAGTAACAAAGACCCATTTGCACACCTCCTCTCAAAGGACACCATCTACTGCACATCAAATTATCCATGTTATCCTTATCTAGATGTGGGGATTAATTTTCCCATGAAAACCAAAGGATATTTCAAATATAAAAAATTTAGTCTTCTAGGCTTTTTGGGGTATTTTCCCCAATATATTATTACATTCTGGCAGTGATCAGAATTGATGATGGATATAGTAAGGAGAGCCAGTCCTGTAGGAACATGATATACAACTAACAGTATCAAATATCTTTAAACCCATTTCAGAAAATTAAAATCATGAATCATGCCAAAACTTGCATTAGCAAACTTTACAGAATCTATTTCTAGTGTAAATTTAATCATTAAATGTAACTTCTAACCAACAACATTCTAGCACTAAATCCAAATGGATACTAAAGATACCCTCTCCAAATCCAGAAAATGGAAAGCTTTTTTCTCAAATAAAAAATATGTACCTCCACAAAAATCTATCACACCAAATATTATCTGAAAGCCAAGAACAAACATCAGCTAAAAACCTCCTTCTCCAATAATTAATTCAAGTAGGGGTCGGTTCGCATGTCCTGTACTTGCAAGCTAAGAACAAACATCAACTGAAAATCTTGAAGCTGATCACAGTAGATAGGCACTTATTTTACCTGCCATTAGCTTGGTCTGATGACAACTTATGAAAAACAAAGCTTTTCAAGATACTGATATCATTACAACCAGAATTAATCATACAACCAACAAATTTGTATTGGCTTCTCTATTGAAGCAACTTCTTCAAGGATTTTTGTCAATTAGTAACCCACCTTAGTCCAACAGATTGAAACTTCAATAGCCTATAGACCATGAAAGACAATTTTTTTTGTGTAAGAAGCCATCCTTTGACATATCCTACTTGGTAACCTTATTGATAGTCAACTATCTAATTCACAATCCTAGATACCACTTGTCTTTAATTATCTTCGTACAAGAAGTGAGTTCCAATGAACCCTTTGATATGCTAGATTTCTTTGATTAACATTACCCACATGGTAATGTAACTTTCCATGCAACCATTATTATATCAAATCCTCGATAGGTGTTGCCAATCATCCAACTTTATTAACTAGCTGAATGCACGCTAATCCAAAATATGCAATCATACCCATAGGAATCCACCATTGGCACATTCTAGAAGCAACCTAATGACTACATTATCAAAACATACCCAAGATACCCTTACAAAACTTTACGTCCATGATCTAATTCAATACTAACTAGTCCCTCATAGTAACCTATACATCTATCATTAATGACTTTGACAATGAGAGTGTCTCCATTGTTAACAAATAACGTTGGACCTGGAAACTGCCCATTCACTATGATTATACTGTGCTTGTGACACAACCTTGTCACTGATTGGGATTTGATCTATAATAGCACACAAAAACTTAGTTTGATTTAAAACAACCACATTATTCTTTAACACTTGGGTAAACAAATACTATAACAGCTAGTAAGATACTGACAACAGAAGTGTGATTTTGTATTGGGTTTTCCATAGACGTAGTGGCCACAAAGAAAATGCACATGACCACACAAAGAGGCTTTTGCTAAACATCTACAAATTTGAAGAACTGCTAATTGAATCATCTATCATCCACACTGTTAATGGAAATTGATCCCTCAATTAAGTTGGTTTCTCCATTACCTTAGAGATCTGAATTCTTGTTGCATTGTATACAAACTGAGATGAAGCATTGACATGAGAAATTAGCCCATCAATTATGCATTACTTAGGCTGGTCAGCATTTCTTGATGTTTTTACCAAACTTAAATGCCTATATACTGATCAACCAAAAAAGGCAAGATTTGGGTTTTGAAATTGGATTCCCTACTAAAAAATGTTCCCTTACCATGTGCCTCCAGCCTCACCTCAATACCACATAACACAAGTACAATTCCAGACCTGTACAGAAACTGGGGTGGTCTGCTATTTCAAGGTGAAGTATTGGTCATTTACGGGCCTGCAACAAACAAATACTCTAATGCATAGAACAAAATAGAAATTATTCATGTTGACCTTATGGATGCTAATAGCCAGATGACAATAACAATGAACATTGACAATGCCTTAATAGATGACTTCTTACCATGAATAGCAGTTGGTACTAGCATACGAATCACTAAGCTCATTGTAAAAATTAAATCACAGTACGAAGGAGGTGATGCAGATTGCTACATTCCTTTAACAACTAAAATCACATTGGACATTATCAAGCCCATGTGCAAGTACCATAGACTAACATCTGACATGACAATTTCCCAGCTAATAGATGTTGACTATGGTTATCTTGTTGGCTCCTTTGGTGCTATTGCCATAAGCTATCACAACAATAGAGGACAGCTTGAAGTACATGTCAAAGATGGAGATACGCAATAGGACATGGCCATGGTATGTTGCTACCCATATCCAAACTCACTAACACACCCTACTCTGTTATTGTATACTACTTACTAGACACTTCAACACTACAAACTAATAACCAGTACTTGTTGCAGGTTCTCGTGTCAAACAACTACATAGATTTGTGGGCTTCTCTAATACAACTTATATCAACAACATACATGCCTTTAGTTTTGTTCAAAAATTTTGTATGCACCGGTTGAAGGGGTTCACATTCCATCCGACCATCACAATCTTCATTTGTGAAAGAGCTTAATAATGAATGTACAAAAGCACATTTGCAAACACTCACCAAATGCAACACCCAGGCAAGTACAAAATTATTTCCATCCAACTCCACACTGCATCTACTTGCTTTCATCCTTCACACAATGCATATTAATGCCATTTGTTTTGCATGTACTTGGCACATTAAAGGAGAAGAACACACATTTTTTTCCTTATGAGATATGTTGTATCACATGCCATCGTGCGTTGACATTTGACACTTCAGCTAATATAGACTCCGTGGATTGCACATATTGCAACAAACCCACCCAACCTACATGCCGCCATAGCTTATTATGCACATTGCAAAGGCGGGAAGGCAATGTTGACTGCACTTTACAAGGTGACCTACTCAAACAACACTTTCCAGAAATTACAATTATATCATATGAACAATATAAAATAAACATCTCCAAAATGGTATATGTGCTGCGCAAACTGCACCTCTATGGCACATTCACATTGGCCGTCAACAACACCATCATTGAAATTGTTAAGTAGTAATCTCTCATTGTTAAGCAGCTAGCACTTTGCAGTACACAATCATAAATTTTGTAATTGGCAAAGCTTTCCATACTACTAAACATTGACTCGCTAAGCATTGACTCTTAAATTTTGTATAGCTTTAAAAATAGGCTCTATTTTTTGATAAACCACTACTTGTAGAACATCAATTAGTATGTTTGTGAAACATAAGATTACCCATAATATACGAATCTAATGTTTTGAATTATAAATTTTGAGCAATCTGGTTTACAATTCCTCTGATACATTTGCAGTTTACATTCACAGTGTTATGTATTTTTCCAAAATATTTGATATTTGACATTTGTACAAAATTAAAAATATAGTGGACCACTTCAGGCGGGTAACTTCCAACAATCAGATTATAATATATGAATGAGGCTTAGTTTCATAGACTGCGGTTTGTTATAATATATGAATGAGACTTAGTTTCATAGGCTATAGCTTGTTATATTTTCATGTTGTATACCTATGGATACTTGTTTAGGACTTCTGGATAAAGCTTTATGTCTATATATGTGTGCCTCTATTTAATGGTTTGTGTATTGCTATTTGATTGTATTCTTCTTTACTAAGGGTGAAGCAACAGTTTAGAATGATATTTTTTGGGAAAAGAAATATGTAGGCATATAAAAATTAGCCCTTTACAAGATGATCTTCTCCATTGTCTTCTGCATTCTATGCTTCTTCTATTCTGATTATGGATCATAATGTTGGATTGAAAATGTCAATTTTTTAGAATTCAAAAAACTAGTGATATTAGCAATCATGGACTTTGGCTTTAACAGTCATAAAGATGTGAAACTTCCTTGTCAACTAATAGTTTTCATGTATTCTTTTAATATATTGTAGTTTCAAAATTATTAAAGTTCTATGCTGAGTCACAGGTAGAGCACAATCACACAGGGAGATTGAAATTCACAATACTCCCTACCATTCAAATATACTAACAATTGTTTGGATACTTCTATGATCAAGTGCCATTCTAATCTTTGGGTTTCCTTTATTTTCCTTTAAAGCTTTTCTAATCTATGATTCAGCAACGCACTAGGTAGGAACTAGGCTACCTTGCAGCCCTTGTTATTAATGACATACCTATTTATATATAATTAATTATTAATAAATAGTATAAATTTCACTTATTTTATTTAGTTTTCTAAAAATATAGTTGTATTTTACAATGAAAATAAACTAAATAAAATTATATGGTCATCAAATCTAAGAATTTGAGAATTTTGTCTACATCTAAAAAATTATTAAAATGATTATAAAATAAAAATAATTTAACCGTCTCATCCTCAAATAGAATAATGTGTGTGTGTGTGTGTACACACACACACAGGCATACATATACATATACATATACTGGTGGTAGGAATGGGGCAGCTATTTATGAAAGAAAGCTTTTTCATAAAATCTATGTTGAACTATATGATTATTGTAATTATTTGGATATGCCAATATGTGATTCTAATGTAAACATTGCTAAAAGGTTTTAGGTCTTATCTCATAGGTTACAATGGGAAGTTTTCTTCTTGATTCTCTTTTTGAACCAGTAATTATGTAATGTTTAGACTTGATAATTAATAAAAAAATTCAACTTCAGCCTATTAGCTTTAAAAACTAAATAAATTTAAAAATTTAAAAATTATTAAATTGAGCTCTTGGTCTATGGTGAATTTGAAAGGTTCTTAGGTTCCAACTAGAAAGAATGAGTTTGAGATTGTGCCAAGGTAAATTTGAGAATGAATTGGTATAATATATAACTAATATACTATTTAACAATGTTTTGATGTTGATGACTTTAAATTTTAAGATGTGTTGAATAGATTAATTTTCATTTTGAGAATTCTAATTTCTAGGAGAAAGTTGTTTTCATAGCATTTTCAATTGTTAAGTGTCTAAAAATCTTGTTTAAAAATTATTACAATTTAACTTTTAGATAGAAAAGATAACATATCATTATTATTATTTTATTTGACTTTCTTTATATGATCCATTAAAAAATGTTTATTTTGGTTGTAGGCAAGTAACTAGAGATTTGTTCATTGGAACTTCATAGATTTTGTGCATGATGAGGAGCTTCTAGTTTCTTTCAAACAATGAGATTTTGATTATGTTCCTGACTTATTATAGCAAATGATAAAAATGGCCTGACTTAGATCTAAGACTACACTTAATTCTAGTATAGTTCTCTTATTTAATTAATTCTCCACCTTGAATAACAAAATTAATGTTTTGTTTATTTTCCGAGGCACTCACACCTCATCTTATTCTTATACCTTGTCAACTCATGTACATTTTAGATCCTACCCTTCATAAAATATAGCATTTTTCATTCAAATTAAATAAATTCAATTAATTTACTTAATATTGTACTTTAAATAAATAAAAATTAATATTATATTTATTTTCTGTATGCATTTATACCTCACTTTATCCTTTTGAACGCATCACAGATCATACCCACCTATAAAAAAGACCTTTATCCCCAACTATTGATTTTGCCTCTTAATCCCTACCATTGATCAAATATAGATAAAGTGTATAAAAAAATACCAACCGTTCATTTTGCCTCTTAGTCACTACCATTGATCAAATGTAAATGAAGTGTATAAATAAGACTTTCATCTCCCTCATCTTCTATCTAGCGATGAAATCAGAGACATCTATCAAGCATTCCCTACCAAAAACATTCAAGTAAGTCTCAAATAACAATAGAATCTCTTAAAAAAAAAATTACTATTGTTTGTCATTTTATTTAACCATATATCTTAGATTCCATTTGATATTGTAAATTGTCAATCTGAATCTTGTTTTACCATTATTTTGATTCACTGTTCACATCATTAAAAAACTGAAGACCACCAGGCACAAATTAGAAATCCATTTACTTGAAAATCATCTCCATAATACAAGCTACTTGTGAAGACCACAAATCCCAATATAAAACTGCCCCAAGCTGATAAACAAAAACGACCCCATGGCTTTCCCTTCTCCTCCCCGGAGAGGGCAACGCCATTACCACAGTAGGCACAGATCTTCTCATTCTCGGCGCCGCCATTACCAGAGTAGGTCACAGGATCGAAACAGCTCCACAGAAACCCATTTTCAGCGTGACAGACACAGCAGGCATCACCATGAATACAGTTCAAGGCCTTCAAGGTCTACCAGAAATTACATCCGGCATCGCCATGAAAGCCCAATAGTGAGGTCATGCCCATTATTACTGTACACAGATTTCCTCAACCGCCTCAATGATGAAATATTGGCAGAGGAAGCACACGGCATGTACAAACCCTACAAGTGCGAGCTCAAAAGGCGCTTTTTCGCAGCCCATAAAGATAACCAGAGGTTAAAAGATATGTACCATCCTTCCCACTTAAAGGCCGCCATTAACAAACGCAATGAGTATGCAAATACAGTGGCAAAACACTTCTTCAAAGATCTCCAAAATGGTACTTTGATGCTCTTGACATGTAACCCACCTGGAAATGCTGTGAGACATTTGAAGGACTTGAACCAGGCGCGCTGCCTCATTGCCAAAGTTGATGCAGAGAAGAATATTCATGAAAATCTTCTGCTTTCCTCTGGGCAAAATGGGTTCTTTGCCCAGTTTGTCCCTGTAAAAAACCCAGATCAAAGCATTAGGATGCTTGGTGGGATTGAGCTTCTGAATGTGGTGATTACATATTTGTGGGATGTTCATGGAATCCATTACTATGGGATGGCTGAACTAGGCAGGGATTTAATCACTGAAAAGGAAAAAAAATTGCCAGAAGCTGAAATTGAACACAGGTTTGTTAGTGGGCAGAGGCAAGAAAACAAACCAGATAAGTGCTACGGCACAATGAAAACATACTTTGTTGCCATACAAAAAACTGATTACATATGCCTCTTTTATAGAGGACTTAAGAAATATCTAGAAGTTGTGACAGTCATAAACACATGGAGAAATTTATTAAATGTTGGTCGGTGGAGGACGGCGGAGGAAGTGTCTGGAAGAGAGGGGAGAAGCTTCTAAATTTAATACATATTTGACAATGTCTTCTAGTTGGTAGAAATTAATTCTTACCAACAGTCCTCCTTAATTTCTATTAATAATCACATCAAAATTTACAATATTCATTTGATCTTTTAAGTATTCAAATTGTTCTTGAGTTAATGCCTTTGTAAATATATCTGCCAGTTGATCTTCAGATCTGCAATGCTCCAAGTTGATTTCTCTATTGTTAACCAATTCTCGAATGAAGTGATATCTAGTGTCTATGTGCTTTGTCCTCTTGTGAAAAATATGATTCTTTGAAATTGCAATAACAGACTTGTTATCATAGTAGATTGTAGTAGACTCCTTTTGCTCATGCATTAGATCCTTCAAGACTCTCTCCATCCATACTGCTTGACATGCTGCCAATGTACGTGCTACATATTCTGCTTCTGCTGACGAAATTGTCACTATAGGTTGCTTCTTTGATGCCCATGCCACAACACATGTTCCAAGATGAAATGCATATCCAGATGTACTCTTTCTATCATCAATATTCCCTACAAAATCACTATCTGTATAGCCAACCAATTTGGAATTACTAGAAGTAGCATACCATATGCCATAATTCATAGTGCCTGCAATGTACCTCAATATTATCTTTCCTACTTGCCAATGTGAGTTCTTAGGTGAATCCATAAATCTAGAAATCAGACTCACTCCATACATAATATCTGGTCTAGTTGTAGTGAGATACATCAAACTACCAACAAGTTTCTTAAATTTAGTTGTGTCAAAATTCATTTCATCATCTTCTCTACTTAGTTTTGTTCCTATTGCCATAGGTGTTAAAACAGGACTGTAGTTGATCATTCTAAACCTTCTCAAAACATCTTTTGCATATTTACTTTGACAAATGAAAATTCCCTTATCATTTTGTGTAACTTCAATGGCAAGAAAATATCTCATCAAATCCAAATCTGTCATCTCAAATTCCTTCTTCATTGCTGATTTAAAAATGTCAATAGAAAGATTACTTGTAAAGATCAAATCATCAACATACAAGCAAACAATCAAAATCTAACCTTGTTCATTGACTTTGGTGTATAGTGTAGGCTCACTAGTGCTTCTATTGAATCCATTATCTATCATGTATGAATCAATTCTGCTATACCATGCCCTAGGTGCTTGCTTGAATTCGTAGAGTGCCTTCTTCAACCTGTAAACCTTGTCTTCATATCCTTTTATTTCATAACCTGGTGGCTGTTGCACATAGACTTTTTCCAAATATCCATTCAAGAAAGTTGATTTAACGTCAATTTGATAAACCATCCAATTATTTTGAGCTGCAATAGCTAGCACCATTCTAACAGTATCAAGTCTAGCTATGGGAGCAAATGTTTCATTATAATCAACTCCATATTCTTGTGCAAACCCTTTATCTACTAATCTTGCCTTATATTTATCAACTTCTCCATTTGCCTTATACTTAGTTTTATAGACCCATTTTACACCTACGCATTCTTTATTCTTAGGTAAATCAACTAGTTCCCATGTACCATTCTTCTCAATAGATTCTATTTCATCATTCATTGCATTAAGCCATTGTTCTTCTTTAATTGCTTCATCAAAATATATAGGATCTTGAGCAAATAAAAAAAAGTTTGATTGCAAATCTATTATATCATCTTGTCCATAAATCTCTTGCAAACTTTTAGTTTTCTTGATCTTAAACTTTGATCTCAATGATGCAATTGTAGGATTTGAGTCATTACTTACTTGTGGACTTGAAGATTCTCCTAGCTCATCTTCTATTTGTGTGTTATCTCCTTGTGGGCTTCTTGATCCATCTTGCTCTTTTTCTTGATCTTTTCCTTCTTGATCATTATATGGTATTGGTGTTGTACCTGTAATTATTTTGTCTATATTGCCATCCCAAGATTCTTCTTCTTTGAACATGACATCTCTACTTATAATGACTTTCTTAGTTATAGGATTAAATAACTTATATGCTTTAGATTGTTTATCATAACCAATAAATATGCATTTTTCACTTTTATCATCCAATTTACTACTTACTTCTTTAGGCACATGTGCATATGCAATACAACCAAATATTCTAAAATGGGAAACACAATGATGCTTACCACTCCATGCTTGTTGTGGAATCATGTACCTTACAATCTTTGTTGGGCTCTTGTTCAATATATAGACTGCACAAGCTACTGCTTCAGCCCAATACTCATTAGGAAGATTCTTACCTTTCAGCATACTCCTTGCCATCTCCATTATTGTTCGATTCTTTCTTTCTGCAACACCATTCTGTTGTGGTGTGTAGCTTGTAGTAAATTGCTTCTTTATTCCATGGTACCTGCAATAATCCAAAAACTCACTTGACTTGTATTCTCTTCCTTTATCTGATCTCAATACCTTGATGGATAGACCACTTTGTTTCTCAACCAATGCCTTAAACTCTTTGAACTTGCCAAATGTTTCAGATTTATACTTAAGGAAATAAACTCATGTCTTCCTACTAAAGTCATCAATGAATGTTAGAAAATAAAGACTCCCCCCTAATGATGGTGTTTGCATTGGACCACATATATCTATATGCACAATTTCTAAAGGTGCCCATGCTCTATATGACATTTCTTTTGGAAAACTTTCCCTATGCTGCTTAGCCAAGATGCAACTTTCACATGAACTCAATGGTGCTTCAATGGGGGGTAAACGTCTTACCATTTCCTTTCTTTGCAACAAACACAATCTCTTAAAATTTAGATGACCATACCTCAAATGCCATATCCATGCTTGATCTTGACTTGTTGCCTTGAAACTTACTCCAATCTCCTCCATCATTTCATTTTTATGCAAAGTGGGAACATTCTATTATTCGTCATTTCAACCCTTGCAATCACCATATTACTAGGAGGAATATCAAGTATATTGCACATATTTTTCTCAAAAATAACTCTATAACCTTTTTTGTATAAGTTGTCCTACACTTATAAGATTATGCTTCAAACCAGGTACAAAATAAACATCAGGAATAGACTTCTTACCAAGGTTTGTCACCACATTGATTGTACCTTTTCCTTTAACTTCTACTATGTTATCATTACCCAATTTCACTTCTGATTTAATTGAAGCATCCAAATTTTTAAATATGTTTCTATTTCCTATCATGTGATTACTACAACCACTATCTAGAAACCAAACATCACTTGAGCTCTCTTGAGCTACATGACATGTAATGAACAATGTCCCTAAATTACTTTTAGAAAAATTTGCGTTATGCTTGCCTACATCTGCTTGCTTCTTTCGACATTCATTTGCCAAGTGACCAAACTTTTTACAATAATAACATTGGACATTTGATTTGTCATACCTTTCTAATGCCTGATTGTTATTTCGTCCCATTGAGCTGAAATTTTGATTTCTCCTTCCTCCTGGATCTGGACACCTTTCTTCTCTTTGATAATTATTTCTTCCTCTAAATCTTGAATTTCCTCTTTCTCTGCCTCTGCCAAATGTCATTTGTGTTTTGAATGCATTCTCTATTGAAGTATTATCAGGCTTGTTCAACCTGTCTTCATGATTATGCAAAGACCCAAACAACTCATCTATAGATAATATTGTTAAATCTTTAGATTCCTCAATTGCAACCACAATATTATCAAACTTAATAGGAAAACTTCTTAAAATTTTTTCTACAACCTTTTGATCTGTTAGCTCATCACCATTCATCCTTATTTGATTAACCAAACTCATAACACGACTTGAAAATTGATCTACTGAATCAGAATCTTTCATTTGCAAATTTTCAAATTCTCTCCTAAGTGCTTGTAGTTTGGCAACCTTTACCTTACTTGTACCTTGGTATGCCATCTCTAAGATCTCCCATGCTTGCTTGGCTGTAGTAGCTGGCTTAATCCTTCCAACAACAGAATCATCCAATGCTTGTCCAATAATCTTCAAAGCCCTTCTATTCTTTTGCCTATTTTCATCAAGCTTTTTCTTTTCATCAACAGTCAAATTAGATTCATCTTGAGATTCTTTATAACAACTCATGAATCAAATGTCAATTTCATTCTAAAAGCCCAATTATCATAATTTTTACCAGAAAATATAAGAATTAGAGGTTGAAAATTGCCTGATGCCATATTTTGAAAATAATCTTCTTCTAAAAAAAATTTCAACCTTGACTCGGATAACACCAATCTTAACTGAAAATCATAATCTGCAATAATTATATTAACACTATTTCTTTCAGACCAGATCTTTTTCATAGATTTGACTATCCTTAACTCTCTGACATTAATCTCCACAAAGCATTATACAAGACTGCAGTCAAAACTTGCCATTCAAAAGATTAAAAGAAGACGCAAACCTTCTCCTTTTATGACAGCAATCTGCTCCTTTTAACTGCTATAACTAGTGACTTTTCCAAACTGGCAAACAACAATACACAATCTGCAATTTCCCTCAGTGATTAGTATCTCCCTGATCTGCCTGCGTTGGCAATCTCTTCTAAGACTAAGCTGGCTCTGATACCACTTGTTAGTGGGCAGAGGCAAGAAAACAAACCAGATAAGTGCTACGGCACAATGAAAACAGACTTTATTGCCATATGCCTCTAGAAGCTGTGACAGTCATAAACACATGGAAAAATTTATTAAATGTCGGTCGGTGGAAGACGGTGGAGGACGTGTCCAGAAGAGAGGCGAGAAGCTTCTAAATTTAATACATATTTGACAATGTCTACTGGTTGGTAGAAATTAATTCTTACCAACAAGGTTGGATTCTGTGTGGCAGAAGAGGTTGCAGGCCAGGGATCCCTTGCATGTCTCTCTGTGTAAAGGTAAAGAAAAGCTGGAATGTTTGGTTAACAGAAATTTGTGTGCCCACTTAACCGTAGTGGAAAAAGAGAGAGAAGATGGGCATATTAAAATCAGGTATGTTTGTAAAAAGAATTCTTGTGGCAAACGCTGTAAAGCATTTGGGGATATTATCACTCATATCAATGATAGACACAGTGGGGTAGTGGAAAGTTACAGGGTACAGGAAAGGGAGGAGATTTTCTCGAAGAATTATATGAATGATCTCTTTGCACCATGTTCTGTTAATTAATGGAGGACTTGTAATTAATATGTATAATTTCTATTTCTGTCAGTTTAGAATCTTAATTGTTTATGTTTTGCGCACTGACAACAGATTATCTTTGCCGATTCATGGAGATTAAGCTTCTTGCTTGATTTGCGATGGAAAGAAGTTCAATGTATATAAGATTGCAATAGTAAATTTTGATGAATTTGTACGCAGGCTTAACAATTACTTCGCTACCTTAGCTCGTCAAAGAATCTTTTAGTTTGTTAGGAAGTTAAAACAGAAACAATTTATAAACCAGGGAATCATGGCGCCATTGTTTCTGTTTTAATTGGAATAATCGGTCAATGTGTTACTGGAATAAAAGGCTAATCTTTTGTTTTCTAACCATTTAATAGTGAAGAGCAATTTAATATTTTGTTAATGTGTAAATTTTTATTATAATTGAAAAAGGTATTTTGTTCTTTTCTAACTGGTAAATATCAAATGCGATTTTAATATTTTGTTTATGATTTATTGCAATGTATTTATTTTGAAAAATTTCAAGATAAATTCAGTATAATAAATCATAATATATTAATATTGAATAATGCACTATAATAGATGAAAATACAATCATTCATTAAGACTATTCTTAAACATCACATAATTTAACAATAATCTTTTTTCTAATTATAAAGACTATACCCATAAACAAAATATTAAAATCGCATTTGATATTTACCAGTTAAGAAAGAACAAAATACCTTTTTCAATTATAATAAAAATTTACACATTAACAAATATATTAAATTGCTATTCACTATTAAATGGTTAGAAAACAAAAGATTAGCCTTTTATTCCAGTAACGCGTTGACCGATTATTCCAATTAAAACAGAAACAATGGCGCCATGATTCCCTGGTTTATAAATTGTTTCTGTTTTAACTTCCTAACAAACTAAAATTCATCAAAATTTGTTGAGCCTGTGCATAAATTCATTATAATTGACTACTACAATCTTCTATGCATTGAAGTTGTCTCCATATCAAATCAGGGAAGAAGCTTATTCTCCAGAAATCGACAAAGATATTTGTTGTTATTGCGCGAAGAAATTGTTTAGATCCTAAAACAGCCACTGCACAGTATGAGAAATAATTTCCACAAGGAAAAACTATCCACCATTAATTAACAGTACATGGTGCAAAGGGATCATTCATATAATTCTTCAAGTAGATCTCCTCCCTTGCCTGTGCACTGTAACCTTCCACAACCTCACTGTGTTCATCATGGATATGAGTTATGATATCGCCAAATGATTTACAGCATTTGCCACAAGAATTCTCTTTACAAACATACCTAATTTTAATATGCCCATCTTCTCTCTCCCTTTCCACTATGGTAAAGTGGGCACACAGATTTCTGTTTACCAAACATTCCAGCTTATATTTCCCCAGACAGACATTCAAAGGATCCCCGGCCTGCACCCTCCCCTGCCACACAGAATCCAACCTCTGTTCAACTTCACCAGCTGCCAGATTTTTTTCCTTTCTACTGATTAAATCCTTGCCTAGTTCAGCCATCCCATAGTAATTTATCGCATGAACATCCCATAAATATGTAATCACCACATTTAAAAGTTCAATCCCACGAAGAGTTGTAATGCTTTGATCTGAATTTTTTACATTGACAAACTGGGCAAAAGACCCATCTTGCTGGGAGGAAAGCAAGAGATTTTGTTTAATACCCTTCTCTGCATCAACCTTGGCAATAAGACAGCGCGCCTGGTTCAAGTCCTTCAAATATCTCGCAGCATTTCCAGGTAGGTTCAAAGTAAAGAGCATCAAAGTACCATTTTGGAGATCTTTAAAGAATTCTCGTGCCACTTCATTTGCATATTCATTCCGCTTGTTAATGGCGATCTCTATGTGGGAAGGATGGTACAGATGTTTTAACCTGAGGTCATTTTTATGTGCACCAAAAAAGCCCTTTTTGAGCTGGTGCAGGTAGGTTTTGTACCTGCGGTATGCTTCGTCTGGTAGTATGTTATCATCGAGGCCATTGATATAATGTTTGTAAAGTAATAATGGAGATGACCTTACTATTGGGCTTTCACTCCTCTCCAAAGGATAATTTCTCATATACCTTGAAGGCCTCGAAAGGTATTCATGGCGGTGCCTGCTGTGTCTATCATGGCTTTTACCGCGCCTCAGATGGGATTCTCCGAAACTGTGTCGAATTGGGATTCTATCCCGCGACCTTTCAGTTGAAGATGATGTGGATCTGTGCCTGCAATGGTAATGGCGGTGCCGTTTTCGGGGAGGAGAATGAGAATGAGAAGATCGGTGCTTGCTATGGTAATCTCGTGAAGGTCTTGAAGTGTACTCATGGCGATCCCTGCTGTGTCTGTTACCGCTTCTGCTGCGCCTCAAATGGGTTTCTCTGGAGTGGTGTCGTAGGCGGATTCGATCCCGTGACCTTTCAGTTGAAGATGATTGGAATCTGTGCCTGCGATGGTAATGGCGGTGCCGTTTCCATGGATGAGAATGGGAATGGGAATGGGAATGGGAATGTCGCAGAGCAGGAAGAGGAGAAGGAGAAGGAGAATTAGAATGTTTCGAAGGAGAAGGAGAATGATAATACTGTGGAGATGAAGGAGTATGGTAATATTGTGGAGATGGAGAGGGAGAATGGTAATGGCGTCTTTTTTGGGAAGGAGAAGGGTAAGTCATGTTGTTTTTGGTTCACTCTCTATATGGATGATGTGAAATGTGAATAAAAGTAATAGAAAAACAATGTAATGGAAGGTCTAAGTTTACAATCAAATGATGAACAATAACATCAACATAAAGATTTTAAGAGGCTTACTTGAATGCTTTGGATGCTAGTTCTTGATTGAGAGTGCTTGATAGATGTTTATGCTTTGAGCATAGTGTAGAGTGCGAGATGGTAAATGAGGGGGGTGAAGGTCTCATTTATACACTTCACATAAATTTGATTAATGGTAGAGATTAAGAGGCAAAATCAATGGTTGAGAAATTTTGAGAGATGGTAAAGATTAAGAGGCAAAATCAATGGTTGAGAAATTTTGAGAAATGGGAAAGATTAAGAGGCAAAATCAATGACTCATAACTATGATGGATTGATAAGGTGGATTGATAAGCTGAGTTGTAAATGCATACAAAAAATAAATAAAAAAATAAAAATTTTATTTGTTTCATATGAAAAATTAAATAAATTTATTCAATTTAATTAATTTGAGGGTGAAATGTTAAATTATATGGAGCATGGATCTAAGATGGACATGAATTGACAAAGCATATGGATAAGAGGGGTAAGTGCACAAAAAATAAATAAAATATTAATTTTAAATATTAAAGATAGAAAATCAATTACATATTAAAATTATTTAATTAATATTAGGATTAATTCTAAAATTAATTAATTAAATAATTGAATAATTTAAAAAATTATTTAATCTTGAGAGGAAAATTAGCTTACTTAAAAACATACTCTTTTCTCCACCAAATTTTAAAATAGAAAATTATTCAAATAATCATGATTAAACAACTTTTTTCGTTATAACATACTTTGCAACAACATCAAAATTGTTTCCTCTTTCAAATGAGAACTCATATCTTGAATAATCTTTGCATCAACTATAAATTCCTACTCTTGTCAAACCTTAGTTCTGCACATAGAAAATGAAGTAAAATATTAATTTATTTATTTCAAATAAAAATTAAATAAATCAAATTTTATTTGATTCAATAAGAAATTGTTAAATTTTATTTTTATTATTTGCTACAGCAAATATTTCTACATAATTAACAAGCCCTTCTTGTTTGAAAGTGTATCGTCTTAAAATGGAAGCACTTCCATGATAGGAACGTTTAGCCCTCCGAGTAAGTGGTCTGGGGTCATGTCAAGTGCCTTGATTAGGTCTTTTCTTGGATCTAGTTGTTTCTTCCATGTTCTACTTCTCTCCCTCTATTTCCAGCTTCTTTTTTACAACTCTCTTTGAGAAATTGAAAATTTTGATTTTCTAGGTCAATGACGACCTGATGGGTCAAGGTTGACCTCGATCCTAACCAAGGTCAAAGTTGACCTTGAGTCTGACCTAGGGTAGAGTCAACCTCAACCCTGACCCCAGGTCCAATTTTCAATTTTTGAGAGTTTCGGGATGTCAATCTTCAGAAAGTTTTATTTCCCCACTTCTAGGTCGGCTGTTTCGGGTTTCGAAATAGTAAACTCTTAAATTGCATTTAATCTAGGTCCATTTCTAAAGGTTAAGGTTAATTGGGATTTAATTATCTAATTTCAGTCTTTCTAGAAGTTTATGCCCTAGATCACTATAAAAGGAAGCCTTCCTCTCTCATTTCAATCCATCTCTCATCCTCATAATCTCTCAAGCAAGCAAGAAGGAGAAGGAAAGCAAGAAAGAATTCATTCATCTTCAAGCATTCGTCAAGGAGATCCATGGTTAGTCGTTGAATGATTCAATCTCTATGAAGCCCTCTTGTTGAAGATTTCTCCATCCACATTCATTCAAGCCTCCTCCTATGCTAAGATCCATTCAAGATTGGTGTTGAAGATCTAATGTCACTGATTTGAGACATTCTACATACATTCCTATATTCATTTGGAGCATCCATACTTGTGGATTCAAGGATTCAAATCCTCCACAAGGATTTCAACATAAGCAAGGTGAATAGTTCCATTTACTTTTTTTATACATATTGCAAATTCAATTACATTTCAAGGTTGATTCCAAACTAGGGTTTGACCAAGGCAAACCCCCCATTCAAACAACAAAAAATATTTTTCTTGTAGGTACAAGTACATGATAGTGAATTGAAGTTCAGATCTGGATACCCTTTTCGACAAACTTCTGAGATTTGCAAACAAAATTTTTGTCAGAGCTGTTTCAGGTCAGGGATGACCTTCAATGAGGGGTAAGATTGTGCCCCGCTATCTAGCTCAAGGTTGACCTAACCTCAAAAGGACAAAATTTTTATGGTTTTTCTCTATCTCGGCATTTCCAATATGGAGCAGGTTGCAGAATTCCCCGAAACTGTGCACATACATCAAAAATCAGCATTTTCTAGGTTTACCCTATTTTGAGGTTAGTATTTGTCTTCTTCAAGAATATAGTTTCTATAGTGAATTATAGGATTTCCTCCTTTCTTCATATTCTCCATTGTTTGATTCATTTGTGCATTGATCACTTCTTTGTGATTAATCATTTTGGATCTCTCTTTTTGAGAATTTGGATTAGGGATAGATCTTATACTTTCACCCATTTCTCACATAGATACAACAATATAAATGCAATAAGGGAAAAGATATCCCCTACATCTTTATCCACCATTACATTTTGGTGAACCCGTGATAGACAACTCTTTCTTTTTCGTGTTAGATTCTCATTTGCATTATCTTGTGTGTTCACCACCATTACATTTTGGTGAACCTGATAAGCTTACCCACTTTTCTTTTGTGGAATTAGATCCCCTATTGTGTTTATGGTGTTAGATTTACCTTTATATCTTTTTGGTGTTAGATTTTCCTTTTATGTTAAATCTTGCATCCTCCTTTCTATTTTAAAATATAAAAAAATTGCAAAATCTCTTTAAAATATAAAAAATATTCATTTGTTTATGCTTTGTGTGTTCTTAGTTTAGTTCATTTGCATTGTATTGGTATATGAGATTTACTACCTCTAGTCCTACTTATAACATTCCGGTTAGAAGAAGTCGTAGACTCATGGGTGCCTTTGATCTTGAATCTTCCTCTCCTTTCCTTAGGATCCCGGATGACAATTTGATTATTCAAGATTCCAATCCTATTATGGAGAAAAAATCTTCTCACTCATCTCATGATGAGGATGATGCTTGAAGAGTTCCTCTTGAACAAGTCCAAAAACTTTCAACTGAACTTGATAAAATGGGTAATTGGCTTTTTCTAGAAAACCATAATCAAGATTCCATTCAAGCTATAGAGGCTCTTAAGAAAGTTATTCGTGATAGTGATCAAAGTGTTAATCTCTTGCGTGGTATTACTCATCTTGTGCATTCAAATGTTAAAACTTTAGCTCAAGAAGCTCAAGATTTAGGGTTGATTCCTCCGGTGACTAGTGTCAAAAATTATTCTATTCCTTAAATCTAGTATTCCTACCTATACTCCTTTGGTGATTGTGATAGTTCCCTCTATTCCTATTCAAGTGTTTCTCCCGTGTTCCTTCCTACATAAATAACCTTCTTATCATAATGTTCCTTTTACTTATTCTAATCCTCTTCCAACTGTAGTTTCAAGTGTTCCTCTAGTTGTGTCTTCCATTCCTGGAACTTCATACACTTTACCTAGTGTTTCTAATGTTGCTACTCCTATTTCCTCCAATGATTCAACAATCATTAGTTTGGCTCAAACTGTGCCATCCTTACAACAACAACTAGCATTCTTGACTCAAAACAAGTTTATAATTCCTACATGTGACAAGTGAAGTCCTTTGTCGTGAGACATCGTTCGTACTCCTGTTCCTCAACAAGTTGATATGCCTCATCTTGAGAATTACAACAGAAAAGGAGACCCTGTTCATCATGTTGAAACATTTCAAATCATTTGTACTGATTATGCTCATGATTATAGGATTTTAGCCAAGCTATTTGCTAGAAATTTTTGCAACAAGGCCTTACAATGGTATTTTCCCTTGCCTCCTTATTCTATTGACTCATTTCCAAAACTTTTCAATGCTTTTATTCAACGATTTCAAAATAACATTAGTCTGCAAGTGTCTTTGACTAATTTGATGCATTGTAAACAAAGTGCTAAGGAAAATTTGATTGAATTTATTGGTAGATTTAAGCATTTACATGCTCATATTTCCTATCATGTTCCTAATATTGATATTCAATGTATGGTTATTTCAAATTTGCAAAAGGATATTAGAGATGAGATTCTACTTACTAAATTTACCTCTTCTCAACAACTTTGTGCAGTGCTTCATCATTATCAATTACAAGTGAGTCAATTTGAGAGCAACACTCCAATGGCTCTTGTTCCAGTTGATAAAAGTGATGCTACTCCTAATCCAAACAAATTTCAAAAATTCAACAACTATGTCAAGATAAACAAACAAGTGAATGTAGTTGCATCTCACAATGCCACTTCTGCATCCACTGCTTTTCGATTAAATCATGCATTTACTCCTCTTTCTGAATCCTTATAACATTCTATATGAATAGGTTGTTGACTGCTAATATGATTACTTTACCTCCTATTCGACCTCTTTTACCTGCTATGATTGCATCTAAATCCTTTGATCCTAAAGCTTTTTGTCAATATCATTGTCAAAATGGTCATGATACTGAGAAATTTTATTCTTTAAAACATAAGGTTCAAGACTTAATTGACTCTAATGCCTTATCTGTTGATAATATTGATGGTAGTGGGAACAAATCTTTCTCCCTTCCTAATCAAAATCTTCAAATCTATATGAATCCTTTACCTACACATGATACTAATACCATTTCTCAATCATCTTCTATGGATATTGTGTATGATTCAAAGATGGATGATCTTAATCACATTGTTAACCAAGTGGAGCATGTTGTTCAATCTATTTCTCCACCTCAACCTCAACCTCAGCTTCAATCTCAAGTTCAATCTCAACCTATACCAAAACCACCACCTAAATTAAAAATTCAGCCTAAACCTCGAAAACAACCGAAGAATAAAAGACCTCGGGAACTTTTGATTACCTTTGATGATTCTAAGACTATTAAGGCTCCTGATGGTCCCCTTTACATTTATACTAGGATTTCTCAGATACCTACTCATGGTTGTCTTGTTGATTCTACATCCTTAGTAAATGTTATTACTAAAGAAAATATTTTTATGAAAAACTTGCAATGCGATTCTTATGATACATCTGATGTGTGGATTAAAACTTTTAATGGTTTTCTTTATCCATAATTTGGTTCTATTAACTTGCCGGTTGAACTTTGTGGTAAAATTGTGAACACTACCTTTGTTGTACTTCTGATCAATTTCAAGTTAAGCTTGGTTTTCCATGGTTAAATGCCATGCATGTTGTTGCTTCACCTATCCATAAATGTCTTAAATTTGTTCACGATGAAGAAGTGAAGATGGTTAATCATAGCTTATATCAACCTTCTAGGCCCAGAGATTGTGCTACCCTTGACTTCTTTTGGCCTTCATTACCTAATTCGTGTCCTTCTTGACCTGATAATCTTTTCTGCTCATATCAAACCTATAAGCATCATAAGATTCTCGAGTTAAGCATACCTCCTATGGATCATAATCATGGTCTTTTGCCTACACCTTCCATACCTCCTTTATCTATGGCTTCTAGTTCTATTAATCAAGCTCCTATTGCTTGTCAGTCTGTTGATAATCCTACTAATCCTCCTATAGAGCCTATGAAGGATGTTGTAATTGCTCCTCCTAGTTCTCAACATATTTCAAGTAAGACAAAATGTAATCGATCTGCTAATGAATGTCATAAGAAACGTTGTGCTCAAGCTAAAGCTTGTAATTTTGTTCTTCAAAAATCTTTATCTTCTTTTGATCAACCTATGCATGATGTGTTAGAAGAGGTTACTGCTAATAATGCTGTTAAAATACAAGATTATGATGATCCTATTCGTATCTTAGATCCTATTTTGATTAATCTAGATGAAGAAGATACTCTTGATGATGTTAATGATGAATATGAAACTATTGAAATTGACATTGATTTACCTAATATGCTTTCATCACAATTGACAATTACACCTAGTATCGAACATTATGATTCTCAAGAGGATCCTTGTTTGGAACTGGCTATCATTCCTACTATGTTGGATATAGTCCCTCTTGCGAGTTACCCACCTTCCCTAAATGATATAGAATGAGATGGGGAGAGTAGGTGGCACACTTGATTGTCTTGTCCTTTATCGTAGCTTTGTTGTGTGTTTACCTATTGTACTGTGCTTCCCCTGTAATGTGTTTGCTAAATGTTGTTAGATTCTTTTATACGACCCTTGTTACTTTGTTGGTACAAGGTGATAAAGGAATCAAACCTGTTGTACAATTCTTCTATATGTATCTTTATTCTTCTATATGTTGTTTCATGTTATGTTGTACCTGTGCTATTTTTCATAAATGTTTCCTCATATAATCTGCTCGGATTTGGGACTTGGTAGCACTAAATTTTTTTGGTCTCCATGTCATGGTCCGAAAAGATTCTTCTTCGTAACTCTTATGTGATCTTTCCTCCATTGTGATTGTAGTTCTACTTTCTTTGGGGAATGATGTCAATTCATTTGCAATAATATCATATATATATATATATATATATATATATATATATATATATATATATATATATATATATATATATATATATATATATATATATATATATATATATATATATATATATATATATATATATATATATATATATATATTATCTTATGATTAGACTGACCCTAGGGTAGGTAGATCCCTTCTGTGTTCTCTATATGTTTATATGGTATTTCCCTTGATTTGTCTTTTTCTGGGGGCATCTTGTAATGGAAATGTAATCAGTGGAATTGTTTATGTTTCCATTAAAGCCATTGCTCCTATTAAAGTGTTAGTAATGACTTTAATGTGGAGGCATACACTCTGCTCACCTATTGCACACATGCATTTTTCAATACATGTATATTATTTTTCAGGATACTTTTCTCCCTTTATGGATTAGTGACTAATCCTTAAAGCATGGATTTTTATTTAGGATCTCTTGATCCCTCCAGTTTCAAATTTTTGATCCCTTAAGGTCGAAGGTGTCCTTAAGACTGGGTCTCTTTTTGGTTTTACTCTTGTGGAATAGAATATTCTTGAGGGTGAATCCTTGATGGGTTGACTAGTGAGTAGCTACATTCACTAGGCGGTTCACTTCCACCTTTCCAGTTACATTGTTTCCTCGTGTGGTTCACAATGAGACATAAGTTCTCAATGGGTGAGATAATCACACCCTCTTCTCTCTCTTTTCTAGAGATGTCTCTCTTATTGTGATCTTGGAGTTGATAAAGACTTGAGTCCCTGGGGGCTTGAGAATTTCTTTATCCCTTTGATTTTAATAAGATTATCTTTTCATTATGATCTCCTTTACCAAGAGTTTGCATCAAGTCCATACTCTTGCTAAAGTGGGGGTTTAATGTATCATCTTAAAAGGGAAGCACTCCCATGATAAGAAAGCTTAGCCCTCTGAGTAAGTGGTCTGGGGTCATGTCAAGCACTTTGATTATGTCTTTTCCTGGATCTGGCTATTTCCCCCCTATTCTACTTTTCTCCCCCTATTTCCAGCCTCTTTCTGACAACTTTCTCTGAGAAACTAAAGATTTTAACTCTCTAGGTCAATGAAGACTTGATATGTCAAGGTCGACCTCAACCCTGACCTAGGTCATAGTCAACCTTGACTCTGACCTAGGGTAGATTTGACCTCAACCCTGACCCCAGGTCCAATTTTCAAGTTTTGAGAGTTTCAGGATGTCGGGCTTCAGAAAGTTTTATTTTCCCACTTATGGGTCAGTTGTTTCGGGTTTCAGAATGGTAAGCTCTTAAATTGCATTTAATCTAGGTCCATTTCTAGGGGTTAAGGTTAATTGGGATTTAATTCTCCAATGTTGACGTCTCTAGAAGTTTGTGCCCTAGATCACTATAAAAGGAAGCCTTTCTCTCTCATTTCAATCCATCTCTCATCCTCATAATCTCTCAAAAAACCAAGAAGGAGAAGGAAAGAAAGAAATCATTCATTCATCTTCAAGAATTCAAGAATTCAAGCATTTATCAAGGAGATCCATGGTTAGCCATTGAAGGATTCAATCTCTATGGAGCCCTCTTGTTGAAGATTTCTCCATCCACATTCATCCAAGCCTCTTCCTATGCTAAGATCCATTCAAGATTGGTGTTGAAGATCTAGTTCCATTGATTTGAGACATCCTACATGCATTCCTACATTTATTTGGAGCATCCATACTTGTGGATTCAAGTATTTGAATCTTCCACAAGGATTTCAACATAAGCAAGGTGAATAGTTCCATTTACTTTATTTATACATATTGCAAATTCAATTACATTTCAAGGTTGATTCCAAACTGGGGTTTGACCAAGGCAAACCCCTTATCCAAATAATAAAACCTATTTTTCTTTTAGGTACAAGTATAGGACAACAAATTGAAGTTTAAATCTAGATACCCTTTTCGATGAACTTTCAAGATTTGTGAACAGAATTCCTATCGAAGTTGTTTTAGGTCAGGGATGACCTTCAGTGAGAGGTAGGATTGTGCCTTGAGGTAAGCTTGTGCCCCACTATTTGGGTCAAAGTCAACCTAACCTCATAAGGAAAAAATTATTCTAGGTTTTCTTTGTCTCGGTATTTTCAGTCCAGAGTAGGTTACAGAATTCCCCAAAACTATGCACAGACATCAGAAATTAGCATTTTCTAGATTTACCCTATTTTGAGGTTAGTATTTGCCTTCTTCAAGCATATAATTTCTATAGTAAATTATAGGATTTCCTCCGTTCTTCATATTCTCCATTGTTTGATTCATTTGTGCATTGATCATTTCTTTGTGATTAATCAATTTGGATCTCTCTTTTTGGTAATTTGGATTAGGGATAGATCTTATACTTTCCCCCATTTCTCACATAGATACAATAATATAAATGTAATAAGGGTAAAGATAGATCCCCTACATATTTATCCACCATTATAGAAAGAAATGAGAAGCTCCTCATCATGCATAAAATCTACAAATTTCTAATAAAGAAGCATACATTGACTTGCCTTTAACCAAAATAAATTTTCTAATGTTAGAATAAATCAAACATAACAAATTAATTTTAGACAAGATTTCAAATCCATCAATTGAAAATTCATTAAGAAAAAGTTCTTTGAGAAATTTGAAATATCAAAATATAATTAACCTAAATCTTTCTCAAAATTATCTTGAGCCATTAAATCTATTCAACCCATTTAAAAAAATAAAATCACCAACATTGTTAAATAATATTTCTAGGTATATCTTAACCAATCCACTCTCCTTTTCTTTAAGGATTTTTAGATGAGTATATGAATAATTAGAAATGGATTACTGGATTCTATAAAAATATTATATTTAGTTTATTAGACACTACAACATTTGGGGTTGAATTTTGACGCCAATTTGTGACGCCACTACAATTTGTGTTTTTTTGTAAGTGCCCCCAACGGTGTAGTAATAGTGACAATGTCATCATAATTGTGACACCCATTTGGTTATTAAAAAAAAAAAAAGATAAGAAAGTGTCATTTGTAATTTGTGAATTCGAAGAGCTGCCATGAAGACAACACAACACTTTTGCGTGGTGCGAAGAGGGAATTCAAGTTTGGTGTACGCGAAGAGGCTGACACCTGCATGTGGGAAGAGAGCACTGACACTTGAGGTAGGCATTCTAGCTTTGTCTTCTCATTAAATCAATTTCAGTGGCATTGTTTACATCTTAGCATTGTTAATAGTGGCATTGTTTACATCATAGCATTTGGAATGCTCGATGACCCATGAGCTTTGAGAGCTAGGGCATCGTTGCTATTACCTTCAAGGCATTGTGTGAAGTGTTTGATCTCTTTTTATTTGTTTTTCTATTGATATTCACTATGTGCGTACTCTCCATTTATGATCATTTCATGAGGAAATGTCTTGATGGCTCGCAGGCTGCAAGCTAGGGCATGATACATTGTTCATGAGCTCACTATTTAATACTGGCATTGTTTACATCTTTTCATTTAGAATTCTTGATGACCTGTGAGCTTTGAGAGCTAGGGCATCATTGCTATTACCTTCAAGGCATTGTGTGAAGTGTTTGATCTTTCTTTAATTTTTTTGCTATTGATATTCACTATGTGCGTACTCCCCGTTTATGATCATTTCATGAGGAAATATCTTTATGGCTCATGGGCTGCAAGCTAAGGCATGATACATTATTCATGAGCTCACTATTTAATACTGTCATTGTTTACATCTTTTCATTTGGAATGCTTAATGACCTGCGAGCTTTGAGAGCTAGGGCATCGTTTCTATTACCTTCAAGGAATTGTGTGAAGTGTTTGATCACTCTTTATTTGTTTTGGTGTTGATATTCACTATGTGGTACTCCCTGTTTATGATCATTTCATGAGGAAATGTCTTGATGGCTTACAGGATGCAAACTAGGGCATCATACATTGTTCATGAGCTCACTATTTAATACTGGCATTGTTCATGAGGTCACTATTTAATATCTGGCCAGGCCATGTAAATGGTACCATGTCAACCCAATCAACCCAACAAAATGTGTCATGTTTATCTTTGTCAAATACACTCGTTCACCATTTTGTTCTTGTTCTTCACACAAATATTGCATCAAAAGTAATTGTAAACAATGATGCAAAGAAAAAAAAAACAACTATAATAGATCAAACCCCAAAAGAATACAGTCAACTACAATAGCTCACAGTCTCAATGAAATAAATAGTGTATAAAATAATATATAGTGCACAACAGCAGCAAGCATGCAATGACATCAATAACATTACATGATAAAATTCAATACTCTTAGTTTATATTCAAATCTATTTGAAACTCCTATCAACTTATTGTCCAATAGTTAAACTAACCTATGACTTCAAAGGAGGAATTATGAGATATAGTTGTACATAGTTATCTCTTCTATAATGAAATGGTACCAGGCCAACCCAATTAGCCCAACAAAATGTGTCATGTTTATCTTTGTCAAATACACTTGTTCACCATTTTGTTCTCGTTCTTCACACAAATATTGCATCAAAAGTAATTGTAAACAATGATTCAAAGAAAAAGGAAACAACTACAATAGATCAAACCCCAAAAGAATACAGTCAACTAAAATAGTTCATAGTCTCAATGAAATAAATAGTGTATAAAACAATATATGGTGCACAACAGTAGCAAGCATGCAATGACAAAAATAACATTGCATGATAAAATTCAATACTCTTAGTTTTTATTCAAATCTATTTGAAACTCCTATTGGCTCATTGTCCAATAGTTAAATTAACCTGTGACTTCAAAGGAGGAATTATGAAATATAGTTGTAGGTAGTTATCTCTTCTATAATGAAAATGGTACCAGGCCAACCCAATCAGCCTAACAAAATGTGTCATGTTTATCTTTGTCAAATACACTCATTCACCATTTTGTTCTTGTTCTTCACACAAATATTGCATCAAAAGTAATTGTAAACAATGATTCAAAGAAAAAAGAAACAACTACAATAGATCAGACCCCAAAAGAATACAGTCAACTACAATAGCCCATAGTCTCAATGACATAAACAGTGTATAAAACAATATATGGTGCACAATAGCAGCAAGCATGCAATGACAACAATAACATTGCATGATAAAATTTAATATTCTTAATTTTTATTCACATTTCACATGCATAATTGTAGATGACAATTAGTAATAGGGTGCCAGGCATTTCTTAGATCCTTTGGATCTAACCCCATCTTTTCCTTCCTTGCAGATTTTGGATCATACAAGAGCATACTAGATTGAACCCTACGTCAACACTTCATTACTTTAGGCAATGTCTGGTACCTTCATTATTTATGTTCATCCACTTATGTATGTTTGCATTCATTCATATTTTTTTGAAAGTTAATCTTTATGAGCTCAAATTCAAAATTGTATGTGTATTATTTTATTACTAATGTCCCTATTTGATCTAATAGCATCAATATAACAAATAGAGAACGAACCAATCAAATAGGGACATGAGGTGCTCAAACAGTGAGCTCATAAAACAATATATTTAGTCTTAATAAAATCTTATAAAATAACATATATCATGTGAAGTGTTTGATCTCTCTTTATTTGTTTTGGTGTTGATATTCACTGTGGTACACCCCGTTTATGATCATTTCATGAGGAAATATCTTGATGGCTCGCAAGTTGCAAACTAGGGCATCATACATTGTTCATGAGCTCACTGTTTAATACTAACATTGTTTACATCTTTTCATTTGGAATGCTTGATGACCCATGAGCTTTGAGAGCTAGGGCATCATTTCTATAACCTTCAAAGCATTATGTGAAGTGTTTGATCTCTCTTTATTTGTTTTGTTGTTGATATTCACTATGTGGTACTCCCCGTTTATGATCATTTCATGAGAAAATGTCTTCATGGCTTGCGGGTTGCAAGCTAGGGCATCATGCATTGTGTATGAGCTCATTGTTTGAGCACCTCATGTCCATATATATATACTTCAAAGGAGGAATTATGAAATATAGTTGTAGGTAGTTATCTCTTCTATAATGATGGAGCAGTGAAAGCTAATGATCAATGAGGTTGTTGCTATTAGATCATACATTAACAAACTTACTATTTTGAATTTGAGCTCGGACATCATAGAATGTTATTGTTGTCATTGCATGTTTGTTGTTGTTGTGCACCATATATTGTTTTATACACTGTTTATTTAATTGAGATAGTGAGCTTAGTTTTTCTTTCAGAAGTGTATGGCTTGACAATGCACATGCATAATTGTAGATGAGGATCAGTAATAGGATGTCATTCATTGCTTAGATATTTTTTATCTAACCTCCATCTCTCTTTTCTTTGCAAGTTCTGGATCACACAGGGGCACACTAGATTCATACCTGGGTCAAAAATTCATCACTTCAGGCAATGTATGACACCCTTATTATTTATGTTCATCCTCTTATGTATGCATGTACTCTTGCATTTTCTTCTGAAAGTTATTTTCCTTGTATAGTATATACAAGTTATTTTTTTATTTATATACATGTAATCTTTAGATGCAAAAAAAAAATTTCATTTACATGTATCTTTGCATGAAATGAAAACAAATTAAACAAGATCATCTAATAATGCAAACTAAGGTACTATAGTCACTTATCTAGTAATTAGTTCCCCAAACCATTACTAAGGATTGAACATAAGTTTAAGTCCCCAAATCTATTGTTATATGTGTATAAAATAATATATGGTGCACAACAGTAGCAAGCATGTAATGACAGCAATAACATTGCATGATTCCTACACTCAAATTCAAAGAAGTGTATTAATGTATGATCTAATAGCAAAAACCTCATTGATCATTACCTTTCACTCCTCCATTATTATAGAAGAGATAACTACCTACAACTTGGGCATCATGCATTTTTTATGAGCTCACTATTTTTGCAACTCATGTCCCTATTTGATTGGCCAGTGCTCAAACAATGATCTCATAAATTGCGACACCCATTTGGTTATAGACAAACAAAAAAGAAAAAGAAAGTGTCATTTATAATTTGGGAATTCGAAGAGCTACCATGAAGATGATACTGCACTTTTGCATGGCGTGAAGAGGGCATTTGAGTTTGGTGTGCACAAAGAGGCCAACACCATGTGGGAAGAGGGCACTAACGCTTGAGGTAGGCATTCGAGCTTTGTCTATTTGATCATAAATGGGGAGTACCACATAGTGAATATCAACAAAAAAATAAATAAAGAGAGATCAAACACTTCACACAATATATGTTGCTTTATAAGATTTTATTAAGACTAAATATATTTTTTTATGAGCTCACTATTTGAGCACCTTATGTCCCTATTTGATTGGTTAGTGCTATGTTTTTTATATTGATGCTATTAGATCAAATAGGGACACCAGTAATAAAATAATACACTATGTGGTACTCCCTGTTTATGATCATTTCATGAGGAAATGTCTTGGTGGTTTGCAGGTTGCTACAAGCTAGGGTATGATACATTGTTCATGAGCTAACTATTTAATACTAACATTGTTTACATCTTTTCATTTGGAACGCTTGATGACCTACGAGCTTTGAGAGCTAGGGAATCATTTATATTACCTTCAAGCCATTGTGTGAAGTGTTTGATCTCTCTTTATTTATTGTGGTGTTGATATTCACTATGTGGTAGTCTCCGTTTATGATCATTTTATGAGGAAATGTCTTGATGGCTCACGAGCTGCAAGCTAGGGCATCATACATTGTAGGAAATCATACATTGTTCATGAGCTCACTGTTTAATATCTGGCCAGGCCATGTAAATGGTACTAGGCCAACCCAATCAGCCCAACAAAATGTGTCATGTTTATCTTTGTCAAATACACTTGTTCACCATTTTGTTCTTGTTCTTCACACAAATATTGCATCGAAAGTAATTGTAAATAATGATTCAAAGAAAAAAGAAACAACTACAATAGATCAAACCCCAAAAGAATACAGTCAACTACAATAGCTCACAGTCTCAATGAAATAAACAGTGTATATAACAATATATGGTGCATAACAATAGCAAGCATGCAATGACAACAATAACATTGCATGATAAAATTCAATACTCTTAATTTTTATTCAAATATATTTGAAACTCTTATTAAATATAGTTGTAGGTAGTTATCTCTTCTATAATGAAAATGATACCAAGCCAACCCAATCAGCCTAACAAAATGTGTCATATTTATCTTTGTCAAATACACTCATTCACCATTTTGTTCTTTTTCTTCACACAAATATTACATCAAAAGTAATTCTAAACAATTATTGAAAGAAAAAAGAAACAACTACAACAGATCAGACCCCAAAAGAATATAGTCAACCACAATAGCTCACAGTCTCAATGAAATAAACAGTGTATAAAACAATATATGGTGCACAACAATAGCAAGCATGCAATGACAACAATAACATTGCATGAAGCCTGAGCTCAAATTCATAACAGTAAGTGTATTATTGTATGATCTAATAGTAGCAACCTCATTGATCATTACCTTTCACTCCTCCATCATTATAGAAGAGATAACTACCTACAACTAAGACATCATGCATTGTTTATGAGCTCACTGTTTGAGCACCTCATATCCCTATTTGATTGGTCGGTGCTCAAACAGTGAACTCATAAATAATGCATGATGCCCTAGTTTGCAGCCTGCAAGCCATCAAGACATTTCTTCCTGAAATGATCATAAACGGGGAGTACCACATAGTGAATATCAATAACAAAATAAATAAAGAGAGATCAAACACTTCACACAATATATGTTGATTTATAAGATTTTATTAAGAATAAAAATATTGTTTTATGAGCTCACTGTTTGAGGACTTCATGTCCCTATTTAATTGGTTGGTGCTCTGTTAGTTATATTGATACTATTAGATCAAATAGGGATATCAGTAATAAAATAATGCACTTACCATTTTGAATTTGAGCTTATAAAGATTAAGATATCCTACTATTTTGAATTTCTATGTGATGCAGAGGTAAGGGTGGTGGCTGAGGTTTTACAATTAGAGTTTAGAAATTTTAGAGGTTTAGGTACTATCCCCAAGCCCTCAAGTTCTCCAAATGATCACAATCACACCAAGACTAACCCAAATGGTAAATGATGATGGGAATGGTATCTTTAGATTGTATTAAGGTGTATTCAAGATGTTTTGTGGTTCCAAGTTAGACCCAACACTTCTAAACCTTCAAAACTCCTTCAAACTGCCACTAGGCCTATTAGCCCTATCTTGTAGCCCTGCAACAGCCTACACAAGGCTTTAACTTCAAGTTTTCCCAAAACACTAGGTAAAAAAATTATATATTTGAGTACCCTTTATGAATTACCTTAACATGCCAAAAGTACAGGGTAGGTTGCTTTGGAAGGTATATGACTGTTTACACTGTTTCTCAGATTTTTAAGGCCTAAAACTCATGCATTTACAAAGGAAGTACTAACCAATCAAACTCCTAGGCTCCAAGTATTTTCATAGTGTCATGAATAGGTTTAAATCAAATGAATATGAAGTCAATTTGACTCCAAGAGGTTTCTAGATACAAAAGCCCCAATTTGTGCCTCAAAACCCTTAAATCTAGGGCTTCCTCAATGTCACATTTCCCAAGGTTTCCTGCAAAAAATAATGGTTCATTCACCTTTTACTTAACATGTCTATACACTTTCAATCAAAAAATATTGCCCTTGTTTGGCCAGAATTCTCTATCCTTCAGCCTATCCTCCAAATTCACTTAGTTTCTTAGTATTCCCTATGGTGATCACCACAACAGTCAATCAAACTTACATTTCCAAAGTTAGAGGATTATAATACATGTTAATTGGATGCCATTCTATGAGAACCAGTAATCTACATTCATAGAATGACATTCATAATGAAAGAAACTCAAGAAAATAGTCCTAATTCAAATTTTCAATGATTGTATAGTCCCAAAATGGAATAACAAGGATTATAATAGAATTCTCAGAGCATGAATGACTTAAAAGTAATGAAATATAAGGATCAAAACATTGTAGAAAACATTTCAACCATTAACAACTTTGAATCATACCAAAAATCTTTTCAAATTTGCAAGAAAATCATACTTTTATTCAATTTGTTGTAGCAGTCCGTACAGTTCTGAGTGTCTCATTCCAATCTGTCCTATAATGGCTTGATCCTCTAATTTATAACTTCCTCTAAGTTTTTTCAACCAACTTTGGTGGTTGGAAAATTATATTAAGACTAATTAAACATAAAAACCCCTTTTCCCTCCTTTTACAAGTGACCGTTGTTATTCAAAAATTTGAATTAACAACATTGCAAATGACGCATTTCTTAAGATTTTTGAATCCTAAGACCTTGGGATATGATCTAAATAAAATTATTAAATTTTATTAAAACCAAATCTAAACTATTATAAACTTGCAACTCAAAAACTCATCCTAGACTCCTAAATTGGTTCTAAGGCTTATTACGCCTTTAAGGGCTTATTGCCAATTTATTACAGGTATTAACCTTATAGGTCATTATAGGCTCAAAAATGCTCCAATTGATGTAATTGGATATCTTCATGTTCACTGATGTCTTTTTGATCTCCATAGGTTTTGTGAACTCCTTATGTGATCTAGGTGCCCCTGCACCATTATGTGCTTTGAGCCAATGAAATTTTTATCATCATGATGAAGTAATAATGCATTAAATGTCTTACTTATGTCCCTATTCAATTTTAATTTTATAGTGAATTCATGATTTATAATTTAGTTGTAGCAGCTCAATGTGTTTGAACTGAAGGATACCCCTTTCTTGGTTTCTTACAAAGCTTTTGGCGAAATCTGTCAGAAAATGAGAAGCTATGAGAAGGTGACATGAAGCTAATGAAAGGAGGCATCTTCAATTTGTTTTGCAGATATACACATTAATGATGAATGTCAGATAATACAAGGGAATTCGATCAAAATAGGGAGAGAATCGCTAGATTGTTGTCTAACTTTCAAATAGAAGTCGATGAAAAATGTTATTGTCCATGCAAGAGTTGTAACGGCTTAAAGACAAGAAGAATCAAAATCAAAATAACAAAGATACATTATAGGGAGAATGGTCACATGGAAGGGGGGTTTGATTATAATCTAGTGGTAAGTTGTTTTTTATATTGTTTTCACAATTAATATACATATGAACCATAGAAGGAGGTTTGATTATCATCATTTTTATATAGGTCAATATCCCCAGTGTGAATATAGATGAACATGGAGGTGTGAGTATTGAAGTTGAAGATCATGATCCCATGGAAGATGATGATCATGTGCCAAAAAACACATTTGAAGATGATGGTATGAATGCATTGATCGTTGACACATTTGGTACTGGTGTTGTTGGTGCTACTGCTGCTGATGATGATGATGATTATGATGACGATGACATTGATGATGTCCCTAATATACCTCTACTTGAGAAGGCAGGCACTACCCTTTACGAAGGCTCCTAATCTACTTTTCTCTCTACTATATTGTCATTGGTGAATTTGAAGGTTGTGAATGGTTTATCCAACATAGGAATGTCATGTATGCTAAGGTTTGTCATATATGTCATTATAGTCTATAAAAGGTGAAACATGTACCATTAAGATTGTTTATAGTAATGACTTATATTATTTGTTGCAGATTGATAGGTGACTTTTTGTTACCACCATCAAATGTTCTCCGTCACTTGTACCGATAATTATGTGCCACTATGAAACATATTGGAATAGAGTATCAAACAATAGATGCTTGTCTTGAAGATCATATTATTTATTATAAAAAACATGAAAATGCAACAAAATACCTTGAATGCCATACAAGTAGATATCAAGATGATCAAGAGACAAAAAAGGTGCCTCATAAGGTTCTTCATCACATCCTCATTATTCCACGTTTGAAATGATTATTTAGACCTGCAATAGCTTGGCACAATTTATGGATTACCATGCACTCAAGATGATATTATTCGAATGCCTGTGAATGGTCCATCATTTATGGACATAGAGGAAAAGTGGCCACACTTTAAAGAGGAACCTCAAAATCTCAAGCTTTCTCTGATAGCAGACGGTGTCAATCCGCATGGAGAGATGAGATCCATTTGCTCGATATGTCCTATTTTTTTTATAAACAATAATCTTTTTCCATGGATGTCAATAAAGAGGGAGCACATTATGTTGGCAATGATTGTTCCTGGTATCTTATTATTTTATAGTTATCTACATGTAATTATAAGTCTTGGAGTGAAATGGCCATAATAATTATCTGATGTTGTTGTTAATTCAACTAGGTAAGTACCAAGTGAAAGCTTTGATTACATATATATTGCGCCTCTTATCGATGAGTTGTTGGTGTTATGGAATGCCTTCACTATGTATGACATCTCCTGACCAATTGGACAAAGAGAATTTCAATTCCATGCAATGCTTGTGTGGACAATTCATGATGCTCCAGGGTTGACACATTTCTGTGGTATGTTATGGTGAATTCTAGTTGTACGGGATAATTCAATTTCTAAAAATATACATATTTAATCCAATTTTATCGTTATCTTGTAGGTCTTCAAAAAAAAGGAAAAATTACATGTCCAATGTGTGGTCCAAAGATGAAATCTCGTTATTCCAAAATTTTAAGAAAATAAGTGTTTGATGAGTATAGGCAGTTCCTGCCCAGAAATCATAAGTATCAAAGTGCAGAAAGTCATCTTTTCAATGGGAAAGAAGAGACTACACCAAAGCCCCGAAGAATGACACCTCACCTATGGTAGTTGGAATATAATAGAATTCAAGGTAATATCATTCCACGTAATGGTCAATGTTTAAAAATTATATATTTTGATTGTGTTTTGTTGGCTAACTATGTAGTTGATGATCTTGAAGGTCGTGAAGGCATCACCGAACAACTTACAAAGGGACTAAAATGTTATCCCAGAGAATTTAGTAGACTGCCCTACTATGAGCGTTTACAAATTGTGCATTTATTTGATACTATGCATATTGGAAAGAATGTAATAGAAACATTGTGGAAAATATTGGACGGAAGGCATGACAAAGAAAAACTTGTCAAAATTTGTAGTGACATTCATAATTCCAATCATGCAATGAAAAATATCATTGAATCAAATAGCAATGGAGACCAGATTAATGCAAGTGGGCTTCCTTGGTTATTAATAGAGCAACAAAGTAATGCCATAAAACAAGTGATCCGAAAATTTTGATTTCTTATAAGATTTGCTGTGGATATAAGCAATCTCATATCAAAGAAAAATGATTTTTGGGTCATGGATGAAAACACATGATTGACATACCTTCATCAAGGTAAGTCATATTCTTTTGTATTTACAATATATTTATGTAATTACATTCAATTTTCATTGTATGAAATGATCAGTTGATAATTGTTGCAGTATTTGCTACCCCTATCTCTCCCAGAGAACTTCGACAATAATATCAAACAACTGATATATGATCTTGAAAAATACATGAGGTAAGTAGTGGTATTTGTTCAATATATCAAACAAGTAATATATTGTAAAGTCTCGTATTTATATATTTATGCCTTGAATCCCTTATAGGTGGTTGTCATCTATAGAAATCCATAAAGAAGATATAAAATATTGGAAGAAAAGAATTTGTCGATTAATGTGTGAAATGCAAAAGTGTTTACCTCTAGCTTTTTTCAATGCACAAGAACACTACCTCATACACCAAGTTGATGAGATTGAATTGTGTAGACCTGTACATGCTAGGTCAATGTGGATGGTTGAGAGACACTTAAATTTTTTTAAGGGTTTGGTACATGACAAAGAGCACGTCCTGAGGGTTCTATGGTTGAAGGATATATGGTATACCAGATGATGGTGTGCATTACTAAATATATTCCTAATCTTGCAACAAAGACCCATATAGATTGCATTTGGGATCTCAACTCAATTAAAAAATTTGAAGGGGAGTACTTGGTGGAAAATAGTAGATTTAGGAAACTGAAAGGTAATAAATTATGAGATGTTATTGTAGTAAATTAATTCTTAATATTCAAAATAAATCTATTCTAAGTCATCTATTTACTTTTGTACAACTGCTAAAGAGTGAGATGCAATACATTTGTTTATTACAAATAATTAAGATTTGATGATGGCATGGATTGAATGATGTCAACATGATGGTCATAGATTAACATGGGAATCTATGTCTTCATTGGTTATATAAGCTCATCGCAATGGAAATCCCAATGTTACACAAAAGGAAATAGATTTAGCATATGGTTTAAGAGATCACCAGGTACTTATAAATTTGTTAATTAATCAATCATATGTTTTTCAACTCATGATGCAATAATTTATGCATGTTTGACATTATTGGAAGTGAAACACCACAAGGCTATGTTTTGCAATGGTTATAAATTTTGCATCAAAAAGTTGGATGACACGAAGAGAACTTGTGATTCAGAGATAAGTGCAATGTTCCAGGTGACTAATATTTCATCTAGAAATGACTTACATCCTCGAGAGTCACAAAATTGATACTATGGTATTTTGGTTGATATACTTGACTGCGACTTCAATTCTTTCAAATTAATTCTTTTCGTTGTGAAATGGTATAGACTACAACTCAATAAAAATGATCCTGATAGAACTGTTATTGAACATGACAATGGATTTTCAATAATTGATACAAAGTTATTTGAGCCAGTTGGAGAAGAGCCCTATGTTCTTTCAAGCCAATATGAACAGTTATTTTACTCAGAGGTTCTACATAAATTAGGTTGGTCATTTATTGTTAGACATGATCTAAGAGGAAGACCAATAAAGTATAATGCAATGGAAGAAGATACCGAGGAAGATGAAGAAGTGGAAGATGATGTAGAACCAGATCACGATCGAGAGCTAATCAAAGAAGAATATGAAGAAGAAGAAGAAGACAATGATGCTGCTACTGATGACAATGATGCTACTACTGATGCTACTATTGATGAGGATGATGCTGCTATTGATGCTACTATTGATGATGATGATGAGGATGACGATGATGATGATGCTGATGGTGATGAGGATGACGATGACAATAGTGGTGGTGATGATGTCATCGATGATGATGATCTTGATGATGAGATGGATGAAGAAGAATATCAATGACATCAATGAAATGTACAATTATGCCATATATTTGGCATGTTCTAACAAGTTTTTTATATGTACTACTCTTATTCACCTTATTTTATGTCCCACTTATATATCTTTGATCTTTTGTTAAGAGAAATTTCATTCTAAAAGAGTGTATTTAATCTCTATATGCTTAAACAACCTCACTAGTTAAGACTGTTCTCATTTGTAGTGGGCATGACAAGAATCAAATCACTTGAAAGACACTAGTATTTAGACATGCACAAATTAGTGACGTGATTAAGTAAATTACCTTCTTTACAATTGCATGGTTGTCTTTGGTTTGTCATTTTGTTTTGAGTGTAGTGATTTAAACCAAAGACTTCGACTTAGCCAAAAAATGTGCAAGTCTACATTAGTATGTTTCTTTTTATTGTAATTATAATTAGTATGAATGAACAAAATAATGATAATGCAATATTTATGATAATGCAATATTTGTCGAAATAGCATCGATGACTTCGGCCAATGTGCCTATGTGTCAATGTGGTGTTGGGCCATGCATGTTGAAGATGTCACACAAAACAAGTAATCTTGTGCGTCAATTTTGGGTTTGTCCAAATAGGAAAAACTCTGGATACGCAATTATATTTTATGTTTAAAAATAAAGTGACAACTAATCATTTTATGAAGAACTGATATACATTTGGTATTGCTAGTGAAATACTGGATGTCAATACTTTCAGTGGGTCGATCAAACCACATTTACATCTGCCCCATCTACATATATACCTGATGTAGGAAATGAGTGCAACTTGTGCAAGGCTCGAAAGGAAGCTAGTGCCACCAAGATTGCTTCAATGGTGAAAGCAGAAATCATATTTCTACGATGCCTTCTTTGTGTATTTTGTGCACTACTTTTTGTGGACCATATGTGTAAATGTGGTTAACAGAGGGCTATTGTAGATAATGATTTTTTTTTAATGAATTTTTAGTAGATACGCATAAAAAACATGCACATAAACATGACAAATGAGAAACATAAATGTAGATATCACAACAGCTGACTAACATAAATGTAGGCATCATAATCACAATTTTTGGAGACACAACATAATTGAATGGTATACCCAAATGATGCAACACAACTATATATCACTCCTCTGGTTCCAAGTTTACACTGCAGTAAACAAAATTCATAGATAAAAAATAAATTTAGAGAGAGGAGGAGAGCGAGAACAACCAAAGTAATATAGGTCCCTATATTATTTTGGTCGTTATCACTCTCCTCCTATGCTCTCTAAATTTATTCTTTATCTTTGGGTTTTGTTTACGTAGTGTAGACATGGAACTGGAGGAGTAGTTGCATTGCATCATCTGAGTATACCACTCAATTATGTTGTGTTTCCAAAAAATTGTGACCATGATGCCTACATTTATGTTTCTCAATTGTTGTGTCCCAGGACCCCTTAAGACCCTTTAGGACTCTTTACGATCCCTAAGAATACATCTTAGAGATCTTAAAATGTTATAAAGGGTCATAAGAGGCTCCTAGGAGGGGTTAGATGAGCTTCCACCTTCACGTGGTTGGCCCTGTTAAGTAGAGAATGTTAAACTATTCTTGAAACAAAGAGAATCTCAATAATTTAAGATCTCAATCCCTATATAACAAATATATATCGATTCATCTCAATAGCTACCAAATCTTGCAGCAAAGACCCATATAGATTGCATTTGGGATCTCGACTCAATTAAAAAATTTGAAGGGGAGTACTTGGTGGGCAACAGTAGATTTAGGAAACTGAAAGGTAATAAATTATGAGATGTTATTATAGTAAATTAATTCTTAATCTTCAAAATAAATCTGTTGTAAGTCATCTATTTACTTTTGTACAACTGCTAAAGAGTGGGATGCAATACATTTGTTTATTACAAACAATTAAGATTCGATGACGACATGGATTGAACGATGTCAACATGATGGTCATAGATTAACATGGAAATATGTGTCTTCATTGGTTATATAAGCTCATCGCAATGGAGATCTTAATGTTATACAAAAGGAAATAGATTTAGCATATAGTTTAAGAGATCACCAGGTACTTATAAATTTGTTAATTAATCAATCGTATGTTTTTCAACTCGTGATGCAATAATTTATACATGTTTGACATTATTGCAGGTGAAACACCACAAGGCTATGTTTTGCAATGGTTATAAATTTTGCATCAAAAAGTTGGATGACATGAAGAGAACTTATGATTCGGGGATAAGTGCAGTGTTCCAGGTGACTAATATTTCATTTAGAAATGACTTACATCCTCGAGAGTCACAAAATTGATACTATGGTATTTTGGTTGATATACTTGACTGCGACTTCAATTCCTTCAAATTAGTTCTTTTCATTGTGAAATGGTATAGACTACGACTCAATAAAAATGATCCTAATAGAACCAATATGAGCAGGTATTTTACTCAGAGGTTCTACATAAATTAGGTTGGTCATTTATTGTTAGACATGATCCAAGAGGAAGATCGATAAAGTATAATGTGATGGAAAAAGATACTGAGGAAGATGAAGAAGTGGAAGATGATGTAGAACCAGATCACGATCGAGAGCTAATCAAAGAAGAATATGAAGAAGAAGAAGAAGAAGACAATGATGCTACTACTGATGACAATGATGCTACTACTGATGCTGCTACTGATGAGGATGATGATGCTATTGATTTTGCTATTGATGATGATGATGATGATGATGATGACGATGATGCTAATGGTGATGACGATGATGATGACAATAGTGGTGGTGATGATGTCATCGATGACGATGATCTTGATGATGAGATGGATGAAGAAGAATATCAATGACATGAATGAAATGTACAATTATGCCAGATGTTTGGCATGTTCTAACAATTTTTTTTATATATACTACTCTTATTCACCTTGTTTTATATGTCCTACATATATATCTTTGATCTTTTGTTAAGAGAAATTTCATTCTAAAAGAGTGTATTTAATCTCTATATGCTTAAACAACCTCACTAGTTAAGACTGTTCTCATTTGTAGTGGGCATGACAAGAATCAAATTGTACACACAAAAGTAGTGCACTTCTATGGATCCTTACATGCAAGAAAACTCAAGAATGAGCCCTCACAAATCAATCCATAGCTCTCTATGCATGGAGTTGCAAGATTATGAATTTGCTCTTAGCTAGAGCTATTGAGCTTGTGACCTTGCTGGTCAACCACACAATGAGAGATTCGAATGAGGACAAGGGAAAGAGTGCCAATATCCCCAAGAATCACTATGAAAATGCAATGCAAACTAGATTAAAGATGAAGATGCAAGCTAAGTTAAATAATAACAATGCAATGCTTGAAAGGAAATCTAATCTATGAAAGTAAAGTGCCAACTAAACTATGAAAGGGAAAGTACAAGTTTTACAATCCCTCCTAATTAAGCTATGTGAAGCTAATCTATTGCATAAAAGGAAACCAAGCTATGAAATGAAGCTATGGACGCTATGATAATGCAAGAAATGAAGTCTAAACTATGAAGCAATGAGGAAATTCAAGAAGAGTTTGATGTAGCAATGATCTCCAAAAGCTCCAAATGCACCTAGAAAACCTGTAGCATAACAATAGCATGAAAGAGATGGATATAAATGAAGGAGAGAGCTCTCCTTTTATAAGAAATGAGGTGAAATGGACCATGGAGATTAAGAGGCAAAAGTCTTAATCAGCGATGGAGCTTAAAAGATGAGCAATCCATGTGCACAAGTATCCTCCAATGAGAAAATAGGAGTTGACTTTATGTCCATATGAGACAAAAAGTACTTTTCTCCTTTTTATAAAATAAGAATAATGTTTTATTTGTGCAACATAGGATAAGATGAAAAGGTGGGGCTTTTTATTTATTAAAAGGGGAGGAAATATTCTTTTTAAGTAAATAAAGACTTTAGGATAAATGGTTAGCCCATAGGATAAAAATCCAATATATGATCAAAACTAGGATTTGATCAAGAAATTGATAATGTTGAAAATATTGATTATTGATAAAACTGATTCAGGATTGATAAATCAAGTAAATGGGGCCCAAAGTCTAGGCGACCATTTTTGGGTGCATACATTTGCCCCTCTTTGACTAATGTGAGATCGATTTGGGATCACATGTGGTCAAAGAATGAAGTTGCAATGTGAGATTGATTTGGGATCACAAAACAACTCAGATATGAGGTCGATTTGGGATCATACCTAGACAAACATAAATAAAGGCCTTTGAACATGAGGTTGATTCGGGATCACATTCAAAGTAAGAGATAAGAATCTCAAATTTGAGCAAAAGCTCACAAAAGATGTCTAAATCAGGAAAATCAAGAGAATCGGGGATGAGAATCCCATAGGTACTGCCCCCTCAAAATCAAAATTGAAATTAGGTAGATGAGAGACATCAAATCAATAAAGATTTAATCAAATCAAAATAAAATCATAATCGAATGTATAGGTCAATAGGTACAACCATTAGGTGGTGAAAGATGCCCCAGTGAGGAAGTAGAAGAATAGAAATAGAAGACTAGGAATAGAGCAAATGAGAGACTAGAAAATTTGAGAGACATGGAAGGAAGAAAGTCCATCAAAAATTGGATTATACCTCAAAAAGTCAGGCAACTACTCAGAAGAAGGGGAAAATTTGAAACACGATTTTGACTGGAAAGATGACCTCGGATTTTGATTTCGAGTCTAAAAATGGATAGAAAATGATGTGATATGAAAGAGTAGAAATGAAAGATATGATTGAGAAGAATCAGAAGATGAACATAGTTGACCACTAGTCTGTAAATGATGAAAATGAGAGCTCTCTCCATATGCAAGATGCAAAACTAATCTAACATGAACCTAAAAATGCAAGCTACTATGAAAGTGGTTGACTTGCGAGGTCACAACGCCTATAGACATCTAATTATCATCATCAAGTGTTATTGGTAGCGTCGTAAGATCATACAATGCACACTAGCATAACTATGTGGATATGAATATGATCTTTATCAGATAAGAATGTGGAAATCTCACCTAGGCATCAAAGACATGTAGGTCCAGATGACTAATGCAGTGAGATCACCTAAGTTTGATATGGCGAGATTATGCTTGTATCAAGACACATTAAAGTCAGGATAGCTAGAAGCATGCACTCACATAATAGTCAAGGATAATACCTTGTCAATCCCTAGTGTCAAGTAAGACTAGCATAAATGCTCATGATATTTAAGATCAACAAAATATACCCACAAGCAGATAAAGAAATAAAACATGTTCTCATACCCTCAGTCTTCTAGCTATGCATCAACAAAAACTTCTTAGGGAGAGACCACTCATCAAAGAAATCCTCATAGATAGCACACAAAGAAAAATAAAGTCAACATATCTCAACGAGTTGATTGTCTAAGTGTGTGTGTGTGTTGGTCATAGAGTCAAACTTTGAGGATCAAATTTGCTAATGAGCAATATCGCATCATACTTAGACTGGTGGGTAAGACATCTGATAAGTGTAAAGAAACACTCGACGCAAGGGTAGTGTTGAAAAACACTGTTTGGGGTGGTGTTGAAAAACACCTATTGTGAAATGCCACAAGAGACAAATGCACCAAAAGGACCTATGCGAACAGTTATGCCCCTTAGACAAAGATAAAGACCAATTATAAACCAAGTCAAATAAGGTCAAGGCATGATGGAAAGTGGCTAAGTGTCGAGGATGCATGCTAACAAATAGGAGTGCAAAGGCCTCAAGTAGCGCCTATTTCCAAGTTTTCACCACTTGGAGATTTTTTCATTTTTTTTCATTTTTTGCATTTTTCTGATTTTTTTTTTCATATTTTTTTAGGACTTTTTATGCTTTTTAGGATTTTTTTAGCATCATATATCAATTTTTTTGGGTTTTTTTTTTGCAATATATATTTTTTTTTGGAGATACATCAAAGCGTCTATTACTAAATTTTCACTAAGATGATCATTTTTTCAAGACATTTTTCAATTTTTAGAATTTTTAACAATATATCATTTTTTTTGGATTTTTTCAGGATCAATAAATATGTACAAAAGATGCCCCCAGACAGAATGGGCATCAAACTTCCAAGCAAGATCACATCATGTATTCCCAATGTCTAGGAAGGTGAGGGATGAGCAAACTGGTGACTAAGATGGAGGAAAGGAGAATGAAGGCAAATGGAGGGAAGAAATCCTCAAGGTCAAACTCCTCAAGAGTACTCAAGCTAGGGAAAAATTTGTCATGTAAAGCACATTTGGACAAGCAATGAAAGGTCAGCATAGGATAAGTCACAAAAGGAAAGGATGCCGTCCAAAGGAGTAGACAGGTCAAGAGACTTCATAGCATCGTATTTTACTCTTTTGAGTAGATCAAGACCAAATAGAAAAAAGATAGCGAAAGGCTAGAATGAATGGAGGAAAATAAATATGAAAGCTAAACATGAATGGAATGAGAGCAAGATCATCGTAAGATAGCTCACAAGATAGCCAAATGTTCATGTATAGGTCAACATTGCCAAGATCAAAGAGAGAAGATGGAATGGATGAAATATGTAGAAGAACTACGCATGATGCTTGATTGATAGGTTTTCATCACGGTACTTATCCAAGGTGCCACAAGAGAGTGGTTTTCACCATAGGACAAATTTATTTCTCTTTACTTTTGCTACCAAGGTGCCTATCTTCAGGTTTCCACCAAGGCACATTTTCAATTTTTTTCATTTTTTTCTTTCTTTTTGAATTTTTTCTTTTTTATTTTTTCTATTTTGTTTTTATTTTTCCTTCTTTTTTTCTATTTTTTTGTAAATTTTTGGAAGAAGGAAATCTTTTTAGATAATGCTACTTGAAAGGATAAACCATGATATGCCAAGGATTCAAAATGATATGCTCAAAGATGCTGATACGGAAAGGAAGATGGAGGATAAAATAGAAGATAAAGTTTTATGTAAAGAGAGTAAATTTGGAAGATAGGAGGAATAGGAAAATGAGGAAAAAGGATAGAAGGTAGGAGGATAATGAATGGAAAGATTGTGAAAAGGTAGATGGAAAGAAATGTAAGATCAACGTCAATACACACCTTGAAGGGTGGTGGGAAAAATGGAGGAAACGTAAACCATATTCTAGTCCAAATGCGAACCATATTCTGGTTTATTATTGCTATCTGACTCCTCGAAGAGAGGATTGGTGTACTTGTTATAATTCTCAAATGTGAATGGAGGAATACGAGAAGGAATATGTCAAATGTTTAGCAAAGGTTGCGGTTCAGGCGCATGAAATGAAAGAATATTTTTGGAGGAAGATGAAGTGAAAGCCTTTGGAAGCTTGAATGTCAACTTCACTTTTTGCTCAATATTAAACTCTTTTAAGAGAGACTTTGGAATCCATATAGCTTTAGGATTTTTATTTCCTTTTGATGATCTAAAGAGAATATCTTCAATGATGGATTTTGGAACCCATACTTGTCTTGTAGTTTTCTTCTTAGATATCTCTTTTGACTTTATGCCCCCATGTCAATTAGAGGAGACATGGTTATCTTTTTTTTTTTATGGATTCTTGTATTGCTTCTTTTTCTTGTATTGAAAATTCAAGTTACTTCCAAAAGACTTGGGACTTGTGGAAGAAGAAGGAAAATACGAGTGGTTTAGATGGATGGATGGATGAAAAGGATTCAAGGATATGTATCTATGTTGATCTTGAGGAAAGATAGGAGATGGAGGGACGTAAGGACCCAAGATGGATGATGAATTAGGAGAGTTAGGAGGGGAAAGTGAAGGGATATAAGGACCCAATATGGAAGGAAGATGTGAAACCCTTAGTATTGGTGGAGGAGGTCCAAGGATGGAAGTGGAAGATGCAAAAAGATAATCAATAAGTTCATTAGCATCTATATGACAATTGGGGATATCAGCATCTCTAGAGTGAGCATTAGAGTTTTCAATAGGATCATGCACATCCTGAATAGGAGAAACTTCTTTGATAAGATCATTCAAAGCTTGCAAAGACTTAGGAATAGAAGAAAGTGGAAATGAACATGGAGTGGTAGAACAAGAAGATGAAATACTTTGATCTTGACAAGGATCTTTGGATAGCATAAGCACATCATTTTTTTATTGATTTTCAATAGGCTCAACATTGGAAGTAACAACACCATTTTTAATAACCTTAATGTAAGTATCATCTTTGGAAAATGCAAGTGTAGTAAGGTTATTTTTTTTATCAATAAGCTCAATGATGTGAGTAGTAGCTTGATCTTGCTTAGGAGAAGATTTAAGACATGGTGGAATGAATGAGGAAGAGCGTAAAGGATCGAAAGAACCATGAAACAAATGAGAGACATCATGAACAAGATTGGATGACATGGAGGGTTCTTGATCTTGATCTTTTTTATATTCTTTTCTTTATCATTTTTAGAGTCCTCTCGACATGGATCCACTTCTAAGGACAAGGAAGTAGGTTGGGATTGTATGGAAGACTTTGGAAGAGATGGTGAAGGACCAACTAAGGTAGGTATTACAGTGCATAAAGGCTTAGGCTCTTTAGGTTTAGCATTATTGAAAGTATTTTCAGCCAAGTGAAGGTTAGCTTGAGTATCTTTAAGAGGTGGCTCTTGAGAATAACTATAGGGAACCGCATGGAAAGCCTTAGGATTTTTGTTGGATGAAGGATTTGTGAAATATTTGGATGACTAAGAAGCTTTAGGAAGAATGTGGGTATTGGAGGAAGTGGTGGATGGAAGGGAAGGTTCAACATTAATATGATCTTGCTTGAGAGTGCAACCTTTATTTTCAGCATGAGAACTTTTAGAGGAGAGATTCTTTTGACATTTGAAATCAGTAAGTAGATTTTCTCTTCCTTAGTAGGAATATTGTATTGTTCACAAAATTCATCAAAGAATTCTTCAAATTAAGAGTCATATGGATCACCATCACAGTCTACCCAATATGACTCCCCCTTAGAAATCATAAGTGTACCACGAAGATGATGCTTAGGAATAGAAGTTTCATGGGCATCACTACATTGTCCGTCATCATAGTCATCATAGTCATCATAGGTGGGTGTATCACTCTTTGTGGAAGAGACATCACAAGGACTATCACGTTTCTCTTTATGGTATGTCTTCTGAAGAGAAGTAAGACTCTTGGGAGAAGTAGAAGAAGAACGAGATCTTGAAGAAGAGGAAAATGAAGACCTAGTGGAAGAAGAATAATTGGATAATGAGGAATTTGAATGATGTTTAGAAGAGTCATGATAAAATTTGGAAGATGAAGAATGTGAATAGTATTTAGAAGAATCATGATAAGACTTAGAAGATGAAGAATTTGAATAGTTTTTAGAAGAATCATGATAAGACTTAGAAGATGAAGAATGAGAATAGTGTTTAGAAGAATCATGATAAGACTTAGAAGATGAAGAATGAGAATGATGTCTGGAAGAGTCATGATAAGACTTGGAAGGTGAAGAAGAATGAGAAGATTTAGATGATGAAGAATGTTTGGAAGAAGAAGATCGTGATATGATCATGTTTATGATTCTAGCAAAGGCATCTGATTTAATCATCTTTTCTTTTATTTTTTTTATAAATTCATCACTCATGAGAATTTTGGAGGAACAACACTTTTCGAATATGTCAATGAGCTCAAGATCATCTATTCTTAATAAAGGTTCCAAAGCTAGATAGTCAAAATTCATGGTTCCAAAAGAGGAGAAATCAAGCATAGGAATGATAGAAAAATAGAGGAATACAAACTAGATAGTAGGAGAAAAAGAATCAAGAAGAAGAAGAAGAATTTCTCATGGGAATAGAAGACTTTAGAAGAACATGGGAAATGGAGAAGAAAGAAGAAGACTAAGAGCCATCTTGTGCAATTGATACCATAACGTTCATTGAGATGTTGAGAAACATGACAACACCTAGGATCTAAGATCAAGACTGACCAAGGAAGACTAAAAATAGAAGACCCTTGGTAATAGGATGACCTCACAAAGTGTCAACACCAAACTAGGATAATCAAAGTTCTCTATTGTCCAAAGAGAAATAAAAAGATAGAAGAAGGGGCTTTACCAACACTATCAAAGAGGTGATTCAAATCAAAGGGTGACTACCCTTGCACTTTTGAACCAGGAGGTTGGACTAGGCCGAAATATAATTGAAATTGAGATTAAATGAAAATTATTTGGACAATAAGAGTACGAGAATTTCCCAAGAATGTAGCTCACAATTCTAGAGATAAACTTTCTCACCAAGAACAACCTTCTAATGTGATATTTCTCTTTGGCTAATGTGATACTGATGTTGATCTTGACCAATTTGTGCAAAATTTTGAGTTTTTAAGGTCTAATTTCAAGTTTCTGAATGTGAGGGTGAAAATGTCTAATTTCAATCACAAATTCAATAGCAATTGGATAGGTTTGCAAACGGTAGAGTATCAAACATGTCTTCAAACACTTGAAACAAGGGCAAAAGCAACCTTGCCAAGACAAACACTTGTGATATCAAAATTGAAAAAGTACCCTATGAATGCTACCGATTGTTTGTATGTTGAGAACGTTTACACTGGTATCACACAATCAAAGACACTTCAAGCAATATCTATCCTAAAAGGTCAGGGCTCAATACTTACCAACTTAGCCCACAACTTGATGCCCCCTTGCCTCACACCAAGTGGTTGCCCACAAGAGATATTGGCTTTGTCGTGGAAGTGTTAAACAACACAACCAAAGGGACACATATGGTGAGTATCTTGGGGTGATCCGAGTTAGTCCACTTGGATCAATCCTTGCACTAAGAAGATAAGCGGCTAAATAAAGGTGGCCTCTATCTAATGGTTCTTAGTAAGGGCTTCCGTTCATAACACCCCTCTTGCTCCTCATAGAGGACTCAGACCTCATGGCCTCAAGAGTACCTTAATTAAGCATTGTTGCTCAATGCTTTCCCCATGGTCGCAATCCCATGAGCTACTCACATCAAGTGAAGACAAGTGTTATGTCTACTAAGGTTTTGTGTCCTTGATAGCCTTGAGATTATAGTGAGTTGGAATAGCCGGCAAAAGGCTTGTCCTCACTTGGGTCATTCCTCTTGATTGCTCAAGAGTAGGCCCACTAAAAGATCCTAAACTAAACACAAAGAGTGGATGATTTTTGAGGTTCAAGGTTTTTGGTTCACCACAAGGGTGAAGAGCATACTCCCCTATCTCAAAAACTTCTCCCAAACACACCAAGCAAAGATTCAATTACCCCCTTGCTTTCAAAATCCCAAGATGGGTCAAAATTTATGTTTCACCACAAGGGTGAAGAGCATACTCTCCTACCACCTCAAAATTCCTACAACAAGGTATTAAGTGCCTAATAAATGAAACAACTAATTTTTGCCACACTTAAAAAGAAAGCAAATAAACAAGCAAGATTTTTTTTTTGTTTTTTATGCTTAGGGCAGCCCTGCAAAAACCATTAGTAGCCCTCATTGACATGCATTCTCTTGGAAAATTTCAAGCAATGGGAGCACCTACAAAACAACTTGTTAGACAAACAAAAGGTTAGGAAAACCCAAAATCTAACAATGGTTAGCACATGAAAAATTAAATAATCTGCAAAAATAACTGATGAAATGACAAAATCTGAAAATGAAACCATCATGGTTGGATTAGGCTTGGAAAGACCTTTCCAACAATATATCACACTTTGATTTTTTATACCATTTGCAAAAAAATTTTAAAAAATGGGTGCCCATTTTTCAGAGTGGCACGGATTTGAAAACGCTAGAAAATTTTAAAAAGTTAGCAAAGAACCCAAAACTTCTAAGATAGATAAAATAACTCTAAAATAGCTCACTGTCAAGTACAGACACTAGAATCATGTGATACTTCACGGTATACTAGGCGATACTTTTTAGTCTGCACGATATTTCGCCTTATCCCAGACGATACTTCGCCCGACACCAAGCGATAGACTTCACAATAGCCAAGTGATACTTTTGACAAGAGAAGTATCATGCACGTATATAGAGAACTATCGCACGATATACCTGAATAGTATCGCACGATAAAATGAGACAAAAAAAACAAAGACTAAAAATTAAGCCAAAATTAATCCAAAAAATTGACGGAAATGCAAAAATGAAAGGACAAAGTTAAGCTACTCTGCCCCACGGTGGGCACCAAAAATGTACACACAAAAGTAGTGCACTTATATGGATCCTTACATGCAAGGAAACTCAAGAATGAGCCCTCACAAATCAATCCATAGCTCTCTATGCATGGAGTTGCAAGATTATGAATTTGCTCTCAGCTGGAGCTATTGAGCTTGTGACCTTGCTAGTCAACCACACAATGAGAGATTCGAATGAGGACAAGGGCAAGAGTGCCAATATCCCCAAGAATCACCATGAAAATGCAATGCAAACTAGATTAAAGATGAAGATGCAAGCTAAGCTAAATGATAACAATGCAATGCTTGAAAGGAAATCTAATCTATGAAAGTAAAGTGCCAACTAAACTATGAAAGGGAAAGTACAAGTTTTACAATCCCTCCTAATTAAGCTATGTGAAGCTAATCTATTGCATAAAAGGAAACTAAGCTATGAAATGAAGCTATGGACGCTATGATAATGCAAGAAATGAAGTCTAAACTATGAAGCAATGAGGAAATCCAAGAAGAGTTTGATGTAGCAATGATCTCCAAAAGCTCCAAATGCACCTAGAAAACCTACAACATAACAATAGCATGAAAGAGATGGATATAAATGAAGGAGAGAGCTCTCCTTTTATAAAAAATGAGGTGAAATGGACCATGGAGATTAAGAGGAAAAAGTCTTAATCAGCGGTGGAGAATAAAAGAGGAGCAATCCATGTGCACAAGTATCCTCTAATGAGAAAATAGGAGTTGACTTTATGTCCATATGAGACAAAAAGTGCTTTTCTCCTTTTTATAAAATAAGAATAATGTTTTATTTGTGCAACATAGGATAAGATGAAAAGGTGGGGCTTTTTATTTATTAAAAAGGGAGGAAATATTCTTTTTAAGTAAATAAAGACTTTAGGATAAATGGTTAGCTCATAGGATAAAAATCCAATATATGATCAAAACTAGGATTTGATCAAGAAATTGATAATGTTGAAAATATTGATTATTGATAAAACTGATTCAGGATTGATAAATCAAATAAATGGGGCCCAAAGGCTAGGTGACCATTTTTGGGTGCATACACAAATCACTTGAAAGACACCAGTATTTAGACATGCACAAATTAGTGACATGATTAAGCAAATTACCTTCTTTACAATTGCATGGTTGTCTTTGGTTTGTCATTTTGTTTTGAGTGTCTAGTGATTTAAACCAAAGACTTCGACTTAGAAAAAAAATGTGCAAGTCTACATTAGTATGTTTCTTTTTATTGTAATTATAATTAGTATGAATGAACAAACTAATGATACTGCAATATTTGTGATAATGCAATATTTGTCAAAATACCATCGATGACTTTGGCTAATGTGCCTATGTGTCAATGTGGTGTTGGCCCATGCATGTTGAAGACATCACACAAAACAAGTAATCCTGGGCGTCAATTTTGGGTTTGTCCAAATAGGAAAAAGGTCTGGATACACAATTATATTTTATGTTTAAAAATAAAGTGACAACTAATCATTTTATGAAGAACTAATGTACATTTGGTATTGTTAGTGAAATACTGGATGTCAATACTTTCAGTGGGTCGATCAAACCACATTTACATCTACCCCATCTACATCTATACCTGATGTAGGAAATGAGTGCAACTTGTGCAAGGCTCGAAAGGAAGGAAGCTAGTGCCACCAAGATTGCTTCAATGGCGAAAGCAGAAATCATATTTCTGCGATGCCTTCTTTGTGTATTTTGTGCACTACTTTTTGCGGACCTTATGCGTAAATGTGGTTAACAGAAGGCTATTGTAGATAATGATTTTTTTTATAGAATTTTTAGTAGATAAACATAAAAAACATGCACATAAACATGACAAATGAGAAACATAAATGTAGATATCACAATAGCTAACTAACATAAATGTAGGCATCATAATCACACTTTTTTGGAGACACAACATAATTGAATGGTATACCCAAATGATACAACACAACTATATATCACTCCTCTGGTTCCAAGTTTACACTGCGGTAAACAAAATCCATAAATAAAAAATAAATTTAGAGAGCGGAGGAGAGTGAGAACAACCAAAGTAATATAGGTCCCTATATTATTTTGGTCATTATCACTCTCCTCCTGTGCTCTCTAAATTTATTCTTTATCTTTGGGTTTTGTTTACGCGGTGTAGACATGGAACTAGAGGAGTAGTTGTGTTGCATCATCTGAGTATACCACTTAATTATGTTGTGTTTCCAAAAAATTGTGACCATGATGCCTACATTTATGTTTCTCAACTGTTGTGTCCCAAGACTCCTTATGACCCTTTAGGACCCTTTACGATCCCTAAGAATACATCTTAAAGATCTTAAAATGTCATAAAGGGTCATAAGAGGCTCCTAGGAGGGGTTAAATGAGCTTCCACCTTCATGTGGTTGGCCCTGTTAAGTAGAGAATGTTAAACTATTCTTGAAACAAAGAGAATCTCAATAATTTAAGATCTCAATTCCTGTATGACAAATATATATCGATCCATCTCAATGGCTACCAAATCAACAAATCTCTATCAGGAACCCAGTTGCAAAGAAATATCATAGACCACACCATGAACCCGTACATAAAATTTGGACCAAAGAAGTCAAGAAGTTACTCGAATCAGATCTGAATGCAATCAGGTCCGCATATATCCCATGAATGCATCAGGAAGAATGCATCTCTGATCACCACACTAGCTTCTTGTGCTGGAGTAGTCACTGTCACAAGTCTTGATTTGGCAGGATCCATTCCAAATCCAAGTCTCTAGACTTGACTCAATAATCCATGAGCCACTAGCGAATCTACTACAAAGTTATCTCTGAATTGTGCTAGAGCAGTCATTGTCACAAGTCTTGATTCAGTAGGATCCATTCCAAATCCAAGTCTCTAGACTCGACTCAATAATCCCCGAGCCACTACTAAATCTACTGCAAAGTTATCTCCAAATTATGCTGGAGCAGTCACTGTCACAAGTCTTGATTTGATAGGATTCATTCCAAATCCAAGTCTCTAGACTCGAATCAATAATCCATGAGCTGCTACTGAATCTACTGCAAACTTATCACTAAATGATCCATAACCAAATCATGAGCAAGAACCAGATCTGCAAGAACACCATTCTGAATCGATACCAACTCAATCGACAAATATATATATATATATATATATATATATATATATATATATATATATATATATATATATATATATATATATATATATATATATATATATATATATATATATATATATATATATATATATATATATATATATATATATATATATATATATATATATATATATATATATATATATATATTAAAAAAAATTCATTATCATCGTAACTATGACAGCTTTAAAACATCGATAGTTTTCTGTCGCAAACATTCGACATCCATCCGTCACATTAATAGCATCGCTATCGGAAACAACCATAAACGATGGATATTTTTTGTAAATGTCCAATGCGTGTCCATCACACGTACAACATAGTCATCGTTACAAACCACAAATGAAGAATACGTGTTTTAAACTTCTGACTAATATCCATTGCATTAAAAGCATTTTCATCGGTGAACATGTTACAAACGACGGCTACCTATTCGAAGATTCTGATGGGTCACTGTCATTTGTTATTTGTTGCGATGGGTAGGTGTCCCAATTGCGACGACAACAAATAGGTCCAATGGAAGACTCACTATGTTGGCACCCTCTTTTAGCGATGGCCAAGGTTGTCATAATTACGATGCCTAATAGAACCGTCAGTTTTTCTGACTACAAAACTGCGACGCTGGGTGGTGTTGCTTAATCGACAGTTTACTATTTAAATTCAAACGTTTGGCCATCGGAAACAGGTCTCAAATGTACTAGTTATATTTAATAGATTGATAGAAATTATGGAGAGGTTATATTTAATTTATAACTATTTAAATAGTTGTTTTAAGGAGGCCAAAAAAAATTTATTAACTCAAATTTGATGGTTATATAGTTTTATCTTGTTATTTTAATTATAAAATACAATTAAATTTTTTAAGAGATTAAATTAAATAAGTTAAAATTATATTATATATTAACTAGTACTTGAATCTAAGGAGCTTAAAGGGATGTGCTAATAGGAAATTATAGGTATTTTTGTGAAATGTAAAAAAATTAAAGTTTTATATAAAAAATTAAATTTGGTTGGGTAATGTAATTTGGTAGTAAATATTATACAAAAGTTTCTTAATTAGTCCCTAAGAGTCCTATAACTGTTAGAGTAGTAAAGTGTTTACTGATTAATTGAATCATATTGATTTAATTATTTGGTCACTAATTACCTCTTTCTACTTAAGCTAAACTTTAGGCATATAATAATTAATTACTTTATTAATTATTATTATGCAACCTAGGGTTTTACCTTTTTAGGTTTTCTGATCTTCTTTTATAAGGATTGATCTCATAACACTTTGTAACATTTTCTAACATTTTCATTATTGATTGCAACTTTTGTTTTTGTACATCAAGGATTTCTCCTCTCTCGTGGATCCATACATTCAGGCCTCCATAGCTGTTTGCTTCTCTCTCTTTCTATGATAGGTGTTTGCGTGCAGGTGTTCTTGGGAGCTGTGGGTTGTTTTTCATCAACTCCAACAATAACAATCAACCTTTGATGAGTGGTTTCAAATGACCATAGTTCCATCTTTGAGTATGTGTTGTAACATGTCAAAAGGTGTCCAAAGACTATATCATTTAAAATTATATGTCATATGAATTTCATAGAATGAACAAATTGGATCAACTTTAAATTCTAATTATTTACATTTCAAAGTATTAAGACATACACACAATGAGTAAATTGGATCACATTTCAATTGCTAATATTTAAGTTTTGAAGTACAAATATATGCACACAATGAATAAATTGGATCATATATAAACTTTCATATATATGAAAATAAACATTAATTGTGTACATATGTACAAAAATGGCATAAATACCAACTTAAAAAGAGAGTTACAAAAATGTGGCATGTGCCATGTCAAGGTTGATTTATACAATACATATGTCAAGTATATACATAAATGGTCCTTCAATGACCGCGACTATAATTATATGTCTCTATCAATATATATTCAACTATGGTGGATCTTCAAAATTGAGCCTCTTCGAAGCAGTACATGGCTACGCAACAACAACTCAAATTCCAAATCAAATATATTTTATTAATTAATAGACTAGAGTTCTAAAAATAACTAAATATTGAATTGTAATTTGTTTGTAATTGAATTATTGATTACCTCATGTCTTTCTACTGTGTCATGCCCAAAAATTAGGGCAAAACACACACAACAATTTTTTTTTAAAACACGAACAACTAGGTTGCATACAAGGGTACAAAAGAACTTGGACATATATTAATTAAAATAAATAAGTAAATTAAAATTGTAATCCCCTTATGTTTAATTATATTTGAATTAAAGATATAAATACATAATTATTAATCCCACTTAGAGATTTTAAACAATTAATAATATTATTAATTTTATAATCAAATAAATATTAATAAGGATTAATTTCTTACCTAGGCCCCACCTAGGGTTTACAAGAATATTAATCCCCTTAATAACTTAGTATCCAAGAAAATTGTGCTAAGGCATTAAATTATTAAAATTAATTAAATCATAAATAATACAATAATATATGTTCAATAATGTTAAAATATAAAAATATAAAATCCAATATAAAAAATCTCAACGAATTAAATAAATAAATCAAAGGACCATAAATTAGCACTCATAATATATATGATTTTGAAATAAGAGTCTAAATAACATCATTGCCCAAAAATCAATTCAAATCTCCAATAATAGGGAATCTCAAGAATCTAAAAGGCAGATGTAATTAGTAAAAAGAAATTTAAATTATTTAAGGATAAAGGAAAAGTCAACATAATAAAAGGCTCAATAACTTTTTTAGAATTAAATGAATTTTCAAAATAAAATTTAAAAATGATAATGGCCCATTGGCCAACCCTAACCCTAATTTCATTGTTTTTGGGTTTGCAAGTTGGGCCAAGGGCTGAGAAAATGGAAAATGCAGGGATGAGTATCCACCCAAGTATACATGAATGATACACACTCAAGTGTGTATATACTTCCAAATATACTTGAGTATATACAAAATAAGAGGTCTGCTACAATGGGAAAAGTCCAGATCACATCACGCATCCTCTTCATAATCAGCAAGATAAAATGTTGTAATAATTTCTTTTATTTTCATATTGAAAAATCATTGTATAGAACATAGAACCAGATATCTGTGGCTTCCAAATAGAATAAATCTTCATTATTACTCTTAGGTTTTGGGGCACTGATGTTTTCTAGTTAAACATATTTTCTAGAAAATATTTTTAAAATAAAAATTTTATTCACTGGAGTAAATAAACATGTTATAAATTACATTACTTTACTTGTATATTTAATGTCATCACAATTACAGCATACTGCATATAATTTATACAGAGATGTAGTGTTATTGATTTTATTTAGACTTTGTTGTACAATAGAGTTTGAACAAGATTGTTCATTCCAGACTGCTGCATGTATTCTTTATTTGTTTTTTGATTGATAAAATTTCATTATAAATAATATAACCTAAGGTAGGTTCTTTTATTAAAAAAAAGCTTCACTGAATAAAAGATTTATTTATTTTTTTACAAAGTAAACCATAACAAAATATAATAATCTCTAAAAGATTTTATAAAGAAAATAATTCATAGCAAAATTAAATAACACTATATTAAATAATAATACATTACTAAAAAGAAACTTATCCAAAAAAAATTATTATTAAAAGGAAAATCTAAAAAAAAATATAATAAGCCATACAATCTTTACCTTTAAAAAGAAAATCTAAAAAAATATAATAAACAATAAAATCTTTACCTTTCAAAAGAAAATCTAAAAAAGAAAATATAATAAACAATATAATATGTTGCTTTTACTTTTATATTGGGGTTTTCTTCAATAGTGAAATTTCTGTGGTAGTATTATGTTTATTAGATTTGTTTAATATAGAATATATTTTATTTATTAATATATATGTTATGATATTTGATAATAAGTTGTTCTAACAAATGAAATATTATATTTATTAATATATATATATATATATATATATATATATATATATATATATATATATATATATATATATATATATATATATATATATATATATATATATATATATATATATATATATATACATATTACCACTATCTATGTAATCATAATATTTGAGCTATACTAGAGAATTTAATTATGAATAACCGAATACTTTCCTATATACTTGATGAATATACATTCTTAGAAATAAACAATGTGAAATAAGATTTTCTTTTATAACTTAGAGATATAGAGAGTGCATTTCTTTAAAAGTAATATAGTGAGGACATTGCTTTAAATTTAATGTGCATCTTAGAATATCTATTTAGGATAAATATATGGATGTATATGTAAGGGAAACATATATTTCTTTTTATTGAAAACCCATTGACACATATAAGAGATTTCTCCTTTTTTTTGTAGTTCAAATATACTAACTACTTCTTGTAAAGTAATGAACATTAAAAGAGGATGTCACCTTGAAGAAAATAAAGAAGATCCTTATTATTTCCTATTGCATTTGGATAATAATAAAACAACAACTCTCTTTCTTTTTTCTTTTGCAAATTAAGCACACAAATAAGGATTTTCACACTAGAGAGAGATAAATTATTTTTCCTTCATTTCTTTGCAAGTAGAAAACCCAAAACAACAACATAACATTTCTTTAATCTAACTTTAAATATCATCACTAACTCTTCTTTTCTAACATAAAGGAAAGACAATACATTTCTCTCTTATTCATTTTAATGCAAGAGATTGAGGAAAATAAATGACCTACTAACTATTACAAGCATTACATATGCTAGGCGTTTTACATAGCCTCTTTTAAAAACAACTTTCACAAAAGACATCAAAGCAAAGCAAAACTCAAATAACATGTAGAAGATCTATCCAAAGCCTCATTTAGCTCCATGAAAACTAGCAAGTCCTGCCCTTAGAAATCTACAAAACAAATCATACAGACCATGGAGGCTCACCTCCCAACCTAGGCCATTTCATGGCCACCCTTGAGCTAGGGGAAATAAAGATGGATAGGGTTTTACATGCATTCAACCAATACATAAACAAACATAAACCAAAAACAACCATAAACAACAAATTCTCTTTCCCAAGGCTAGCACAACATGAGTCACCTTTGGACCCATAGTAGGGGTGAAGGTGGAAGCTACTCAACTAGGAGAATGCCAAAATACAAAAGAAAACCAGCCTTCAACAAGGCTCCAAATTCTGCACAATATGCCTTCATAAGGCCATAGAAACAACCATCCACCCTTCTCATACTCTTCACCATAACAATACCCTTATGACCCCCAAAAGTATACACAAGATGGCACATGGATGCCCATACATCAATGCTTTATCCCCTTCCTCCCAGAGGAAGGAATCTACACTAGAAAAGTAGTCCCAACTTATGCTCTTCACCCATCAAGGCTCTCTTCCCTCCCAAGGGTGAGCTTGGCCTTGCACAACCCCAAGAAAACAATGCACAAAAGAAAATACACATACAAGCAAAGACAAGAAGCCATGAACTTTTATATGAATAACTATCATTCACACAACATAGGAAAAGAAGAAAAAAGGTACATAGCAATAAGAACCAGGGATTACAAGCATCCAACCTTGATCTAAGCTAATGGCAAGAGGGTTGAGATGAGCTTTCCAACAAGTCTCCTCCTTTTCTATGCAACACCAAAATCTTCCAAGAACAAAACCAAAATTCTCACAAACTCTCAAGTCTCCAAAAATTGGAGAGTGGGCAATTAGCCAAAATTTTTCCCTCCATCTCCTTAAGAAGACAAACCCTAAACCTATCAAACCAAAAGAGGGAAATTCAAATTCAAATTTCAAATGAGGAGTGGACTTGACATGCCTCTTCCAATTTTCGTCACTTTTCAAAAGAGCATCTTTTGGAAGGGCAAAAATAGTCAAAATGTATCACAATGGTCAAAACTTGACCCCCAACATATGGCACCACTATGGGGTAGCCTATTTTTAACCTCCACTATCATAAATGGTCATTAAAAGCCACTCAAGAGACCACTCAAAGATTTTATCCGAAAATGAAAGAGATTCCCACTCATGGCCCCTAAAAATAGAGACCACTTACACACATTAAACACTTGGGTATGCCAACTCACATGACATGTGTCAATTGACACCACAAATAAATCACATTATACACAATACACATGGCATGCCAAGTAGACTAAATAATAAAGTAAAATAGCATAACTCAATAATCACATTCATCCACCACTTTACAAAAATTACACTTTACAATGAGGTTAATTTCTCCCCTTGGAGTTAACCTTGGCTTAACATGATTTTACAAATATCCATCTTTAATTTCCCCCGAAAATTCCATGGTCTTACCTGCACACTTGACAAAATATCAGTAGCTTGTGAAATGTCAGATATCATATATATATATATATATATATATATATATATATATATATATATATATATATATATGCAAATAGAATACATCTAAAAATCACATTCTTCACATCCTAAATTTCTAACTGCATTTCATAATAATTCTCATCATTTTCAACATAGCATTTCTAAAGCATATAAAGTCAAGAATAAAATGATACATGTTAATTCACCTAACATAATAATCAAACTCAAGTACATCATATAGTTCAACTACATCCACACTTTATCACAAGAAAATCACTCACTTCCAATAATACATTTCTTAATTTCAAATCAAGCTATTTCAAGAACGTAAATATATCAATTAACCTAATTTATTAACCATGATTACCCCACCTAAACTCTTCTTATATAAATATGAAATTATGGCATAATTTTCTAAATTAAATAATTCATCAATACCATAAGTCAAGACCTAATAATCCAGTGTGAAAATAAGTCCTAAATTATTTACAAGCTACATTTCAAATGATTCGCTCTTCTTGCATTATTATTCATCAAAGCGTTATATGCGAAATCTCCCACTCAACATCAGGACCTAATAATCACTTTTCTATTAATACTTGTCTCAACTTAAAATAAATTCAAATAGTCCTTTATGTAAGCATTCATATCTAAATAGAAACATTTCAACATTCAGTAGTGGTACACTCACACGTTCCCTATTACATTTCTTCTAGAGATTACATGCACACGGGAATAATATTTAACTACATTAGAATATACACATATTGCACCCCTTTTATTATTTAACTACCCTATTCCAATACAATTTCTATAAAATATGCACTTGATAGTATTATCACAAAGATCAGTTGAATTCAATTAATCTTATTTTAAATGCAGAGCATCCTAGGATTTGAGTGTATAAGTAACATGAAAAGAGTACATCACACTGGTAATCAAACCTCTATCCACTAGGACACAAATCATGATGAAACAACATAAATTTCTAATTACTGAGTCTATTATGCAGAAAGATAATACCAAGGTAGAATCTCTTAAAACACCTGACATGACTTCGAAAGATAAACTCTTGATAAACATAAGGAAAATTTGGCAAAGAGCATCTCATGATGCCATCGACCATTATGCGGGTAACAATCACTGCATCCATATGAATGACTCATCCCTACTCTAAGGGTCTCCAAAAATGTGATTCAAGACCATATCCTATGTCTCCTAGTTCAAGAAAAACATTGATACCCGCTCCAAAATAATCCTCCTAGCGGATTCTCCCTCACATGGGACCGACATGACCTTACCCTTCAAGAATGACAATCAAAACCACACCATAAGGATATTCATGCAAAGAGGTAAATGAGGGAGGCATTACATACTGCTCTTGGGTTGTGTAGTAAAGTTGATAGACCCCTTCTTGGATGATAAGGACTCCTAACAAAATATAATGGTAGAGGATATGTGGGAAGTCATGAGAGGTCCATAACAGGTAAAAAGAAATTAATACAAGAATGCAATCCAACAGGATTTGACAAGAGGGTTTCAACTAAGAAGACATACATACATGTCCCCTTTGATGTGTTGGACCCCCTCTTCGATGATTGGGATTCCTAATGAAATAGAATGGTAGAGGATCTATACGAAGTCATGAAGGGGGTTGCAATAGGTAAAAGGCAATTAATACAAGTTAATAACCCAAAGTTGTTGACAAAGACTAAAAAACTAAAAATACACATACTTATATATAAATGCAAATGTTTAACATATATAGAACAAATGCATATCGAAGCCTTAGATTGTTCTCTCATACTATTAGGAGGTATCATCATTCATGAAGCATCTATGACCATTTCTTGTATGAAAAATGATAACAAATGTTATAGTCATAGAGGAAGGATTCAGATCTTTTGAACAAACAAGAATGCAATCCAAGAGGAGTGGAGAAGAGGTTTTCAACTAAGATAGGAGATTAAAGTGAAGATAATTTTTTTACCTCTTCCCTCTCCTGAACCTTTTTGACATTAGGTGCGTTCATCAATTATGTAAACCCCAATTTTTTCTATATATAAAACAAACAAAAAATACTTGAAATCAATCTATAACATGTATATGTTTAATCATAATACATTTGAACAAATAAATTTAAATTGTGCTAAATTACCTTTTGGCATTTGGGTGTTTGTGAGGATTTCTTTTTCTATCTCAGTCTACTGGAAGACGTCTTTCACACATGAGATATTTTAGAGTCATGTGGGGTAGCCTAAGAGAAAAAAAATTAACATAAGAGATATGATTATATAATAATAAATATAAGTCAAAAAATCTAAATCTAAATGACTCCCACATGTTCAAGTAATATTGTAAATAAGAGATGTTTAAAATATAATACCGCAAATCTTTCTAGGACAAAATCAATGACCAAATGCATGATATCATCAACTTGGGACATCTGAGTCCCTAATGAACCCTATAAAACACCAAACAAATATACATTGGAGAGTTACTAAATAATTACAAAAATTATTTTGAAATCAATGTATTATTCTAATTTTAACATATTAATTTTTTTACCTCTGGTGTTAAAGGTACATGTGGGCATGACATAGTGCAAAGGTGGGAGAATCCCTAAATGAGATGCACAACCTCACAACTAAGAGTAGCACAAGAAAGAAACAACACAAAAGTTGAGAGAGAATGAATGGTCCAATATATTCATTCAGAGAACAAACAACATACATGTCGGGTTGTTAGGCCTTCTCGATTACAACCATATACACTGAAATTAAACTGAATCCTAATTTTGATCTAGAAGAGTCCAAGAACTGGGTTTCTCTAATCAAGTGGACCTCTCCTTACAAGATACATCCAGTTATTACATATAGGAAACACTTCTAAAGGTCGACCAAGGGAAAACTACCTTCCCTAAGAAGGAAACATGTACAAACAAATAGGTCTGACAAAAAATGAATGAAAGATCCATGAAAAGGAACAATAAGATGTGTGATCATAGGAAATGATTCATAAGAGATCCAAAAACCACACACTACAATCACAATAGTCAGAATCCAAAGATCAACGATCGCACATCGAATCTCTAAATGGGTCCAAGCGAGAAATGAACATGTTATCCATGGATAGAAAATGGATCAAATACCAAACAACCATGAAAAATAGGAGGTGCGACCATAGGAAGATGATCCTAGATAGGTCTAGAGTAATACTTTATGATCATACATGCTATCTTGAATAAATGATGATTGGCCAACATAATCTCTCCAACCGGTAAAGAAGAACACAAATTTAACAAAAAAAATATTTTTGGTTGATGCAAGATTGCCATGAATCCAAGATGCTCTTGCATAAGGGAATGGAGTGGATCAAATACTACGTGGTGTACTTGGACCACCTTCAATGCATATTTTTCATATATCAGTTTAAATTGTTCTATAAATAAAAAAATATTTACACTACATATTTTCATATATCAGTTTAAATTGTTCTTTAAATAAAAAAATATTTACAAATTTCTAAGATTTAAGTGATTAATAAATAACATGTTATAAAAACAAATAAACACACCTACATCTTCTCTCCACCGAAAAACACCATGGTCATCAGGTCATCGGTGAGGGCCACATTCTCTACAGTGGAAGCATGACATCGACTCCCACAATGTGTACATGAATGGGATGTGGAACCATCCTCATTTAAGCCAATATCTACCCCATAACATATATTCCAATAGATAACACACATATGATCAATGGGTTGCGCTAAGCCAAACTATGCATCTGATTATGAGCTAGGTGGCACATGTACTGATCTATCCTCTAATCCAACTAATTGTGTACCATGTTGAAAAATGACATGAGTGAATGATGTAGCCACGCGAAGAGTTTGTAACTCCATAGATTCCTTCAGGGCTACTGGGACCGTGATCTGAATCATGAGTTTAGGAGCTAAAGAAATCCTATTCTAGGGGTCTACCACCCTCTAAGCCCCATGTCTATCCTTCACATAACCTATCCCTCTACCCTAGAACTACTACATGTCAAAGTAATTCAAATTCAAGATGAGGATAAACTCACAATATAACTTTCTCAAGAAATATAAAGGCACCTCATAATTGTTACAAGGTGGTTGGTTAGTTGGAAAATCACAATATAAATTTATCAAGAAATATATAAGAAACCTCTTCAAATCATGCTCTAGGGTCAGATTAGTTTTAGGTTCGCTGAAAAAAGAACATATGTCATCTTTACTTATGGGTTTTCTTTTCACCTCATCATATGACAACCCATCAGCATAAAATGTCTGACATCCATCCCTATATGTGCCCCATTTCATAACCTAGCTAGATACCCCCTTGACACTATTAGCCATAGATCTTGGGTTGTGACCAAGTGATGAGTAGTGCTCATGAGTAGGGATTAGTAGTGCTCATGTGTAGAGGACCTCAACTTATTCACTATCATAGAGATTTGAGTAGTATTCTATAAAAGGTGATTTATAAGGTCCTCCTTTGTGGCTTGTACAAGTTCTACTAGAGGAGATGGAGGGTTTTGGGATGGTGGTTGTTGTCGATGAGTGACATTTTGAGGGTTTTATTATTGCAGGAAGGTATTTCGAGGGTTTAATTATTAACTTCATGTGCAACATTTTGAGGGTTTTCTTATGATGATTGTTCAAGAAGAGGTTGTTCTATTCTATTTTGTTGTCAGACATTGTTTTGAGAATTTGACATAAATTTAATAAAAAATTAAATTAAATCAATTGAACAAACCATATTTCAATTCAATATCAAACAAAAGAAATAAAAAAATTAAATTCTTACCTCTTCGACAACGCGACATTATCACAAATTGGTGTAAACACTGAAAAAATCCAAAATAGAGTGGAACATGATTGAGTTATCTCAAATTTTCCCTCAAACAAGCTACCACTATGCCATGGAGTTTGCTGGAAATGAGTTTGGCTATGGGAAAACGCAAAACTTAAAGTTCTTCAAAACCTTATCGGGTTTTGAAGAACTTAAACTTACTTTTTTAGTTCTTCAAAACTTGATGGGGTTTTGAATAACTAAATGTTACTTTTTTAGCTCTTCAAAACCCGATCGGGTTTTGAAGAACTTTAGGCTTGGTTTTACCAAGCCGTAACTTGGTCAAGTTATTTCAAATTTTAAATAACCCAAATGAGTTACAAATAATTTTGGGTTTTTTTGCATGTGGCCACTTTTCTGACCTACAAGTTCATGCATTCACCCAATCATCTCTCTGCCTATAGGAATAGATGATGGAAGTGTTGAGTATAGGTAGGGTCATTGTCTATGAGACTATGAAGGTGATATCAAGGCTTTGTCTTTTCTTTTAAAATATTTTAATAATTAATAAATTATTTAAAATTTGTATGCACACACATGCATGCATGTACACGCACACACATACGTGATCACACACACACACACACACAGTCATACAAGTTTTATAGGAGGTATGATGATGGTGTATGCTAAAATATAGTTATATGAGCATTGTTGAAAACAATTCAATGTTTTTGAAGGTTTTATAAATTGTTAAGGTTTCTTGTGTTAATAAATATTAAGAAAAAAAATTAACAAAATAATTTAAAATTATAATAGTTGCATTGAAAGGCATTCTTACAATCACAATGCTATGGAAAGATATGGTGCAAAAAATAATCCCTCAGAAATAAAATTCAAGATGTTTTCCAAACCTCGACATCCCTATTATAGAAAATCATCACTTGGAAAATTGGGTGTCCATGAAGTCATAGACTTTCATTCCTAAAATGATTGTCATCTCAAACAAAAAGAAGAATGGTGAGATTTTAACCCACTAGGCCAAAGAAGCATGTAGTCCATTTTATCTTAATGGAGATTGTTGAATAATGAAACTAATTGAAATTTGTATCTTAATTAGCCTTGCACATATACTTGATGGAATGAATTTTAATTCATCAAATCAATTAGGATTCATCTCTTTTGAATTCATGAAATAGGTGTCATCTTTATTTCACTCAAACAGTGGTAGTTTGGATAATCATATAAGAAAAAGGAAAAATATCTATTGTTGTTATATATAGATTGTCTAAATATTTCAAGAAAGAGAAATATTTTAAATGGCACAAAAGCAAAATTACATATTGTTTCACATCACATATATCTTCTCGACAATATATCTTACTAAATTTTAAATCTCAATGTTTCCACCTATTTATGCATAGCTTATTATTAATGACATACCTATTTATATATAATTAATTATTAATAAATAGCATAAATTTAACTTATT